>VZSG01000574.1:87890-159327 GCA_013398315.1 Nothoprocta pentlandii | reverse complement strand
AGAATGGCTGAGGTTGGAAGGGACCTCTAGAGATCACCCAGTCCAACCCCCTGCTCCAGCAGGGACACCCAGAGCACGGGGCACAGGGCGGCATCCAGGCGGGTTTGGAAGATCTCCAGAAGAGACTCCACAGCCTCCCTGGGTAGCCTATTCCAGGGCTCTGTCACCCTCACAAGAAAAAAGTTCCTCCTCACGTGCAGATGGAACTTCCCATGTTTTAATTTATACCCGTTACCACATGTTCACCTTCACCATATTTCACCTTCACCTTCACATTTTCATTTCACCATATTTTCAGCTTAACTCCTGCATTATGAGAAAACTGTTCAATATTTGCTTTGATTGTAGTTATTATATGGCTGTGCTTACTTGTTGTATGCCATAAGAAATACTGAACTGTGCTATTTTCCTCAGAGCACTTTTTTTTCATAATTCTCCTCAGTAAAAACATCTGACTACTTAATAAACGTGAATGAACATGTTGTAATGAACAATCTTCTATGAGAATGCAACCAATAGCGCTGCAATTTGCAGATAGAGAGTCATAACCCAGCGAGAGAAAAGGCAATGCTTCCAAACTGTCAGGTAATACTTTGTGTGCCAAAATTAAGATGTTAAAAATTTAGCACAGACATGGAATAATGCATATTTACGGCTAGGCATAGAACTGTCCCTCTACTTTTTTGTATCTGTGGGTGAGTGGCAAATTGTGTTTGTCTTGTATTTTGAAGAAAGAAAAAGTTAAAGGTAAATCTAAACTGAGTTCAGATCACAAGAGGGTGATAGATATGAAAAGCAGGGTTTGGTAAAGTTCTATGGCTAGAGGACACTCTGCATTCTGGACTTGTAAGGTGAATCAGAGAATTATTACAATCTTTTGACTTTATCCCAGTCTTTAACGTGTTTATTATCTCTTTGTTTGCAGAGAATGAAATATCAGAATTTTACAATATGAACCTTAAATAACGTTAATGCGAAAATTTGTTAACCCGTTACTCTCAGACATTATTTAATGTAGAGATTATGAACTGGAAAATTTAAATATATCTCGCATCATTGTATTTAGTTAATATCAAGTGGCAGATCTTTTGATCAGCATGAAACAAGAAGGATATCTTCCACAAGCTATGTACTACCTACCCATGTAAATAAAGTAATTTTGTAAAGATAGAAATGAGCCTTTTAATAGCACCTACTGTGATACATATATATATATATATATATAAATACACACACACACACACACACACACACACACACACACACACACACACACGTGATTTATCCATTTCTGTCCATTTTGGGGTTCTCTTTTTTTTTTTTTTTTATATTTAGTCTTCACTTTATTCGCATTGTTCAGATGTTTACTTGTAAGTCTACAGACCTTCCTTTGTTGACACTTGCTTCTGGCAGAGATTCAGGAAGTTTCTCTGTTCCTTATTTCTTTTTACATGAAATTTTATTTAGAATGATAGAAAAACTATTGATAAAAGAGCAAGATTTCTTTTTCTTTAGGTTATCACTATGATTTCTTCCAGAATATAATGACTGGGAATAATCATAGCAACCATTTATTAGACTGTATGCCCAAAGGAAGCTACAGTTGCAATACTTGTAAGAACATCTAAGTTAACGTAATAAAAGCTCTGACAGCATTTTGATTTGTTATGACAGATCAGATGCTCAAATAAAGGTATTTCTGTCTTTAATTCATACCAGGAGGACAATGAACACCCTTTTCTCCAGTATTTTTTCCCATTTCCAGCCATACAGATCTGTACATGGACTAACAAAAGTTGCAAACAAAGAAAAGTTACTATAAACAGGAAGAAGATGATATTTCCAAATATCAAATTTTAGTTTATTTCTAAAAAAAATGCAAAATTTGGAGGGCTACTTTGTGTAATTAAGTGTTACATCCGTTTTTTTTTATATTGCCACGTTTTGGTGAGTTTTTATTTGCATTATTAACTTATGCTCAATTAAATGTTAGTTATATCTATAGATGCAGCAAATAGATTAACTCCAATTAGCTTTATTGATGTGAATAATAACTGATTTTTTGTGTATATGATAAGCCACTTATTAGAGAGTCGTCTTCTTCCACATAGTTTCACTCAGGCATCAAAATTTGATTTTTAGTTTGAGAATGTATGTCATTTGATATTATAAAGGATCCATGCTTTTTCAGAAATTTAAAGATTCAGCAACCCACTTTTTCCACTTCATTTTTACTTTTTATTTTACAGAAAAAAACTGAACAAAAGATTGTACTTCAAAAAATGGTGCACATTTGTGAGAGATTAAGATAATACAGATAAAATGTCTGATTATATTTGTATTGATTTATTTTAGAACGGGATGTTTTATTTTATTTAAGAAAGCAGGATTCTCATCACAACACTTTGAGTTATATCTTGAGGTAATAACTTCAAAATTCTTTCTTCTGTACATCATTACAATGATCAGACTGATACAGAGTTCTTTGCTCAGAAAATAATATATTTATAATAATTTTGAAACTGAAAAATCATGTATGTGGTTATTTTCCCTACATGTTAAAAAAGACCAGGCATTTGAACAAGGTTGTTCTGAACAAAGTTTTTTTTTTTTTTTTTTACTATTAAATGCAGTGCTCAGAGTTTACTAAAATAATATTCCATCCTTGCAAATTTTTGAACTAGTGGGTATACTCTGAACTATGAAAATTCTCACATATTTGAATGAGAATGGAAGACTTTAAAATGAGCCAGTAACCTTGTCATTTAAATATGATAGGAAAAAAAATAGAGACAACTTTTGCAATCTTGTAAAAGAACATCTATGCTATTTTTTTCATTTTTCTTTTCACTTTTCCTCTCATTTCACTTTCAGATCAGTAATGAAATCCATATTATTGAAACAAATTTCACTTTTGTTCATCTCTAGATACAAGAATTATGCACTTCAAAATAAGAAATTCTAAGTTGTTTTATTTTTTCTAATTTTTTTCCTATCTAGAACATGTAGAGATTAAACAAATTAAGTTTAGGAGAAGTAGCTTCTCATGTAATCAAAATGATTTTTCAAAACCAAAGGTCTTTTCTGTGGTCAGTGTATTGGATATTTAAGCATGGTTTTATGATTTCAGAACACTATCTATCTAGTCAAAAATTTTTGATTAAGAGACATATTTAATTATTTGCTCTTTCTCTTGATTTTAAAAATACACTTTTGCTATATGTAAATGAAGTAGCTAATTGAAGTAAAAAGGGACTTTCAAACTGCTCTCTTTCATTTTTGTGTTTTGGTGCCTTTACCAGAGCAATGAAACTTTTATCTCAATTCCAAATTTACAGTGTGTGAATATTTCTGTGATTTTCTAGCTTATAGATACCTCATGAAGTTTGTATTTCCATGACAAATAGCTTATTTTATTGTCTGCAGTTGTGTTGGTGAGGAACTCTTTGATTTAAAGAGGTACTGCAGTTTAAGACTTCTGTTGCAGGTATTAGGATTGTCAAGAGTGTTTAGAGACTAAAAAAGGGCATTTTCTTGGTAATACAATTTTTACTAGATTGCTTGTATTTTCCATTTTGCACGTGATATACACCTTAGAAAGTGGTTAACTGGTGGTCACAAATGATAGACTACTTGTAACAATAACGATGTTATAGCAATTAAGTACTTTTATTTGGACTAGAACATGGTAAGAAAATCATTAGACAGATTTGTTATGCATGAAGAACATAAAAACTATTTGTATATGATTCTAAGAGGGCAAGCATTAATTAGAAACAAAGTATAGCCTTGGGGTATTGTAAGGAAGGTCTGATTTCATTAGAGCCTAGTAGAACAGATGTGCTTTCCTTTTGCTTTTTTTTCCTTCAAAAAAGAACTGACATATGAAGCTTTTTAAGACTAGCAGTTCCTTTTTTTGACATAATACTTCATCTGATCATACAGCGGCAGTGTAACTACACAGTTAGAGTGTTATTTCTGTGTCTGAAGTGGACTAATAATTTGCATATTTTGTCATTTTAAATAAAAATACACTCTGAGTTATTCAACACTATTCATTAACAGAGGAAGTTTCATTATATTAGAATTGTGAACAACACATAATTACAGCAGAACACATAATGAAGATGCACATTAGCAAAATTTCATCTTCATGCAAAAGTGACATGGTTTTCCTAAGGCATTAAAGTTTTTCTATTTAAAAGAAATGGTATTTTTAGTGTTTAGTGTTCACTCTATATTTTTCCCTAGTGTAAGTATGCATATACAAATTATATCATAGCAAAACCCTTTGGCTGAGGGGCTTTGTCTTCTGCTGAATGCTTTGTGAGATTACAACAGTTGGTGAGTTTTTCTGACTTTTGGGCTGAAACAGCTGTATAACAGGCCCTCATCCTATTCAGCCCATAGTTAAATGTATGCAAGATAGCAATAATTCTTTTGAAAAGCCTGTACAAAATAGAGCTGACATACTTGACATGCACTGACAAGAATTTTTCTGCTTATTTTCAAGACAAACTTGTTACATGATAAAGTTGCTGTGATATGTGGCCTTTAAGCACAACAGTTCTGGAAGAGTTCCTTAACATGATAGAAAAATCACTTTTACAACTTAAACTAACCTGAAATTTGTATTCAGGTCAAAGGTAGATTTCAGATGGGATCAAATTTGTTCCCAGATTTGCCCCAGATGAGGACATTTGTCCAGATCGCACATTTGTCCCAGATGGGATCAAATTTGATCCCAAATTTGTCCCTGATGGGGACGTCAGAATGTGGGCGTCACACTTAGAGAATAATCTATTGATTTTTCACACTTAGAGAATAATCTATTAATTTCCTAATATCAGAAGTTTATAGCTGATATAGCTATAGCCTTTTATAGAGCTTATGTGATTGGATTGGAAGACCAAAAATTCTTGGTTAAATCTCTATTTGCATTTAGTAACCAGTTTACTTGTGCACTGAGTAGATTCTGGATCTAGTTCTCTTTCGACCAGAACACAATGGAGAGAAATGTTGCAGAGTCTCTCTCCATTGAGGGACCAGTCCCTGCACAAATATCAGCTGACTGGACCTCAACTTCACCTGGGATATTATGGCCTCATTAGGTCTATGGAAATTGCATCAAACCAAACTAGGGCATAAAATAGGGTGACTTTTCCACAAATATCTCCATTAATCTCCGTTAATATAAAATGGACCTAGATGAGTAGAGAAATGGGCTTGTCTGTATAAGAGTTGTTGGTTTTGACCATGAAAGATCAAGTAATTATAAATAAAGCAGTCTTGTTTTAGTACCAGTGCTGGTTCTAAGAGCTCTCACATCCAGGCAAGCAAAGAAATGTCCTTGCATCCTCATTTCTAGATAATCATGTCAGTAGCCACAGAAAATTTTGTAACCCTGCTGTTTTGTTGCCCTGGGCAACCAGCTGTTCCTGGACAGTATAAGCAGTTCAACCCTACTAAATAAACAATGAGAAGATGTAGTCTCTGCTTTACCTTTAAGCTGTTATTATTTGAAGCAGGATTAGGTAAAATACATTTTACAAATGATTGGGTATTAGGTAGCAATTACTTATTTTGGATGAAGATTATTCTCCTTATATCAGTGAAAACAATATTATTTAGCACAGATAATTTGTTGCTTACAAGAAAAGAAAAGTTCATTTTGAAATGATAATGTTTTCAGCCTATAGCTTGACATTCTTTTTTTCCACCTGAATCATCTTTGCATTACAAATATTCAGTTAATACAAAGATATTTTAGAATTAATACAGGAAAGGTAAAACAAATATTGTAAGCTACTTCTGTTACCTTGGCACGGGCTTGTGGAATATGCAAGAAGATATGCCACCCGCAAATGACCAGTGTTGCCAGTTATACTCTTCCCTCTGCTTTTAGCATGTTCCAAATACGACTAACCAGTAGGATGTCTGTTTAAGTGTGTTCAGTTTCTCAGAATGATCAAAAGATCACTGTTTTCAGACATATTATGATTGAAGGGAATGTCATCAAGAAAGCTTTCACTGTATAGTTATTTTATTGTGAAAGAAAAAAAGCTAAACTGAACAATTTTCATCTGAAAAATATATCCTGAAGTTATGCTAATGAAATTGGTTTCATCTTAGAAAAGTGACTTTGGACCTTCTGGCTACCCAGTGCAATTTCTGAAGTAATAATAGTCATTCATGAAAACTCTTGTTTTATTAAATATCCTGCTTATCTCTGAAAGAAAGGCACACAAATACCTGTAATATTGTTAAAACTAAAGAAAAGCAGATGATGAGAAAAGAAATATCAGCATAATTATGTAGTTCTAATGAATGCAAAGAACTTCTAAAATTTATATTATTATTCTTTCTCTACTGCTGCTGCGCTTACTCACTTATTCACTGTGCAAAGTCTAAGATTTAACTGTAAGTTTTATGGGTCATCTATTGAGTCTTTATTCATATGTAAAGTGTCTAGTCTTAGTTCCTGTATGTACGGTAATTGTAGCAAAATCTAAACTTAGCTGGCTGGGATATAATTTTCTTTGATTATAATAAGACGTTTGCCAGATGTGCAGTTTTGAGTTCAAACTTAATGTCCATAGTAAGAACTCACAATCACCGCATGTCTATAAAACGATCAGTCCTTAAGCCTGATTTTATTTCAGCACCTGAAAAAGCCAAATACGAAAGCATTAAAAGTAATCACATTATCAGAAACTGCTTTTGATTCTTTATGCTGCTCAGGCAGCTGAATGAAATACACAATGTTGTTGAATTGCTTTTTCCTGTGTTAAGTCATTATATTGTAGTTCATGCAACTTGATTTTTTAATATGTCAGGGAAATCAACTATGATATAATGCATAAATGCATTCAGACATTTTCTCATAGGAAGTACCATTACATTTAATAGAACAACTTGCAATATAATCAGCAAGAAAAAAAAGTCAGTTCTGTAACAGAAATAAGAACAAAACTCCTTTATTAGGAAGCTTGAAAATTATGTCCAGAAATAGTTATATGCTTTAATACAACACAAAAAATACTACGTGCATGGCAAAATTATAACATTTTGCTTCGATATTGTTTTTCAAGTATATACTCAATATTTTAGGTTTCCATATTCCACACAGCTCACAGCTCCCTGAAACATCACAATATTTCTGAATATAGTTTGCCAAATCTTTGTTTTGTTTGATAGGAAAGTAAACTATCGTTTAATTCAGCACAGGAAGAATATAACCAAAGTACAAGGTTGTGCAGGCTCTAGGAGAAGTAGTTATGCTGATATTAACTCCACCTATAAATCATTTACTTAATCGTCCAGTGATATGTAGGCTCCGTTATTGGAAAATGCAGAATTTGCTTAATAGTACATTTCATCAAAACGCAATAGTTTAAAGAACAGAGCTGAACTAACATTGGAATACTAATGTAACGGGTATGTTTTTTGGAGTCTACCCTGGAAGTATTATTAGTGTAAAAGATGAAGGCATAAACTTGGCCAGAGATTAAAGAATTTTAATCCTTTTGGGGTACTATAAGTATTCAAAAGTAATATGGTTGTTAACTGGAAAAAGAACAAAGAACACCTTATCATTTCTTTTCATACTTCAGTTTGTTGGGAGACATAATAAGATATCTCATCCCGTATCTGGCATAATTAATTATTTTGAAAAATGCTTACCACATGAAAATGGTGTTGATTACAGCTTGGCATTTAAAAATGCATGGGGTAACCATGACAATTAGAAATGTGGAACTAATTAGATGCACAGAGTGTTTTCCTTCAAAAGTAGAAGAAATAAAGCCCAGGTAATTTGGATACCAAAAGCTTTCTACTGTAAGTGTTTTATTCTCTAAATCTGATCTTTAATTATTGAGTTTGATATATATTAATATATATCAAGCTCTCATATATCTAACTAGAAATGTTAATAAGCAAGCTGGTTGCATTAGAGAAGCAGTGGCAGCATCACTCTGTTGTTTAAAACTAGCAAAAATACTATAACCCAAGTTATATTTCTTTTCCTTTTTGCTTATCAATCTTCAGGATGTGCAATAATTGGAGAAAAAAGTCAGAAATTGGTAGCCTATGGTAAAAAGTGAAAGCAGAAATCATATATTAAAAAGGTCAAATGAAACCATGATGCTTATGCTACCACAGGAAACTATCATCCTTATGCTGAACTTGTTTCTATGATACTCAGTTTGTATTCAGATACAGCATTTAAGACATTAAAGAGAGACCAGACAAAGAAATCCTAATCTGTTCTAAACTCATCCTGTATCAGCAATATTGGCATATCAAATCCTTTTCTTATAAATATAACTAAGAGAAATATATGCTGTTCCCAGACAAGGTTATATTTTCTTACATGATGATTAGTTACTGCATGAGTACAGTGCTTTTTTAAGAATTTCAAATCTTCTGCAGATCATTCTTTTAACTCCAGCCTTCTCCTTTCTGTTGACAACTGTAAAAAATAGGCTCACTGCCTAGTTCACGGCAGTACATCTTACAGCTGTAGGATTCAAAAACTCTGTAGACTATTCAAAAATTCTTTCTTTTTTAATGTAAGTAATAATGTTGTATAATAACTGTATAAAAGAGGAGGGATTCCTGCCTGTAATTTTTTATCCTTTCTTCTCACTTTCTTCTCACTTCATTTTGCTAAATTTCTGGGTTGCTTCAGTTGTTTTCTCCACTTTATTCAGTCACAGATACTTCATTAAAGTTTGCCTTGATAATTTTTGATTTCAAACTGCAGAAAGACCTTTTGATACAAATTGAAAACTTGGTTCCTCATGATCATAGTTTCTGTAAACAGAGTTAAACACAATCAGTTGGTGTAAAAGGAACACTTTACGCCCGTAGCTATCACATTGCATCCGAAATGCAATGGTCTTATGCTCTGATTACATTTTGACTGCTAGTCAAGAATATGGTTCATATTTAGTAACTTAGTTGAGACAATATCTAAGAGGGGGTAACTGTGGTAATTGATGTAAGCTGAATAAAATTGGAAAGATAAATGCCCTAATATGTTTAGCTAGAGTAACTTAAAGTACAGAAGTATGAAGATATGGAAAAAAGGTGCATGAATCATAATGGGGGAGAAGTAGGACATATCATTTATGCCCTCTCATTGCAAAAATCAAGAGACATTCAGGAAAAATGGATACAAATTCTATTTTAAACTAATAAAATGATTTCATTTAAAAGTGATACCTAATTACCTAAAATTTCAAAACTTACTGCTCTTAACTATTTCTAAGGCCAAGGCCTGGGCATAGTTTAAAAGGGAGTATGGGTGATAAGGAGAATATACTGCATAACGTGACAAAGATCAAATATAGTAAACAAGAACAGAGACACTTATTTGCATTTCAGGATACAAAATGGTATTTGTGGGTCTTTAGAAGAAACTTGAACAACTGGACGTGTGGGATTTGTTGTACTTTCTTTAAATCATCTGTTCTGTTCGATTCTGTCTTGCCAAATAGGTCTTTTATTTTACCCTTATGCCCTCCAGTCCTTAAAAATTACTTTTGGAAAGGCATTTTGAGGTATAATTTATCAAATTGAACTTTGTGTTCAATCAATTTGAACTTTGTGTGTAGCAAACAAGATGATTATAGTACTTCAATAGCCTGAAATAATTGAAGGACTTTTAAAAATCTCATAAAGCTGTGATTTGAAACAGGCCTTAGAGAAAGCTGTTTAGGTACTTTAGAAGTCAATCTACTAAAGTATAAAAGCTGAACAGGTATTCAAATATAATTACTGATTACTGACATAAATATGTATAAAATATTTACTCTTAGCTTAAATACAGGGGAGAATGGCTACAAGGTGAATCTTGATACTCTTAGAGTCAAATTTGGCCTGTTTGTTTTAAATTTTAAATTGTTATTTGTACCTCTCCCTACTACATGCTAAATATTTTGTTACTATCAATCATATCTAAATGAAGATAAGGTTACTTTTGTACTTTCTATCTGTGCAAAATGCTTTAAGAACTTACTTCTTTCCCTTTTGCATTTACAAATAAAATTAAGAAACTGATAAAAAAAAAAAGAAGCTTCAATCACATATTTCTAAGCTTAAATCTCTTATTCCAAGTTTTAGTTGAATGCATTTTTTACAGCAGAATTTTAAACTATTTAATATAGAATTTTTAATGGAAAAGCTCCTTCAATTTCAGTACCGTGAACAGCAATGCCATAGCTTATAAAATTATGTTTATAAAACTTTCATGCATTTTGCAATAGTTTGTTTACTTATGTTTCTTCTCATACTTTTCTTAAACTTTACAATATCAGAATTTTGAAAAAGAATTGAAAAATGTACTTTTTGTTTCTTTTCTTGAAAGTGGTAAGTTATATGTGCTTCATGAAAGGGCAGTATTGACTTGAATTTGTATTCAGCCTCTGAAGACCTGATTCACTCTAGCCTAATGCCAAATCTCATCTGCTGGAGTTAGTCATGAAGAAAATAGAGAAAAGGAAAGGAAAAGTCACCCTGCAAAAGATCATTCTACTCAGAACATACATGGAATATTACTGTACAGTGTATTTTGTTGGGATGATATGTGAGATGGGGGTGCATTCTTAATGCAAACATAAAGAAGTGTTCACAAATTAAGTTATATGTCAAGTATCTTAGTAAGGTATGTCTTCGTTGAATATGAAACAATTTTCGAAATACAAATGTAGCTAGTAGTTGTGCACTATGTAGAATGCCAGGGTCACAAGATCATTTATTCTTTTTGGAAGTTGGAGTTATAGAGATTAAGACCTCCTGTCCATATTCTCTTATATTCTATACTTCATTGCATTTCTTGTAAGCTATAATTTCTGAAGTTGTAACAAACATAGATGTAACTGTAAGTATAAATTTTCTTTGTGATTCTAAGTGATATAAACTCCACAGTTATGGAAAAAGCTCTGGTTACCTCCCCATCATCTAGTCCAGGGACTAATTAAAACATACTCTGTTCCTCTTCTTACACTCTGCTTTTTCAATCAGACATTACTGATTGACATTCTGATGTGCAAAGTCTAACAAGAGGAAGCACAGGGATCCAGGAGCAGAAAAGCCTGCGTAGTGTCATAGTTGATATGAGTTATGCTTTAAGTAAAGCTCTTCAACAGGTGCTGAACCCATCATTTTTCAAGGAAGTAAAGATATTAATATGTGTCTCTTCCTGACAATAGGTATTTTATTTCTGTAACTTGATTCATGTTGTATGTACAGTATTATTAATATTTTATAAACTAATACTAAAAGGAAACCTCAAAATATTTTTTTTTACTGAATTTTGCTAAAAAGAAAAGAAATTTTAAGCAGCAAAAGATTTTTTTAGCTGCTAAGGAAAAAAATCTAAAATATGAAAAGTATAGAAGAGGAACATTCATTCAACACTCCTCTGATAAATATGTAATTTGCATAAATATTACATAAATATTACATAATCTAGGGCTCCAATATTACATAAATATTGGAGCCCTAGAATTAATTGTGATATAATATTTCAAGCTATAGAGAGATTGTGTGCATAAAAATGTAATTCTTTATTTTTTAGTGGAAGAATGATCAAAAAGACTGGTTATGCAATTATTCTTATCATCACAGAGTGATGTGAAGTTGTATGATGACCATTGAATATTTGAGAAAGTGGCAAAAGTACTAGGAATGATGTGATAGCATTATTTTATAGCTAGCAACTGATGCCTGGGGTGAGGATATTCTTTCCATAGACATTATACAAACATTGAGATTTTAAATTTGAATGAAATTTTAAAAAGAATTGAAGAAGACAAACTGAAAAAACATAATAGAAAGATGTCTCTAGGTGTCCCAGCTTGAGCAGGACGGTTGGACTAGGTGATTTCTAGACATCCCTTCTAATCTTGAACATTCTGTGATTCTGTGAAAGCATATCAGTTGTATGTCACAAACCAAAGTTGCGTGTCTTGTTAGCTGCACTCTTTCCTTGCCAGCTAGCTTATCTCCTGTTGTTTTCTACTCGTCTTGAACCACCAGTGCTAAGCCCATTCTCTATGTTTTATACTAGCATCCCACAGGTGGACCCCTACCGCTCAGAGTAGTGGTCCTTACTTGCGGAAGCCGGCCTCAAGGACGACAGCGCACTTGTTCTATGAGCGAACAGGAAACAAAAGCAACGGCTGCTATGCAACCAAGAAGCCGATTGGATAGTCTTCACATAATCCTTTAGATTATTGGTTTATTTAGTAATTATGCTTTGAATGGTTTTAGGCAAATAAGGTATTGTATCCAGAACAGTACGGAATAGAAGTTTTATCTGATGCTTAATAAAGTGTCTTTGGTTCATCATACCATAGTCCATGTGTCAATACTTACTCTGATACTTTTAAACTATACAGCCTAAAACAAAGCTAATGGGAACTTCAGGAACACCACTTATCATTGTGTAATCTGGTTTACTCAAATAAAGACAGCTCAAAGACTGAAAAAACAGTATACAGTTTACTGTGCTCCAGAGAATTTAATGCCAAGACTCAGTTGCAAATGGGCATGATGAACAATGATTATATGCATATATGTGTGTCACATATGTGTAAATCCTGTATGTGCCATGGCTTACTGAGGTAGAGATAAGGTCTCCACTCAGAGGTAGCTGCTTAAGGTCTAGAATACAAGGGTACTGTCAGTACTCTCAGGAATCAGTTAAAATTTTGAGTGATTGATGGCAGGATACTACTGTTTAGCTTCACTGAGGTGTGACCCCTTGTACTATGTGAGAGTTAAGACCACTGCAAGGACCTCTAATAATCCAGAGTAAGCAAAACAGGAAAAACTATAGCTGTACTTGCTGATTTTAAATATATCATCTGGTAAGTACTTTTTGCAGCAGAAACTCTTGTACAGGAATAGCTTTCTGTTGGGCAACAGCTGCTTGTTGAACTACCAAGAACTTTTACTCTGCATGAGGCATCTAATTGCACTTTTCAACACAAATAAGTAATAAAGTTTATCAGTCAGATGCCTATTTTACATTACCAGAGATATGGAAAGTATTTAGAGTTAGTATCCCGTGAGTGCTCTAATTAAAAAAAGAATAACAATGGAAGTAATCCGATTGTGCCATGCAGTTTTCTCTCATACACTAATTCATTCTCATCAAGGTGTGATCTCCATGGCCCTTGGAGTTCTGTAAAGTTCATCAGTAATTACCTCAACACATTCATATCAAGCAGGACCTGTCTTTCATCTTGTCAAAAGATAGTTGGAAATGTGTTCTCCCTTTTCTTAACTAAATCAAGCTGTAATACCTACCATCTGAGGTGAAAAAGAAGGGCACTGCTAGCACCAGTCATAGAGAGATCAATATGCAGGCTTCTAAGTTAAAATATGCTCAGAGCTCTCGAAGAACTTGTGAAGAACTTCACAAAGTGTGATGTGATCTTCAAAAAAGATCAGGTTTTTTAATAGTCAAGTCCTGTGATGATTTATTAAACAGAGATTAGGAGCCCATTCACCTGCAGTTTTGAAGCCTATTGTATTTTTACACACTGAGAGATGAAAAGGAAGTATGAATTCTCATTGATTGCAGGGTTTCCTGACAATTTACAAAAAAAAAAAAAAAAAATAGAATTTTCAATATCCTGATAGTTATCACAAATGTTTATTTTGCAATCAAATAATAGGAAATATATCTTTGGGAAGTTCCAGATGAGGGTGAAGTAGAATTATAGAGAGATATATGAAAAGGAATAAGAAAAATGTCCCAGGTGCCTGAATGACCTACCAATCCTTTTGAAGTGACAAAGAAAAGACATTTAAAAAGATGAAAATAATTATTGTTTGATATATTATTCTCTTATCTCCCAGAAGAGGTCCTCATTACTCAATGCAAAGCTGGGAGCAAACCTCATAAATAGGACTTTCTAACATCAGCAGTAGACAAAATGTGCCGACATTCTGATAAAATAGTTTTCTTTAAGTAAAGAAAAATATTTTTTTCTGAAGTTCTGTCTTTGATAGTACTGATTATCAGGGCTATCAATTAATTTCATTCAAACACCTTCAATCTGTCTTACAATGCAGTTGTCTACCAAAGCTTTAAGAGGGTCAGATTTAAGGGGTGAAATTCCCGTTGCAGAGAGTCAATATGAGATGTCTGCATTGTTTAGGCTGGTTAATTTTGGCTAAGGGAGAATTTTATTTCTATTGATCAAGAAGACAAAAATTTTAAGACTGCTTTTGGCAAACTAAACAAGGTGACTAAAAGGAAGGTTTTTTCCTAATTAGTCTGATCTTGTATTGTGACGTACTGACACTAGCTTGTGTTTCAGACTCACCTCTTTGATGCTGCAAGAATGAGAAATGCCTGGGAAGGATTGGTGAAAGATGCAGCCTTTTTTTTTTTTTTTTTTTTTTTTTTTTTTTTTTTTTTTTTTTTTTTTTTTTTTTTTTTTTTTTTTTTTTTTTTTTTTTTTTTTTTTCATGTGATCAAGCATTTCTCCACAACATAAACTGAGTGTCATTCAGCTCTAACTAGTAAATGAACGTGAAGCTATTCTAGTTTCAACTGACAAGTCGGCCTTGTGTTTATAGTATCAATAAACATGATAGTGTGAACATTTATAAATAACATTCCTCAATAAAATACTGAAAGCTGCTATATGTAACAGAAATTAATATCTGCTGAGAAAAGCTATGAGAAAACTGAGAAAACTTAAGACCCTGATGAACAGGAAGTTTGTGTACACCTTGTTACCAAAATGAACTGCTGAGTACTCAGAGGCTCTATTATTTGTAAGAGAAACCTCCTTTTTTCCTCTGCCTTTTTCCATATTTGAAGATAGATGAACTTTATTAATGTGGAAAAGAGTGCATATTAGAGCTTTATTTCTGCAAGGTCAGGCTTGTAGATCCTCAACTGCAGTTTCTCTCTGGATGGAACAGGGAAGCTGCACTTCCCTGCCTATGTCTCCCACAAATATTTATTCTGGTCTTAGCTTTCTTTTTATGAGAATTCTTCTGTGATTTCTTTTTATGAAGGGATTTTTGTGATAGCAAATAATTTGCACTTCCTATAATTTTACAATTCCTCCCTCCCCCACTCCCCCCAATCAAAACTTAATTTTCAGCATCCTTTGCCTGGATTGATATCATGACTGTAAAGTTTGTGGAGGAACTTATTTATGGTCTCCTGCTGGTATACGCTTCACCACGCCTAGGAAGGAAAGGAAAAGCAAGAAGGTGGTCAAGGTGAAAGGGAGACAGAATGAAAACATTATTGTCACAGGTCATGAGTGCTTCATTCAATAGTAAAGCCAAGAGTTTAGTCTGGAACACGAATGCTCTTTGAAAGTACTATTAGGTCCTAAAGAATTACAGCGAGGACAAATGAAGGTCTGCTGAAGATCTTCAGACAACATGAAAAATCGAGTAGGAAAATCTGAGTTGGTAAAACACTGAAAGAAGATTCAAGAATATTTCAGCAACAGCAGTCACTTCATAAATGAACGTGCTGAGCGCAGAGAAGTGTGCAGCAAAGTCTAGAACTTACTGTTATTTCCTAATACCGACTAACTTTTAACAGCATCATTGCGATATCTCAGACCATCAACTGTAATAAAGCCAAGGTTTTTGCTTCCATTTTATTTTTTCCTCTTTTTTTTTTTCATTATAGCAAAACTGGTTCTCTTTATGTGAGTTTGTAACTGTGGTTATAATACTCAGTTTATGAGCAATGTTGCATAAATACTTGGGAAATTTTTTTCATTTCAAAACCAGTATTTGTTGATTCATTTCTGCAAGAGATAAGCATGAGCTCTCACTGTTTTCAGAGGAAAATGCTTTTAGTATCAACTTTTTCTTGAAGATCTTTTTCATAAATTATATGTTATAGTCAATGAATAATGGAAATGAAGACAGAAAATCTCTTCAACATAAAGTCTTTCTTATTTTTTTTTCCTACGGGGTATTCAGGAATGAAAAGAAAGTCTGTTTTGAGACACTTGTCAGCACTTCGAATTTCCTAGTGGTTGAGGACATATGAATAAATAGATAGAAAGACAGATGCATGTAAATATAATGAGTTGATAAGTAATCTGCAGGCTGTCTATTTTAAATGAGGAGGCTGATGGAATATTTTCCTCTGTGGCCTGGCTAATTTGCAGAAGATGTTGTCAGTATTGGAATACCTGCAGGAATGCATACCTGCTGGCTGGTTTAATTTGCATGTGCATCAGAAGTTTGATAAAATGCCCAAAGCTGCACAGTCTGGTTTTACTTTGTTGCACTTCTGCCTTTTCTAAATATATACTGTATCGTTATTTTTTTTTTTCTGAAAAACTGAGGAAGGAATTGAATATGAAAGTGTATGAGGTTTATCCGCTGTAGGAGCACACTTGTAATATAGACAGCAGGCCAGCCTGGATAGGAAAATCCATATCTTTTCAAGGGAGATGGATATATTATATATATTTTTTTTTTTATCCTAGAAAAGAAGTAGTTCTATATTATTCTTGCTGTAGTATAAAGAATGTCAAAAACAGATTGTACAGATTGCCAGATTGCCAGATTGTACAGATTGCCAGCATGTACAGATTACCAACAGATTGTCTGTGCCTACAGACAACTAAACCATAGTTGAGTTAAAGAATGCTTATCTTCAGCTAAGGATGAGGCCTGTAAATTTCTGGTAGAAATATCAGCTAAATTGGTTTCTCTCTCTTTTGAGAGAGAAATTCATACAAGTAATTTTTGTTAGTTTCAGGTTTTTTAAACATTAGGGTTTGTTGTAATCTGCATCATATCTACTTGTATCTTTGAATGTATTAGATCCTATGTTGGTGCTCATACAGGAATGAACTTACACAGAGACAGGTGAGGAGCCAGAATTAGGTGTGCATTGTGTGAACTTGAGCATTTCCTTGAAGAATTGTTCACCAATATTGAAATCTCTGTGTTACTGATACTATTGAACGTTGACACAAACACATCATTAAGTTATGTGGTCCCCTATTATGTGTTTCATTGAGTAATGTTGCACTAGTGAATTTTTTTTAAAATCAAGTAGATGATTTGTTTATATTTTGAAATTTTTTCTTTTATTACTATCACATATCCTTACTTGTACAGAGGAAGTATGTATTTACAAATAGTAGGCACTTATCATTTATCCTACTTAATGTAATTGCAGAGGTCATTCTTCCATTTTAATATTTTCAGAAGTCTAATTAACAGCCAAAGCCAATATCCTGCGGCAAAGAGATTATTCCATTTATTAAATCTATTTTACATATCAAAACAGCTGATCTCATTAATTTTGGAAGTGTTTCCTTTTAATATCTTCCAGTGTTCTCTTGGTGTTATATCCAAATATTAAAAAAATGAAAGTAATTATTGTGGTGTTACAGCCCACAGTGTTCATACTTGTTTCTGACTGTATGGTTTTATGCCCCTTTCATTCCTATGCTCCATGGAAAAACCAATCTCTTACTGAGTCTATGGCAATTGGCAGAGATAACTTGATCCTTCCTTGCTTTGTTCATGCTTTTACACATGGCAGCAGCAGAGGGGTTGGCTGCTCTTTTTGCTACTTCTCACTAGAGAAAAACATAAACAGTAGATCCTCCCTGAATCCTTTGATTGGAATTTGTGTTTTCCAGTGTATGGCAGTTATTATTTCTGTAAGACAGTCATGCCTCACTTCTTTTTCTTTGGGTGCTATCGGCTGTACACAGGGAGGACCCTAAACTCTTGAGGCAGTATCTTTGCTCATTCACATGCTTCTTGTCCACCTTGGGGTAGTGAGATGGATTTTAGAAGCCTGATATGTGTGTCCATGGTTAAATGAAAAGTTATGAAAATTACTCACAATCATTTCTAAAAATGATTTTGGTAAGTACTTTAATTGCAGTTTTTTTCATGCTTGGTTAGTTTTACTGAGGAAAAGAAAGAGGCTTTTCTGCAGTGGCTTCAAAAATGATCTAGGAGTAGAGCTGTGTGCACAGTGGATTATGTTTTTTGGTTCATTTAGCAATAAGAATAATCTACTGCAATACAAATGGATAGACTGAACCAAACTTAGAATTTTATCATCACCAAACTGAAAAGAATTAAATATGCATAAAGTTTTTATTCATTACAAAATAACTTGTATGTATTTGAGCTGAATTCAAAAAATACCTAATGAAGAATGTTGCTAACAACATTCTAGAGTACTCAGGCAAGAAATGTTTAATTAATTTCTTAGAGAGAGGAGATCTAGCCTTCTCTTTCAATTTAAGCATCATACTGTTGGGTATTCTGGTGCTGTAGTTTTAACCTCTTCTGTTGAGCTTGCACCTATTCAAACACATAATATAAATATTATCTTGAATAGGAATTTGAGCCTAGAAGATTGCTCTTCCTCCCTCTTTTTCCAATTGGGTGTTCCAGGTGGTCATTTTTTTTTTCCAATTCTTTTTCACTATATACTTGGATGCTATCATAGACAAAACTTCAGAGGAAGTGAAGAAAGAAATAAATGAATACTTAAATGACTAGACTAGGCATTTGAAAGAAGTAGTCTGTTTCCCAGAGCAGTCTAATAATATCCATCTTGTTTGAGTGGGCTTTCCTTTAGGTTTCCCACTGGTCTGCATAAACCAGAAACATGGAGAGGAAAATTCTTACTGACAGGATCACAGTTCTGTTGTGGACTGGTAAACTAAAGCTCAAGGTGTCTCATCCTTGTTGTATTTATCTGTAAAGCCAACACCTGTTTACTGTTTCAGATAAGGTTCAGATGTGAAGGACTAAGGAGCATAGGTGTGCAGAAATAGGAAGTTAAACCGGTTTAGATGCAAAAAGTCTCCACTGGACGGCAGAAATGATCCTTTTATTCCATTCTATGGAAGATATGGCTGTATAGATACCTTATAATTAACTAATACTAAAGCCTTTGTGAAATAAATGCCTTCAGAAAGCTACAGTAAACAACTCAATCAAAGTAGGCTATCAGTTTCATATTTATTCCTCATTTATAGTTCTAATATCTGCTGGTAGCCTTGATTAGAGAAAAATGATTTTTATAGAATAATTAGTCTAAACATACCTCATTTATCATCAAATAAATTAAGGTTTGATGAGCTAAAATAAAGATAATGACTTCCAAGCTTTAATTTAGCTATGTCAATGTACAGAACTGTGTTAAGTAAAAAGCATTTCTTCACAGACAGCTGCAGCCAAACTTTCCTCTAGTATTTCTGATAGCTACCTAGTAATGGAGATATGCAGAGCCTTGAAATAATGAAAGACTATAACCAACTTCTTTTTAATGCATTTTTTCCCTTACTAAAGGGAAACTTTCTCCAGAATGGCCATAGTCAGATGCGCACTTTGGGATTCTGCTGTTAGAGAGCTAAGAACTGCAGAAGAGAAAATCCAAGCAACATGATACTTGAATTTCTATTTACTACTAATGTATGCAATCTCATTAAGAAAATTCTCTCTCATTTTAGAGAAACCAATTTGAAAAGTAAATGGTGTGAAGGTGAAAAGACTAAGAATAAGCAAACATCAATAGATCCATATGGTTGGATACAGCACACAGTGTCGTCTTTGTATTTGATCTCTAAGTTCTTAAACACTTACTGTTCTGCAATTCTTTTACTTTTTTTTTTCTCAAAAAAATACATATATATATTAACTTTTTCTTTTCCCAAAGTTATTTTAATTTTCCTGGACTTCTTCACTATTGTGAAGAATGACTGAAATAACTTTTTGTGTTATTTTTATGCAAATGAATGGAGGAAATGTAAACTAATGGTCATGCAGATCATTAACATTTCCTTGTTTGTGATTTGCTATTTTGCAGGGTGGGCATTACATTTCTATTATGAAAAATGAGCTGTAGAAGTTAGTGATTATTTGATATGTGAACTACAGACCTGCTTGATCAGGTGCTTATCTTTTCAAGATGATTCTGTTGTCCTCAAATGCCTGTAAGAATGGAAGAACTGAAAATTTTCATTGTTTCTTTTAGAGATGCTCATGTAGGATAGTTCTTTGATGACCCTCTAAGTACTTGAAATAGGTTTTATGCTTTGAGGAACCCTATGATGAAACTTTTTAATGATTTGATAATAGTTTAGACTCTGAGAGATGGATGAGTTAAGGGATAGAAATCTTTCTAGAGGAGTTGGTCAAGGAAAATACTTCTCTACTTTCAAATTTCTGAGGACTTTACTTTTCTCTGGATGCAAAAGTCTGCAGTTTTTGAAATGAAAAGTTCTCTATAGAGCAGTATTTGAGAGAGAAATTGAGAGAGAGTTACTGCTCTAATTGTGCTAGTCTTGTCTAAAAGAAAAATCATAGAAAGAGAATATGCTTACTTTGTGACAGGAAACTGAATGGTCTTCTATTGAAAACATTTAAGTAATGAAGAATCATTGCTTATTTCCTTCCCTATGTTTTACAGACTTATCAGACATCAGCATCTTATGCTTCTGAGCATATGAGTGGAACTTTCAAAGGAATTTGCCACTTCTTCCCCTCTCCATCTTCCCTTTCTATTTTTCCCTTTAAATCCATTGTCAAAATGTATTGTATGTCTGTTTAGGGTAACTGCAGACTGTGTTCAATTAAATGCTGGTGACTCGGGCAAGAAAGTGCCTCAAATCAGAAATATAAGAAATGTTCTTTTGTGCTACATAAGAAAATTCAACAACACTCATTGCTAACTAAATGATTTCCATTTTTTTTTATGATTTTCATTGCTTTTATATAGGAAAATGTGTGGCAAGAATAATGTGATACATTAAACTGCCTTTTGGGCAATTTTAAAAATCTATAAAAGATACTAATTAATAACTTGGCTAAAAAGTGTTGAGTATGACTGACTATACTACCTCTTTCAGCTCAGGAAAACAGAAGAGAACCAGCTATGCCCCCCTCAGACCTTATTCATACACCAGACAGAGCCACAGGACTGTGCATGATGCATTGGTAGCTGCTAAGTATCAGCTTATATTAGTCTACTGTTGCTTATATTGCAGAAAAACAAAATGCAGATTAGTTCCATTCCAAGTGTTTCAGCATTTATCGCCAACAGAGGAGTAGCTAGAAGGATACTGCCTAAGCATTTTACAAAGTCTATAGAAATGTAATTAAAATACAGGTAAAAATATCTTTGATTTTTTCCTTAGGACTTGTGGTTAAACATTATGAGACTGGCTGAGTCTCCACATTTTCCTCCACAGAGAGAAGTTACTGTATTATTTAAAATGCAAGTGTAGATACAGTTGTTTGAATGTGAACCTTTGAAGCTGTATGCTTATTTTCTATAGTCGAAAAAGAGAATGAGAAGCATAAAACATTTAGAAGCAAATTGCTCTTATTTTTGAAAATAATTAGCTAATTAAATAGAAAATGAGACAAATCTTTAAATGTATCATCTTGAAATCTAGAATTTTAACAGTAGACATAAAATCTCATATATGTCCTAAGCTATGATCATTTAATTCCTCAAATCCATTAAGCTTCATATTTCATCAGGATTTGAAAGTCTTTCCAGCTTTCAAATGGAAAACACCATGTATTTCCATATGTTTTTACCAAAATATGAATTTGGATTTTATCAGAATGCATATGGACTGAAGTCTGAATTTCTTTGAGGACTGTTTTTTTGGTGCCAAGTTTGGAAGTATTACTTGCAAATTTGAAATTTATTTGTACAGGCACATAATTAATCAATATTGGACCTAATCCAAAGCCTTCCTAAAACATTAGCACCGAATTCAATAGTTTACATCCTTAAAAATTCTTGTCAGAATATATCAGTTGATTGTTTAATTCAGAAGTCTGAAACACTGATTATTTATAATTAAGAAGAACTGAGGCACCTAAAGTGCCACTAAAGCGGAATGTAGGTAACTGAGTTGAAATCTGTGTTTTTAGACCTTGATGTACCTAACTTCTGAAGACCCTCCAGGCTGTTCTTGTTTGCACAGCGGGGCTGTGGATCCCATAGAGTTTGAAAGGCTTCTTGGCCAGCAGCTGCAGAGTTGGCACTGCTGAGCAGAGCTTTCGGGAAAGGGCCTGCAACCTGCCTCTCACTGCTGCCAGATCAAAAGGGCATAAAAGCTCAACCACAGCATTGCATGTACCCTTGCTTCCCTTTTCTGGCAAAAGAATTAGGAACTTCTTCCAGTGTTACTGCATAATTTCAACAGAAATCACTGTACTCAGAAACCCTGATGCCCAAATTAGCAAATTACTCCTGGGCTTGCTATTACTCAGATTAATGTTATGATTAATCTTGATTCCTTCTGTTAGGGATACAATGGACTCTATTTTCCCATATTATTGATTTAAGCCTTATTTACTGTTGTGGTTTTTTTTCTAAGTGCACCATAAAGTGTTATGTAGGAAGGGGAATATCGACTCGAGTTCATTGACGTTAAAGTAAAGGGTTCACTTAAGACAGTGGAATGATTTCCTTTTGGCATTGTATCAAGATCCAGAAGATATGTAATTCTTCTTTCAGGGTAATTAGGAAAAAAAAAATATAAGGCTAGAATTCATAATGGCACAGAGTTAAAAGTTTACTTCTTCTGTACACTAGTTTCCCAGCCACCAACTGTCTTGTTCAGGGGTTTCTGATAACTTTGCATGACATTGTCTGTTCTCTATAATGTCAGCTCTCTCAGCTGCAGAGAAGGTAGAAGCAGACTGTTTTGGAGGTGCCCAAACAGCAGTCATGATGGTAAAAAGGGAAACACATATAAAGGAAAATACAAGCAGATATAAAGGAAAAAGAAAATTTAAAAAATTACAATGATTGCAATATGTGGTTAAATATAGGAGGAAATTGCTCAGTGTCTATGAGTAATTCCTTCTTACATATTTTTAGAATTTGCATGGACAAAGTCCTGAGCAACTTCCTGACTTTGATTAGGCAATTGATGGCCTATTTTCTTTCTTTCTTTAGCATAGGGAGTGGCATTATATTTACTGCTTCTCAGATCTTTAGAAAGACCTTTTTTTGAAGGAGAAAGTTTTGCGAGTGTTTGCCATAGGCATATGTAGCATATGATAACTGTCAGCATTTATTTTAGAGTAGTTTAATCCATTTAGTAGAAAATGCATTAAACTACTGAAGATTCAGTTATGAAGAAATGTATTGCTGAAAATGAAAAATGAAATATAGTTTTGTCCTGTGGCAGGCTGATCAGAACTACATAAATTATGAAATGAGGGGCTTCCTAGATTATAGCCTAATATTGGTTTATTAAGGGATTGTCCACGAACATACAAATTCTGTTGAAGTGCATTTGATACAGACTTTGTATCCTACAAATCAAACTATTAAATTAGCAATTCTTGGATGTTATTTTCATACAAAGTGTGATTTCTTTTGTTTATACCAAGGTCTTGTGTGCATGCACAGCCTCTTCTGCTCACTTTCAGGTGGTTTGGTTTCCTATGCTCAAGGTCAGCTCTGCAAAAGTGCAATTGTATAACCTGTGTGGGAAAAGAGCGAAGCTCTGAAAAAGGCCTATATGACAAAGAGCTATAAAAGCAACCCATACATTCTCTGTCCCCGGGCTTGGGAGCTGCATTTGTAGGTTCTTGCTCCCAGATTATGTTTGAGCTATGCTGTATTTGTGCACAAGCCTGACCCTCTTATTGACTTGGCCTCAGCCATGTCTTGCCACAGATATGGCCGGCAGTCATGGGACTCACGATTGACCCTGGCTATTGCCTCCAGATCTTGTCTACTCCTCTATTATGGGTACAATGGGACTGTGTCTGTGATCAATGAGCGCACTGATCTGTATTTCTTTCATGTTCAGTTCCTTGGGAGTTTACTTCTATAGGTGAGTATATATAATCTGCATTTGTCTCTTTTAGCTCTTATTGCTTCCTTTCAATCTCATAATGAATATGAAGCATTCATCAGTTCATCTTTGTTCAGAAAGAATCATAGAATCCTAGAATCCTTAAGGTTGGAAAGTCCTGTCAGTGGCCACCGCTGAAAAGTGGCTGCCTCTTAAATTTCTTTTAAAAAGAAATTTTTACATTGCATATGAAGCCATGATTTCTCCTAGTGAAAGAATAGAGCTCCAGTGTATAGTTGGTCTTCATTCTAGATGGACATCTCTTAAGTGCTTCACCATACAAAAAAAAAAATTGTATCTGCAATTATACTTTTGATGTCCTTGCTTCTATGCATTCTTCCAGCTACTGCACAGTGTCTTTGAATGTGAAAGTACCCTTCCATGGAAACTTAACTGTATTAGTCCACAATGCCAAAGTCCATTTTTCTCTCTATCTCTGGCAGAGCTGAAGCTCAGTAGCTATTGCTTTTTCAGTCATATATTCAAATACAGATAGACTGTTATGTAGAGGTTCACCTGAGTGTCTTTCCAATTAAAAAAAGTCATACTGTTAGAAGTAAAAATAGGCTACTCCCTTGACAAAGTATCAGTTCCTTGGGCTGTCCTTACAAACTGTCAGAAAACTATTCTGCTCTTCATTCGGTCCTGAAGAGGGTTACTGAAACAGTAATTAAGAAAGATTGACTAAGTTCTTACTGCTGTGACTTAGTTAGTTTCTCTTAGAAAGAACTAATTAATAAGAACAACACTGATTCTTACTGCCCATTTTGTGGGGAGTGAATTTGATAATGTTATTTCTACCAGACTGCATTTTTCTGTTGAGCTATTCTTCATCAAAGCAATTCTTAATGAGATATAAGACAGCTTAATAGCCACCAAGCAAATCTCTAAACTGTTCTGTACGGTCCTAAATACTGTAGTAACTCAACAAAGGAGATTTGTTTAATCTTGTTAGAAGATAACACATTTGAAGTGGGAAACCATATTCAATAATGTGATACAAGAGATTTTTGTGAAACAGGATTAAGATGGATTTTCTTGTTGGTAACCCAGTCAGAGTTTGCTCTGTAATAGAGATATATATTTTTCTTCTAAAAGAAACTTTCTCACTCGTCTAAGTAGCTATCCAGGGTTCACCTTTTCTCAAGCTTCATGAAAATCTCTATGAATCATCAGACCTGACTGTTCTGAGGTCATAAGGTTTCCACCGTTTGTTCTTGGCAAAGATGACCAAATTTGAGCTGAAAAAATGTATATGTAAGACCTACCATAGAACAATAGGAACTATATGGTAAAGAAGTATAAGTATTCATTTATAACTTCTATCTGTTTAGTCATTTCTTAATGAAGTATTTGAGGATTCTCAATCACTCTTCATTTTTCTATGACATGAAGAAATAACAGAAATTTATTTCTTAAATATAGTTGTTCCCCTCTATAGTCAACCCAAATATTAGAGCTACTGATTATTTACTGAAGAAATTAGAGCAGAATTTAAAATTACAAATGTCTGATTATTTTGTGAACTATTTACTGACAACTGGCAAAGCTATATAAAATTTACAGAATAAGTAATTTCCAGATTATCAGTCGCTGGTCTCCAGATCACCTGTATACAGTAACTGTTATTCAACATAACTTATTTTATGTAAGTTCTATGAGTTATAACTTACATATTTATCTGGGACTAAGCAGTATAAACTTGGTTTTAAGAATGGGTTTATGCCAATAATGATCTTACTCTTTACTGTCCATTTATTTATTTACATAACTTCCTTGAGTTGCTCATCTCATTTTGTGAGACTGAAAGGAGTGCAGAAAAGATATCAAACACAGAAACTGAACATCTCAGGATTCTGAATCCTGAATCAAGATCCTATTTCAGGATCCCAAAAATATTTGTACAGTGCTACAAGTCTATCAATGCTTAAGCACACTTGGCAATACTTTGCATCCTGCAAGCTTATTCTGTTGGATAGGGACAAGGAGTACTCCTCTTTGTGTGAACAGTCCCGGTGTGGGACAGGAGTTTTCAGGATCTCCACAGCTGGGCCTCCTCTTATGGCTTAGAGAAACCTCTGTGATCCTGATGCCTAAAGAAGGAGGATGGATGTGCTGGGGCTGCTGTGAAGAGATATGACTTGGGGCATGTTTGCTTGAGGACTTCTCTGGTTCTGGGGACATGTGTCCTGATCCACTGTTGGGGGAGGTTTTGATACAATCCCAAGAGTGAGATTAAGACACAGATGGGGTCAAATGCCATTCAACCTTATAAGCTCTATTTTCATAATGGCGATAGGACAGAGAGAAGAATAGAAAAGGAGAAATAAAAAAAAAAAAAAAAAGAAAGATAAGTAAGCAAGCGGGAGAGATGCAGCGAGATTAGTTACCACTGCCACCAGTCCAACTACATTCGGTCAACTCCGCCTCGATGCAGGCAATCTCTTGGAAAAGAGTTGAAAAGAAGCTTCTCTCCCTAAGGAAGAAATACATAGTCCATTTATTGTTCCATTTCTTGAAGAGTTTGCTCACTTTCTTGAAGATTTTTGCTTTGGTGCTCCTCTTACCCCCCACATGACTGCCAGGGCTGCTCAGGCACTGCTGAGCATTGTTGGAGTCTTGAGCTGATCCAGGAAGTTGTAAACGTGCTCTAGGTGACCCTGCATGTGCAGGGGGGTTGGACTAGATGACCTCTGAGGTCCCTTCCAAGCTTAAGCATTCTATGATTCTATGAAATTGTGCAGAGATAACACACCTCAAGTTGATATCCCAGTGACAGGATGCCAAGGCCAAGAAGTTGCTAATTGTACAGAGATAAAACACCTGAAGCTCATATCCCAGTCTTCCCGGAGACAGGATGTCAAGGCCAAGAATTTATGTTGCCATAAATTGTATGGCAACAATGTCGAGGCAAACACAATCCAAAACAGTCTCTTACAACATGAAGGATGGGAAAGACATCCACAATACAGACAGTTTGAGCAACTCAACACTTAACATGAGATGCTTTGGAATCACTGAACAGATGCACCCTTCAGCAAAAGGAATTCCAAAAGGAATTAGTGTTGCAGTTTGAAAGACATGGTGCGAGAGAGGGAAGGAGATATCAAATACTGTGTTAGCTATACACCTGAAATATCTAGCTGTATCAGATTCACAGTCCATTGACCGTAGGTCTGATCAACTTCTAGGGGTGAATTGGGTTCCTGAATCATCTGATCAACCATAAGCTCGACTCTGATATTATCAGTCACTAACAGGCTGTCAACTGTAGGTCCAATTGCCTTCCAAACAAGCAGTCAAGTTCATGAATAGCATAGTTTATTCAACTGGAACATTTACAAAGCAGTTGGATGTCAATACATTCTCTACTACAGTGCGGCATTTTTAACTAGCTCTGATGTACAAATGTGCAATCATCACTCACCCCAGAAAAAGGGAGTGGGCTGTCAGTCTTGGGTCTCCTCAGGCGACCTCTTGACCCGAGGGGAGGAAAGGGGGGATTCAACCAATCAATTGTCCCAGGAGTTACAATGGAATCTTCCCTCCTCCAACTTCTTTTCTCTTTACTTCACCCTTTATACCTATTTTTTTTTTTTATGTTCAAGTGAGGATTTGTAGTGCCTTTGAGGAAGATAACTTTTGGGATGGAGGTGTGTTTTGACATTATAATGAGCTTATAATGAGCAAATTTCAAGCAAATTTCATGCAAAAGGAGTGATTTCTCACCCTTGATGGTTCAGCACCCGACATCTCATTGTGTATCTCCCACTGCACAGCTACAGTGTGGTTTATCAGCAGCACAGTACAATGTGTGCAACAGAGTTTGACTGCGGTGTCTTCACTTTGCTCCATCCGCCGTTACTCCTCTTTGCAGCTGCAGTGAGGGCAGTTTGTACTACCTAGGGAACTGTGGAGGAGCAGTGTCCCTGCCTACCAAACATCCTGGAAGTGGCAACTGTGTGTCACCCTAAGTAAGCCTCTGTAATGCCCAAACTTCTGTTAGGCCCTAGTTTTTCTATAAGTTTCTATAAGTTTCTATAATTTTCAAGCAATTTTTCCACAATTAGGAATTCCTATAATGAATTTCTTGGTATATTCTTCAAAATAAACCACTGCTGGTCACACACAGGAAAGTGTCCTGGGTTCCCTTAACTCAATGAACCATCTGAGGCTGTCCTAGAAAATGTACTCCATGTCCTCATAACTGAGGAACTGGGGCACTCATGATGGTTGTGATCAGCCTTTAACCCTTGCTATAGAAGAATAATCAAGGAAGGTGGGAAATAAGCTCAGGAATCATGTAGAATGTAACTTTTTAATGGCATCTATATCTCAACAGTAGTACAGAGAAGTGATTTTATCTCATAAGGTACCACAGGATGGCCTTTTTGATAGATAAGCATGAAATGAATTTCATTCATTTGTTCATTCATTTCATTCATATGTTGACTGATTTAACTAGTATAAATTTTTCTTCCTAAGTTGATCAAAGAAATGTAATGGGTCCCTGAGATTAGCCAGCCCACCATAAGGGAGGTATATACTTGGCTCAACATAGGGTATAAATCTTGAACAACTAACAACAATGGTATTTTGAAGAGAGCAATGGGCTTGAGCTGGCTTCACCATATGTGTTCCTTTCCGGAGATTGGGGACATCCAGTGTTGTGAGGGTGAGTATATAGAGATTGGTAATGGCAATCACACTGAACTGTATACAGGTATAGACTGGTATTGTGATTTCAGTATGTTACAGAATCACACTGATAAATCAAAACTTCTGTGTAACATCAATTATCTTAATATAAAAAGAAGCTTTTATAAGCCTTGCACTCTCTGTATCTCCATATATGTGGTGTATCAGAAAGAACCTGTTCAGAGAATACTGGAGCCTGATACTAATAAATAAATAAATGAATGAATGAATAAATAAATAAATAATACCTTGTCTTGCTTAATCATCATTTACTCTTTTTGTAGTAGTTGTGGCTGTATGCTTTGCTGAGAGCTTGAGTACTTCAAAGCCTGCTCTAAATGTGTGCCAGGTGCCTGTATCTCCAGGGCTTGATGAGGTGGTCATTTTGATCTTGAGGAGGAGGTGGTGCTTGTTTTAACCTGAGTAAAATGCTGTAATGAAACAGGATTATAATGACCAGGGCAATGACCAGGAGATGTTAGTTTGTATAGTGGGACCTTTCCAGGAAGGAAAACAATTGAACTTAACTTCTGAAAGACGTGGATATCTGGTGAGTAGGTGTTGCAGGATGGAGGAATGTGTATGTAATGATGCACTTCAGTGTTTTGGTATTTGCTGAGTGAGCATTCCTTGAGTTCAGGAAGGGAATGTGTAATAGTTGTTGTCAGAAATGTAATACAAAGCATTATCTATCTGAGAGTATCCTATATCATAGAATCATAGAATCATATAATGCTTAAGGTTGGAAGGGACCTCCAGAGGTCATCTAGTCCAAGCCCCCTGCACACGCAGGGTCACCTAGAGCATGTGGCACATGGCTGCGTTCAAGTGAGTTTTAAAGATCTCCGAAGAAGGAGAGTCCACAACCTCTCTGGGCAGCCTGTTCCAGTGCTCTGTCACTCTCACTGTGAAGAAATTTTTCCTTAAGTTCCTGTGGAACTTTTGGTGCTTCCATTTGTGGCTGTTTGCTCTAGTCCTATCGTTGTCCACCCCTGAAAAGAGGCCGCCCCCTCCTCCTCACTCCGTCCCTTGAGGTATTTATACACACTGATCAGGTCCCCCTTCAGCTTTCTCTTCCTCAGGCTGAACAGGCCCAGTTCTCTCAGCCTTTCCTCATAGGGGCAGATATTCCAGGCTCCTGATCATCCTCGTAGCCCTGTGCTAGACTCAGTCCAGCAGCTCCACGTCCCTCTTGTACTGGGGAATGTTATGTTACATGGAATATGTTATACCTGCATGCACACTTCTCTTCGGATTATGAGAATAGACTTGTTCTCCTGAACTGCGTGGCTGATATGGAACAGATAAAATAAATTATGTGTTTTTCAAAGGTTAAATGTCCTACCTTTATGGTGCAACCCCTACTCTGGTGAAGATGAAAATGGTGGGAAACAGCAACTTTGTATCTCTAGTTAAATCTGCTTTTCACGGGATGTCATGGTCTCCTCTTGCACTGAGGTGTATTGTCTGAAAGACTGCATACTTTGCAGGAAGCTTGTGCTCAATTAGGTAAAGAGCAGTGCATGAATGAGTCAGTAGCATAAAGAAGATGTTAGGAGCTGAGGAACCTCATGAGAAAGGAGCAAGTTTTACAGGAAGTGTGGTTGCACTTCATGAAAAAAGAGTCAAGTTGATGAGTGAAAATCAAAAAGATTGTAAAGCAGTGGGGATCAAGTTGATGCTCAGAAAAGTCTGTAATGACACTTGAGAGGATTGTGACTGATGATGAGTAACCTCTGAATGGGTAAGGAGAAAAACATATATCGCAATCTTAATAAATAAGAAAGGCATTTTAACCTTCTGAAATGCTATTTGTTCCTTCCCCTGCCAGCACTTCTATCAAGACTAAAAACTTGGAAATATTATTAAAATGATGAATTTCAAACCAGAAAGCTCATATAATAGGCACTCCAACATGGGGTCCCCAAAAATGGAGTGGAATGGACATTCTTCCAAAAGTGGAAGAATGTCAGTGGAAGTATAAAGCAGTCAGATTTTAAAGGTGATGGAGTAGAACATAAAAATATAGGAAGAGGACTGAAACTGGGAAACAATTTTGCCTGTAAATATTATAGAAGTCTCTGGAAATTTAAATGCCAATAGTAAAAATGTAATACCAGAAATGTAATGCCAACTTTCTGAGTAGGACAGTAATAGCGATAAAGAAATGGTAATGGTGTTAAAATATATTTGCCTGCCCTCTCTGGGCTTAGCTACTAGTGCTAAAGGCCAACTATTTTCTGTGATGCTGATGTCTAATTCTTGAGAAGGAAAATTTAAAAAAGAGCTGGAAAAAGCCTCAGTCACAGTTCACCTTCTCTAATCATGTCTCTAAAAAGAGACATGAGCCCTTGCTCTTAGTCCTTTCTTAAACCGTACATAACATTCATGCCAGTGCCTGACCACAGGCTCCAGTGATCCAAATGCAGATCCTCAGGCGAATTACCCACCCAGCTATGACCCTGTGTGGTCATTATGGGGGCATGTCTGACCCTGATAATTGTCACTAGTCCTATCTTGTTTGGACCACTCCTTGTTTGGATCCTGTGGGACTACATTCATCTTTAATGAGGCCACTGCTAATATAAAAAGAAAACTTTCAGGGCAGCAAATGACTGTTCACTACAAAAAAATGATTGCAAATCCCACGTGAAAAGATGCCTTTCTTGGTTTGATCAGGTGGTGTGCAGAATTCAAGAGGAGTTTGTGAAAGAGCTGCTCGCTAATAGTGAGCACACTGTGATTTCCTACTGTACTACAATTTATCAAACAAATTCAGTATGTAGATACTTAGCTTTATGGCAGGGAGCTGTTGCAAGGGTTGTGCAGTTTCTTAAAAGAGCCTGGAAGCACGCTAAACTGTGTTTAACTAAAGCAATGTGTTAGAAGTAGGTAAAACAAGTTACACGGCTTTAAAAGAAAAAACGAATGGTTCAGTGAAAACTCTGCTTTCTGGTTTGAAAAGTTGAGGAAGCTTTGAAAAGATGAGGAAGCTACAAAAAAAAGCTCTGCATTTTGTAAATGGAATTTCTAGCCCTTGAAGAGCAGGAAAATACAATTCCAAAGGATACTTGAACTTACAGTAAAATAGTCCTTCCATCAAAAGTGAGAAGCAAAGTAAAGTTTTGGGGGATCTGTCTGATGACCAGCATGTGCACTTTCTCAGGAATAAGGCCAGAGCAGAGATGTTCATTGATTTGCTAACACCAGTATGTCAATCATCCCCCAAATCCTTATCAGCAAGTATGTGATGAATTCTTTGCAGCAGATTGATTAGAGGCCATAGATTAATTTGTAGCAAGTATACAAAGAACGTTAGACCAAATAGCTAAGTTGGATATTAAGTCATTAGGACTGGTGGCATTTAACGAAGAGCTGTGGAGTAACTCAAATATGTAATTATAGAACTGCTGGTCAAAGTATGAAGTCTTTCATTGCAAATAGCTACTGAACCAGAGTATAGTGACTGAGCCAGTCACTATGAATCCTATCTGGAAAAAAAATGGATCTAGAGTATCTTAGAAATTACAAATGGTTAGTTTAAATTTCATAGTTTAAATTCCATACCATTCTTATTCCATAAATAAGAAGGTAACTGACATCATATATATGGTCTTTTGGGAAAGAGATGGCATGACTTCTACAAAAAAACTCTGTGTTAATAATCTTTTGGAGCTCTATGAAGGTATCAGTAAGCACGGAGGTCTATGAAGGTGTCAGTAAGCACAAAGGTAAAAGGGAACTGTAAGCACAATTGTAGATTTTCAGAAACATTTTTTAATAGGCTTTTGTGTATAAACTTGTTAATTGCAGCCTAAATATCTGCAGTAGTAAAATTAATAAGTTCAGTTTATTCAAAGATGCTGAAAGTATAAGAAACAAAGGTAAGTCTGGAGAACAGAGGACTGCCACTACAAGGAATAAGTGACCAGGGGTCATATTGTTTTAGCTGGTAATTTTAATTTCATCAGTTATTTAGAGAAGAGAGTGAACAATGAAATTTCTAAGCTTGCTAATGGTACTGATGTTTGGTGCTCTTTTGCATTGATAACAGGTAATCTCTGAAGGATCTTAATAAATTTGATGAGTTAAAGGTGGTAGATGAACTTCCATAGGCAGAAGTGAAATAAAGCTACTAGAGGAATAGTAAACTAAGCTATGCCCGAAATTAGAATTGGCAATTACCACACAGGAGAGATCTTGGGGTCACTGTTGAAAGATCTCCAAAGTTGTTGATCTATCAAACAGAGCATTGACAGATTAATAGTGTACTGGGCATTGTCAGGGAACATATTGAGAACAAGTTTGAACATGATATTTTTGCTTCTAAATGAAGCACGTAAGTCTTGAGTACTGAATAGCATGGTCTCTATAGGTAATTAAAAACCTGTGAAAATAAAGTGGAGTTGAAGTGAACGGCAAAAGGTAACATAAGTGATCAAGGAGATGTCTTCTAAGGAATGCACTAGAAGGAGAAACTGAGGTCTAGGCCCTCTTTTATTTGTAGAGAAGGCCTCAAGAAGGATATGACTAAGTTTGACAATAGTAAAGGCATGGGGGCTATGGTGAATGGTCATTCACCTTCTGTTATTCACCCAATCTTATAATAACAGAACTAGATCAGTGCACTTCCTGAAATCGGAGCAGAGGAAGAAATTTCATAGCAGAAGGTGAACTTTCAGAAAGTGAACTTAATGTCAAAGCAGCTTGTGGACTTTATCACAGGACCATAAATACCACATATTGAAGGCTAACGGGTACCTTAACAAAACAGATAATTAAGATAATATGGCAAGAATGCACTCTCTAAGTCTTAACTATGGATTTGTTCAGAGATGCTGAGGGAAGAAGCTCCAGAGAAGGGCGTATCTGTGTTCTTCTGCAAAAAGAAACTCTTTTACTGTGCTACTGTAAACAGAATATTTGGCTGGATTAATTATGCTGTGAGGCAGTGGGGCATTTATAATGTTCATAGTCCCCATACCCTGTTTGCTAGCCTGCATAGAGCAAACCATCATTTTCAGGCAATTTTGCCCTGTTGCTTCTATGTCCTGCAGGAACAGAAGTGAGAAGGGGCACGCATCAGATGCTCTGTGCTACTGTGGAGATGGTACAGTCTATTTATTGATTTGTTTTCTATCTTGGAAGGTTTCCACATTCAGTTTGATAGTTCTTATAATCTAACCTCTACTCCCAAGAAGGCAAATCCTGTCATGCTTTACTAAGTGTAGTCACACATGCCATTATTCTTCTTCCTTCTCCCAGAATACCTAGACCAGACAAGACCATTGGAGGAAGGGATGTAGATAAGAGTCTTCCCAGTTCAAGAATCGGTACCTTCTTTATATTGAGGCTTGCATGATTCCCACAGACTTGAAATTCTTGAAGGACACACTTGAAGAAGGTGAGACAGTTCTCTATATTTGAGATGTAATGTCTGTTTATGTATTTTTTCCCAAACCAATGTGTGTACATACCTATTGAACACGAGGCTTTGAGAGAGGCATATATGTTTTCAAAACAATTTATCTAAAAGCAATATGGCTGCAAACCAGAAAGGAGTTTGTTGATTCTGAAGCCCCCACAAAATATCATTAACTTGAATAAAAATCCTAACCTAATAGGCTGTTCAAAGTTTAAATGTAGCTCTCATTTTTATGGAGCAGTGCCCAGTGTTTCTCTGGAATATAGGACTTTTAAACTGCCTTAAACTGCCTAAAGTTCATATTAAACTGCCTTTTACTGAAGACAAAAGCTGAATGTTCTAAGTGTCCCTTTACTTAAAAAAAAATTATTTTATGCAGAATGATTATTTTCTTTAAAAAATAGGAAGATTAAACATTTTTCTAGGTATTTTAAAATGTAAGTGTCTGAAATATTGTTAAATGTGTTAAGGAATGAATATCAAAGAGTAAGCATATTAGTTTATTTAAACAGTAATGAATTAACAATATTTCACTAACTTGTAATACATGATGCAAGGATAAAATGCAAAATAAACGTGCTTATTTTGTAAATGAAACATGTTCTTCTTCAATTCCAAATATGTAACATCTACTTCATTTCTCAGATAACGAGCAATGCTACATACAAATCAGTCCAATTCCCGACTAATGAAAAGCACAGAGGAGTAACTGGCATAGCTTAGAGTTAGGTGACGAATGAAGAAATAGTAGTTGAATAATTTACAAGAAAAATTCCATGATTCATTGAATAAATTATTTTGTGACTGTTGTTCAAATGACTTTAGTACTGAGACTAGGCTCATAATCTGAACCTGAAATTGACTGCTGCAGTGAAAGTGTATCTTTACCAAATGTCTCCTCTAAGAAGTCTCTGCTTAGCCGGTTGCAAATCAGGATGATCCATGTGGAAAAGAAATTACTCAAAATGGCTTGTTGGTAGTCATCTATCAGAGGCAAGCTCTTTAATATTAATGAAACAGTAAGTGTCAGGACAAAAAAGTGAGAGCTCAAGAATAATTATGATCTATTGACTAATAACAGAAACAGTTAGTAAGCTAACATTTTTAGAAACCATAAACAAATGCAACCTTTCAAGTCTCTGACATCACAGATTACCTCTTCCCCTGAGTGATCCTCCTTATAAGAGCATGGGTGATGTTTGATTGTTGTGTATATATTACTAATCAAATGTGCCATCCAGTAAAATTTTTATAAAATCCTTTAGATAATGGATTTTGAGATGAAACTAACAAGATTGTGACATGAAATTGCTATCATGACACATACAACTTCTCTTATACTTTACTGTCACAGTCTCCAGTGAGAGGGATGGATTTTTTCTCGATGGTCACTATTTCATTTCTGTGGTGAGAATGACCTGAAGGGAGGAAAGAAAGACAGCTTTTTCAAGCCATAATTAGTGACCAAGAAACTATTAGTGCATGCAGTACTTTTCCATGCTGAGGTTAAACTTCAGCACTTAGATTTCCATGCTACCAGCTATCTCTTGCTAGCTCCATCTGGAAATCATGACTTGTGTCCTTGACTTGTGGAGCATAATTTTCATAAAAGAGGAGTAGAATAAGCAAATATGGATGTGTTCCATTTACCATGTTAGCCAAATATGTGCTCTGGAAGAACATTAGTAATATGTTAAGAGCACACTTCAAGGCTGATATTAAGATAATATGTGCACTAGTTAATGCTGGAGCAATAGGAAGGGGAAGAAATAGGGTGGCAACTGTCGGTATGTATAATAGTGGCTGTTTAGAGAGTTTAGATGCTGATACTGATATAGACTAAGGTGTAGTTATTTTGTGACCATTTTATTGTAATATTATCTTTGGCGCCTGCATTGCCTGGCCACCTTTTAGGCATCTTTTCATATTATATTTTAGTCATCTAGCTGAACAAAGAGGATAATAAAAAGGGCTAGCTGAAGTCTACCTGACATTGGAGGTTGGAAAAAAAAGAAGCTAAGCAAGAAATGCTAGCATATTAAGTTCATGTAGAATTGAGAAGAGAGTGAGGAAAAAGTGGGTGAAGAAATTAGCTCAGGCTCTTATTTAACTTTTCCATAAATGTGAAAATAATGAGGTCTTCTGCAACATACTTGGTGTTTTCTGAATTCTTACGTATCTATTATTTTTACTGTATCTCTGAAAAGTCTAATTACTTAAGAAATTAGACTTTTCTTAATAATTAGAAATTATTAAGAAAAATAATTTGCTTACTTTTGCTTGCAGAACATGCTTAAAAACAATATTCTCCATAATAACTACTGATATGACAAGATGAAATGGCCTCAAGTTGCATCTGGGGAGGTTCAGGTTAGATATTAGGAAGAATTTATACATGGAAAGAGTAGTCAAGCATTGGAACAGGCTGCCCAGGGAAGTGACAGAGTGATCGTCTTTGACAGTGTTTGAGAAATATGTAGATCACAGAATCACAGAATCACAGGTTGGAATAGGTTAAGGTTGGAATAGACCTCTAGAGATCATCTAGTCCAACTCCCCTGCTCAAGCAGGGACACCCAGAGCATGGGGTACTGGGTGGCATCCAGGTGGATTTTGAAGACCTCCGGAGAAGGAGATTCCATAATTTCCCGGGCAGCCTTTTTTCTATCACCCTCACAGTAATTAAGTTCTTCCTTATATGGAGATGGAGCTTCCTGTGTTTAAACTTATACCCATTTACCCTTTGTACTGTCACTGGCCACCACCGAGAAGAGCTTGGCCCCTTCCTCCCCATATTCCCCCTTCATGTACTTAGACATATTAATCAGATCCTCTCTCAGCCTTCTCTTCTCCAGGCTAAGCAGGCCCAACTCACTTGTACAATAGATGCTCTAGTCCCTCAGTCATCTTTGTCGCTCTCCACTGGACCCTCTCTAGGAGCTCGACATCCCTCTTACACTGGGGGTCCAGAACTGCACACAATACTCCAGGTGCAGCCTCACCAATATTGCTCCTGATGCATCACATCGACCTTCTTGGCCGCAAGGGCACACTGCTGGCTTGTGGTTAACTTCTTGTCAACCAGGACTCACAGGTCCCTCTCTGTGGAGCCGGTTTCGAGCAGGTCAAGACCTAATCTGTACTGGTGCCTGAGGTTATTCCTCCCCAGGTGCAGGACCTCCCCAGGTGCAGGTGCAGGACCCTGCACTTGTCCTTATTGAACCTCATGAGGTTCTTCTCTGCCCAACTCACCAGCTCTGCCCAACTCCTGCTGAATGGCAACACAGCCCTCTGGAGTGTTGACCACTCCATCCAGCTTGGTATCATCTGAAAACTTCCTTAGGGTGCACTGTGTGCCCTCCTCAAGTCACTGATGAACAAGTTGAAGAGCACTGGGCCCAGTACTGACCACTGGGGGACACCACTGGCCACAGGCCTCCAACCTCTGGAGAATTTATTACCAAGCTCTGAGCTCTGCCACTTAGCCAGTTCTCAATACACTTCACTCTCCACTCATTCAGTCCACACTCCCGGAGATTCTGTATGAGGATATTATGGGAGATGGTGTCAAAAGCTTTACTGAAGTCACAGTAGACAACCTCCATGGCTCTACCCTCATCCATCCACCCCATCATCCCAGGCTATCAGGTTCAGGCTATCAGAAGGCTATCAGGTTCATCAAACATGACTTCCCCTTAGTGAATCCATGCTGACTACTCCTTATAACCTCCTTGAGAGCGGCTGAGCAATAATCCCCGCCAGTTCCCTCAGCACTCTTGGGTGCATTACATTCAGACCCGTAGATTTACGGGTGACCAGTTTGCCTAAATAATCCCTAATCCAATCCTCCTTGACCAGTGGAAGGTCTTCCTCCCGCCCATTTATCTCTCTTTTACCTGTGCTCTGTAGTTCTTGGGGACTAACCTTAGCCTTAAAGACAGAGGCAAGAAAGGCATTTAGTATCTCTGCCTTCTCTGCATCCTCCATCACCAAGGCACCCTCCCCATTCAGCAGTGGGCTAACATTTTCCTAGATGGGTCACTCAGGGATATGGTTTATTAGGCATGGTGTTCAGGGGCTTACAGTTGAACTCAAAGATATCAAAGACCTTTTCCAACTACAGTGATTCTATGTTTCTGTGAAAAGGAAGACTACTTTTTGTACCTTTTTAGTATTTTACTGCCACAAAAGAAAATTATGCATGAGGGTGTTTTTCACTCCACAACTCATTTAAGAACTTTTGAAGCTCTCACAATCTTTGTTCCTACCTAGCTAAGCACATCTGTTCTTAACCTCTTCAAAGCTAATAGGGTGATTACAGTTAACACAAATTGCATTTTTAAACCTCACAGGGTCTTCTTATTTACTGAGAATTCAAACTCCCTTGAACCCTAACTTACTAAAAAGGGTTAAACTCGAACTTAGCAACAAGGGTTAAAGAGTCTAAAACTAAATATTAGACAGAAAAGAAGCAATAATATTCAGATTTTACTCATGTCAACTTGATCTGCACTGTTTTCTAGTAAATTTCTTAAGGCAGTTTAAGGTATTGAGTTGCTCTTTCTTCCTTGGAGGTCTCCCAGGTTTTAAAACTAAAGCTATTTTTTTTTGTGTGTGTGTGTCTGTGAAGAAGGATGAGGAGTCAAAAACACAATTTAGAAACTTCCAGTAGCAACTTTCATACAAAAAAAAAAAAAAAAAAAAACAAATTTATATATAAGTAACAATTAGTAATGTGACGCTAGAGATGGCACTACAGAGCTAGGAGCATAATTAATTTATGCAGTTTACTGATAACCCCATGCCATACAAGGTGAAAAGTTGAAATTAGTCTCCCGATTGGGCAGTAGGTGAATCTCCGCATTCTATGGGAGTGTATAGGCAGACTGAACTGCGTAATAATTGCCATTTTGCCGCATCCCCCATGTTGGTGTTTGTGCTCTAGGGCCCTGGGGTGAGGACAACCCCAGGTCAGTCCAGCTAGCGAACGAGGCTTGCTGACCCCCGTCGGCAACAAATGTCAAAGGTTTTTTATCAATACTTCTGAAAAACAATTTTATTAACCATATTTTTTTCTAAGAAATGTACTGATTATGTATAGGAAATAGTACCTAGAGCTGAATGAACATCTAAAAATCTCCATTTCTCTGTGCATATAAGTAGATGTGCAAATCTTCACAGAATTCATTCTTGTAAGAAAAGTTAGGCTCAGTAAAGAATTTTATGGAGTAGAGGGAAAAAACATGTCAGTTTTGAAAAAATGCCCTAAAACACTTCCAAACTATTCAAATGCATATTGCATGCCAACTGATTGAAAAAGTGAGTTGTACAGAGCATAAAAATGCAGAATGTGTAAACTTATTTGATAAACTTAATTCCCTAATTCATGCTACTATTCTTGTCTCTCTTGACCTCCCTTATTCCTACTCTGTAAAAACATTAAGTCAGAATCTAAAATGCATATATACATTTAATTTAAATACTAGATATTAAATGGCTGCTTGTCTCTCTTCATGGTAACTGCAACTATTAATATGTTATTTCTGTATATACAGGTTCAACTATTTTTCCCTCCTTTCTATTTGGAATCATCTTCAGTCTATAGTGAGTGAACAGTTTTCTATGTGTTTAGACACTGTATTTCTCTAAACTTGTTTCATTAGCAAAGCAGACTTTAGTTGAAAGATGATCCAAAAAATGCTATTTACCCAGTTTGCCAAGAGCAAGATTGATCATCAGGAATCACCCAGTAAGGCTCTTGCACTTACGTTTGCTAGGCAGCTAATAAATTACCATATCCCAGTGTGAGATATAAAAAGAATATATTCTGCATCTTATAATTGCAAGATGTTATAGTGCTGACACTGTTAAGTATTATAATTTGTTCAGATTCTTTACCACAGTAAATGTGATCAGTGAGCCCTACATATTTATAATTGCATATGCACAAAACTGGTGAAGAACAATATTTTCTGTCTTGAAATATTCAGTTTAGTAGATGTCTGATAGAAAGCACTAAATGAGTTCTGAAACATACTTCTTGAAGCAAAACTTAACTCACAAATTAAAATTAATTCATGTCAGCCTGACAGCTTTGCTGATAAAATTTAGATATTTCTTCAGTTTCAGTTGAATCTAATTGGCTATCATCTTTCTGTTTAGAATTTAGACTGAAAATGAGTCTTGAAAAACTGATAAGTTCTGTTTTTCTTTTCTTAATGAAACCATTGTAGAAATTTTATTTGCAGAAATGCCAAAAGCTTCACCAAATTTGGACCTGTAGAGTGTAGCTAGCAAACTCTTCTTTTTGTGATGGAAGATTTTGTGGGAGGGATATTACAGTTCATTTTGCATTTGCTTTCTACTTTTGAAATTTAGTTTTCCTTTTGTTTGGCAAAGATCCTAACTCATTTTCAACTCTTTCCCACTCCTGCACACACATATACACCACTCCCTCCAACTATCAAGGGCTTGGGTGAATCAATTTTCTACTAAGGGTCTGAGTGACTGATATAAAAATGCTTGAAAATGACAAAGAAATCTGTGGCAAGATGACTGAGAAAATGTCCCATGAATATTTAAGTGGATTCTAAATCAAAATCGCTTTGTTAGTATTCAAAATTCTTTTCATTCAGATACATATTTACCTTCAAGCGCACGAGTAGTCCTGCTTCCTAAAATAGGGTTATTCATCCCATTTATTTAAATAAAAGTGGCCAGGTGCTTAAAGTCAAGCATGTAAATAAACATTTACAATTGTGAGGCTATTTTCTTCAGTATATTTCTAAAGCAAAATATTTGCTTCCTTTTTTTCCCCCGTTTTGATTCTCATTTCACCTCAAAGTTTTGAATCTCTGTATCTTCAAAAAATAACCTATATATTTTATTTTTTTTTCTAGAATCCAGTAAAATTAAGATATTTTTGGTAGACTTGTACATATCTCTTTTGATAGTCTTTCTCATTCCACCAGCCTGCTATCTAAAATTCGTGGTCTTTTAGTTCATAGGTTATTATGCTGGTGATTGCCATTTTAGCTTAAATTCTGTTGGAGTGGGTGATTGCTCCCTGGAATAATGAAAAAAACAATATTATCTTCAATTAATCAGAAAGATATTGAACCAGATGGTCCTCAGAAGTCAAATAGTCGTAAAGTTTATCTGGATGCCTCTGCTATCTATAGATATACATCTATGTTTTTTGTATTTTTTTTGTGTGTGTGTCTGTGAAGAAGGATGAGGAGTCAAAAACAGAATTTAGCAACTTCCAGTAGCAACTTTCATATGAAAAAAAAAAGAGGGATAAACAAATTTATATATAAGTAACAATTAGTAATGTGACGCTAGAGATGGCACTACAGATTGTCTTTGTTGAACCTTTTATCATATCTTCCCTGTGAGTTTGTGAAACATTCTTTTTGAAGGCCTACATCGTTAAATACTATACATGTCTTTTTATGTCTTTTAGCTATCTAAAAATAGCAGTTCACTTAAGCAGTTTGACTATGAAGCAGTTACTGATGTAGCTGGATGAGTAGTACACAGGAAGATATAATGAATTTATTTTTCATTTTCAAACTAATTGTTGCAAACAACTTGATATGCCTATAAGTGTTGTTCTTCGAGTGGTGTGCAGGTTCTGAGGAAAGTGTGAATAGAAATATATACATTATTCTAGCTGGGAGAGTACAGAACTATGTTAGTCCGTTCATCATTTATGCTTACCTTGCTCACATGCTTATCTTATCACACGAGCTGCTAGATAGAAATGCTTCCCCTGTGGCTCTCTGATGTAACAGAAATGCAGGAACATAAGTAACTGTCCTACTTATTCAAGATAAATAGAAGTAAACAAGGATACGTTGAGATGTAAAATTGTGACAGAACCAACTTTCAAAGAGCCATTGGAACCCTTTTGTCTCAAAAAAACTTTTTTTTTTTCCTTCCTCCACTTAATGCTGTTCTAGGGTAGCAGGACTTGTGTATTGTACTCAAGTAAAGTAATACTTTTGAATACCTTTATTTCCACAGATTGCAAGCAAAACCTGATTAAATATTGACCAGGAGAGAGCTTCTGAGAAATGTATTTGATTTGTATAGCTTTTGAATAAGAGAATTGCTTTTGCAGTTGAGACATGCTTCTGTTTCAAAATAGTGACCTGCATGTGTTATGGTGATTTTTACTGTAAAGTTGTCTGACTTTCAGACTGACTATGAAACTGTAGTGCCTAGAATATCATAACATACTAATAAATATAGATTTCCATTCTGACCTTTGTAACCATGAAGGTGCATGAGCCTGGAGAAATTTGTACACTTTTTTCCAAATAGTAGATGCCGTGTTGATGGATGAGTCTAGTCTTCCAGACTGTCAAACCAGTACCAAATTAATCAAGAATGTTAACACACGATTTCTATTTTGTACATTTACCATAGTAAATAATAGTCATCTGGTTTTCAGGCACCAGTTTAGTCAACAGAGACTGGTACTTTGTTTTTAAGCTATCAAACAAGTCCTTTACTTTTCTATTTGTTTCAGCAAATACGGACAGAATAAATTTGTAGAGTGCCTTTGACTTTGCAGAGCAAAAAGTGAAAGATGAAAAATGAAATTTTAAAAAAACTTACTGATGTAGAAGTATTTCCTTCTTTTTATTTTTCTCACTCAACTCTTAATGTTTTAAAAGCTAATGATTTAAAAGCTTAATGATTTAAAAGCTAAAACTTGAGAGCAAATGATATTATTATCTTTACCTAGTTTTCTGAATGTCATTTTAAACGAATGAACCTGCTGCATAATCCTGAAGGAGTTTCAATTCCTTTCAGGTCAGTTGCTACACTGATTATAGTTTATGTCAAGGGAGATGACTCAGACAAAGTCATTGAAACTCTGGTCTTAGATGATGGCTCTATTGAACAGAAGTTTGTTTAGCTCAGGTATCATGTCAGTTCTTGGAAAACTGAGAATCTTGAATTCCTATCTTGCAGCCACTTTCGCTGTAGTTTGGCTGACTCCAAAGATCATTTGTTTGAGCATATGTGTGTGTGTAAGTTTAGCTCATGTGAATAGGAAGCCTTTAGCTTAACAAGTAGGTACTTGTTGAATTGTTTCTTTCTCTTTCTCTTGCTCTTGCTCTTGCTCTTGCTCTTGCTCTTTCTGTTTTGCTCTCCTTCTCTTCTTCTCTCTCTCTCTCTCTCTCTCTCTTTTTCTTCCTCTTATACTCACTGTCTTGGTTGATGCCACTTTCTGCAGAATCAACTAAGTTCCATTGATTTGAGTCAATCAATAAATAATCTTAAGCTAAAGTTTGACTGACTTTTGTAGGGAATCCTGAGTAGTTCGCAGACACAGTGGCATGCTACACAGGTTCAACATTGTCTTGGGCGACACAGAGTAAATGACAACTCATATTGGATCTGGATACTGGAGCTTATTTACAAAACAAGGAGATTAGAGCGTCTATCTGATTTTCTTGCTCAGACCCTGTTCTAGGTTAGCTAGGCCTCCGCATCACTGGATAGAGGTTACTGCTGACCTGAAAAGGTTTTTCAATAATGTTATTGGTTCTTGCTGTGCAGCTGCTTCCAGATTCTCTCCTTGGGCATTATGGACCAAGGTGCCTAGCAGCCCCCAGCTTTCATCACCATGCATGTTTCTGAAATCCAGCATCTTTTCTTTAGACAGGAGCTTCCTTTTCTGTTAAAGACAGCATTCCTTTCTTTCCTGTACCATCTCCTTTTGTTCTTTCCCTCACTGCTGAGCTGCTAGGTTTCCCAATATAAATGGCCTACACATGGATGCACAATGTGTGATTGCCTACTGAAGGGATATATTTCTAAAGCATATTGCTTTCATATTTTATCAGTCATGTTAGCAACTGGTATGCTGTGTGTTGGCAGTACCACATAATTTCCTATTACATGAGAACATCTAGGAGGAAATCTTATGATATTTTATTTTTTCCGCAATCAGAAGGAAAACAGCAGTGGCCACTTAGCTGAGAAATTTGGGTACTGCTAACAAACTGGATCTTCTTGGAATGGCCAGTAAAGAATAATGGCAAATTGCTCCTGTTTGGATCTTGGATGGTACTTTAATTCCATCAGGTAAAGATGCAGCTGGAATTACATGATTTGAGGTATATATTTACTTAAAAGTTTTTAAAATATTTACTCTATAGCCAGGTATTCTGTGATTCAACTATGTGACTTTGAGACAGGTTGCTTTTGCACATGACCTTGCTGATTGCTAGAGGTGAGGTGGGAGCCATGAGTTCAAGGAAAGAAAAGAGAGAGGAAAGAGAAAAAAAATAGCAACACATAAGCCAAAGAATTCCAAATAATCATTTCTAAAAGACTCCCTCTGAAAACTGAGTCTAACAGCTGATTTAAAACAATTTATTATTATTTTATTATTAAAAATTAATTATTAATTTTTATATACGAAACAAAAATACATTCAAATACAGAAATTTCTATAAATTTTGAAGTACTAAGATACATAAGTAAGCAGATACCTTATTAAGCAAACTTCTGCTAAGTAAGCTTCAGACGTTAAGCTTAAGTGAAGAGAGAATTTCATTTCACTGTGTGTGATAACTTCATGATGTGTGGGGAGGGAATTACAACTCTAGTGCAGACATCTTTTCTCATCCTATTCTGTGTTTGTAAAGTATATAGCAGAATAGATTCTTCATCTGTGATTGGAGATTCCAGTTACTCCTCCTTCATTATAATGCTTTATTTTAAGTAAAAATGAACAGGAGAGGATCATACTGGAGATGAATTAAGTTATTTTGTCCAGTTCTGCATTTTTTGTTTGTTTGTTTTCAATGTTCATAGCAGCTCTTAAGATTCTGAGTTTTTCCCTAACATGCTGGGCAGATGGGAAAAATCCACGTTTCTTTCAGCAGTCCCAATGTAGCTTACATTAAATGTCTAAGCTTATTCAGCAGATGTATCTTCAGGTTCTGCAAGGGAAAAGAGGTTAGTTTCAGTCAATGGGTTTCTTAAAACGGTGATCTGAAAAGTACTAGGGTTAACAAACAATTGTGACTTAGTCTCTATTTTACAGCAAAGCCTCATGCTTGCATTTTGTTCCTTTATAAAAATCCATAATGAATCCTTATCTTCTAAGAGGGGTTTTGAGAATCAAAGCATTATTTTCAGAATACAGAAAAGTTTATCTGTTTGCCTGTTAGTTTGGATCACAAGTCAACAGTATTCTGCATTGAGGACATTTTGTTTCAGTGTCTGTAATAAATATATCTTCATCTTTTGCTTCCTCACTAATTAAGGTTACAGTGACAACTGGAACTAATGAACTTTCTCCTGATCTGCAGCTAGATTTCACTCAACAGTGACCTTTCTTGATATAATATCATTGCAATCTCACATGTTGCTTTGACTAAAAGAGGCAAAGGTGCTTGTTCCTCAAATTCACTCTAAATTTTTAATAACGTACATGGATAGTGTGGGATATTTCTGTTCATGAATGACAAACATTTGTCAAACTATTAGTTCCTCTCTTCTTATGTTACTTATGCATTCTGAAATTCCAGCCTCCTAAGCAGTGGGATAGATCTGCAGGATTTTAGGATTTCCTTGGCTGCAGACGACAGGTTACAAATCAATAATGTACCTTTGATATAACTTTACTTATCATGATAGATCATAGAATCATAGAATGCTTGAGGTTGGAAGGGACCTCAGAGGTCATCGAGTCCAACCCCCCTGCACACGCAGGGTCACCTAGAGCACGTGGCACAGGGCTGCATCCAAGCGGGTTTTAAAGATCTCCAAAGAAGGAGACTCCACAACCTCCCTGGGCAGCCTGTTCCAGTGCTTTGTCACCCTCACAGTGAAGAAATGCTTCCTTAAGTTCCTGTGGAACTTCTGATGCTTCAGTTTGAAGCCATTTCCTCTAGTCCTATCACTGTCCACCACTGAGAAGAGGCCGGCCCCCTCCTCCTCACTGCCTCCCTTGAGGTATTTATACACGCTGATCAGGTCCCCCCTCAGCCTTCTCTTCTCCAGGCTGAAGAGACCCAGCTCTCTCAGCCTTTGCTGAGATGACAGAATGCAAGTGATATATGCCTTTTGAAACATGAGCTGGGAATAGCCTCAACTTGAATCAATTTAGATGTAGATTTGCAGTTTGCTATCTGCTCACTGGAGTGTACAGAAAATTACTCTTATTAACCTCTGATTTTGTGCTTTCAAATATAACACCAAATATATTTGGTGTTACCAAGCACAAAGAAAGGAAGTTCATGCTATCAGTAGCTGCCACACGTTTGACACTTACTAAATGACCAAAGTTGGAAGATGTGTTGAAAACTTGTTCCAAATGGGGTTAAATGGAAGTGAAAACTTAGCAGGAATTAGGGATCTGTGTTGCAGTGATTTTTGTTTTCACAAGAAGGAGGAAATCTTAGGTGAGTCACTTGGGTTACTGGTCTTGGAATTAAGTTCAAAAACATATCAAAAAATGAAAGATGACTGACTGGATGAAATACAAAAAATCGCTTTCCACACACACACACAAAAAGTATTTTTGGAAAAACTGTATCATTTTAATTTCTTGAAATCAGTCATTTCCACTAGTTATCTGGAGCAAACTAGGATTCCTAACGAAGGAGTGGCTTGCACAAAACTAGCACTCCTCCTACGGGATGAGGGTTTCTTACACAAAAGCAGGACAAGATCATGTGCTTTTCCATCTGCATTTTGAATGAATTACTTTCTTACTTTACTATAGCAATGAAGCTAAGGTCAATAGTTGTATTTGTTTTACACTCAAGTGGGTAATTCATATGTTTGCTTAAAGGGGATTCTGCAAATTTTAAAAACAATTTGTGCTGAGCATTTTGGCAAGTTGTGTCCTCCGTATTAAGTACTTTATTTGCTTATTTTACTTTAACCAGAACTTCAAGTTAGAAAACATGACAACATCAACAACTCCTCCCCCGCAAAACCTGAAAGCATGAAAGTGTTAAAGGAAAACTGAAAAATGTTTGTGATTTGCCTTCCCCCATTACTCCTATAGTGTCAAAATTTTGAGAGCTTGAGGCTTCTGAAATGATCTCATTTACAAGGTAGAGCTGTTCCTGGATTTGCTGTTGCAGCAGTGATTTTGGTGGAACACAATTCTCCCTACCAAAGTTAAAAGTTAGTGTCCATAGGTAGACATTAACAAGATATGATCAAGAAAAAAGTCATATGATCCACAGAGAAATTATAAGAGGAGTAGGTTGTACTCTAAATGTTCATGCTCACTCCCCAATGCTCACTCTTTATCACTATATTTTGAAGTGTATCCATTTGTTTCCTTTTCCATAATCTTCAAAGAATAAGAAATGACCCACTTATTAAGCATTGCTGTCTGTACCTATACATTACCATTTCTTCTCACAGTTAAAACATTGCAATGTTTTTTACCTTGCATGATATATATATTATATATTGTATTTCTGGCTACATTTGTAGTTTACAGTTAGAGAGGTGTTGGGGCATAGTAAGAAAAAAAACATTGCAATACTAAGATTGCTTCCTCAGGAGAAATTTTAGAGATTCTTTTCCTAACACTGTGCTTGTCAGCATATGGTAAATGCTTTCCTTCTTTAGGGAAACACCTCTCTTCCTTGAAGAATATGTTGGAAATAGTGAAACAGCTTAAGCCATACTGGTCTAGTGAATCCAGAATCTGTTAGAAACTCACTGCAAATTAGATTTCAGCATTCAGTAAAACAATGTTGGGATTCAGAAGTCCTGAGTTTTAGAAGCAGGCAAATGTCACTAATTTATTGTGCAAGCAAGAGACCTCCTCCCTTTCCTCTGTCCTTCTGGCATCCTGCACATGTAAGTAGTGTTACAGATTTTATCTGTCAGAGTAGATAGAAGACAGAATATCTGAAAGCCTATTTTTAACAGCTATAATATCTGAGGCAGCGGAAACAATTACACAAAGAGAGACAATATCAAATCCATACAAACACTATTTATTTAATCGAATTGTCAGGAATGTACCACAAAACTTGGTGCTAATAATTCAAGGTAGATTGGCAAAACCTGACTTAGACAAATTATTAAATATATGACCCTTGACAGCAGTGGCCACACATGTCAGTGTTCGTGTCTTTGTCCTTGTCTTTTTTGTGGAGTGTTTTCATGGTACAAAAGTAATTCTGTACTCGACTTGATGCGGGAAAATCATACTTACCTTTTTTGAATATATTTATAAAATATATTTCCAGGACAATATCCTAGAATCCTTTCTGAGAGAAGCTTAGAACTTTTCCCACAGTAGAAGAACTTTTTAAGTAAACCTATATGTCACTGGCGTTCCAGAGTTAAGAATATCATGTGAGCCGCATACATGTTTCTGTGATGGTTCGTTTGGATTGACGTTACCTGAATCACTTAATGTCTATAAAACCTTGTAATTTTGCTGCTGTCTGTCACAAGCATCTATGGTGTCTTGAATATGCCAGCAAAAGATATCAATTTGACAGCATGCAGCAGCATTTCCTCCAGGAAATCTACCATATGCCCAGAAAAGGTTGTTTACCTTCAGTTGCCAAGCAAAATTGGAAATGAAAGCTTTCCTGAAACAGAAGAAATGAAACTCTTGCATATCCTGAATGCACATGTATTTCTCCAGCCTTCAAGCTGATCATGAAATTTATATATGTAGGGATGATAAAAATGGGTTTTATAGACTCATGAATGTCTATTCCAAATTAGAATTCATTATCTCTTGTGACAGTGTCTATTTTATGACCTAGGTCATTTTCAATACGTAGTACCTATACAAAGGCCAGGGCAAACAAAGCAAGAAAAACTTTAGGGTGGCAGACAGTTATAAGGAATTGTGATAAAACTGTTGATGAGCAATTGCTAGTTCTGCTTATCAGAATTATACTGAACAGCATGATGTGCAGTAGGACTACCTTGGTAAAATCTGCCAAATCTGGAAAAAATTAAAAAAAAATGCAAGTGACAATGTGCTTTAGGAGTATTATAATAGAAATATATAAAAAAAAGGATTGAAGAGGATTGTAATACATTATATTATGGAAGATTATAATCAAAAATAATAATAATTAAGAAGTGGAAATTTCTGCTAAATACAAAAAAAAAAAAGTTTTCTTGGGCAGAGTGGCCAATAAATGGTACCATATATAAGTAAACTTGAATCAGTTTATGTTGGTACATTGTGCTGAATATATTTTTATGATAAGAAATCATTTTGTTACATTTTTAAAATAACTGTATATGTATCTTTATCTTCAGGAACAAAATTTTATTCTTTTTTTCATTGCTGTTGTTTCTTATCTCCTTTTGCGTAATAGTTGAAAATTGAAAGGAATCCATACTTAGATATTTTTTAAGCACATTGTCTTTCTATGAACAGTGCTGTAGATTTTATCATTTGATATTTGTTTCATGCTCTAAATACATTTGTTTTGAGAAAATGCCATAACAAATTGACTTGAGAAAGCAGATCCTGTCTACATAGTAGAAAATAATTATACTTTCTCGTAAAATTTTACAACCACTTTTCAGTTTTAAACCCCACAAATTTATCTGCTTTAGTTTGATTCCAATCTTATTTTATTAATATGATAATAGTGTGCATATATTTATGTATGTATATATGCACACACACACACACAGATTAATACCCATATGTGTGTAGGTGTATACACATATACACATATATATGTGTAGGTGTATATATACGTACGTGTGTGTGTGTGTGTGTGTATAGATATATATGTATTCCCTCCTACTTCCCATTTATGATAGCCTTCAAATAAGACTATTTCTCTAGGGTATAGTGAAAAGTTTGCTGTATCTGGAAGAAATTTTGCTACCTGGTCTTTTCCTAATATCTTTAGCTTTCAGAATATAGTAGATTTGTGGACACCACAAAAAAACATCTTTTATGATGCCATTAGTTCAGCAAATGTTTGCGATTTTTGTTGGAATGATTACAATTTTAAAGACACCATCATGAATAGTACCTACCTTATTATTAAAATAAGTAGTGTGGAACACTTCTTTTTAGAAATGCTATATGTGCAACCCATCCATGAAAGTATATTTGCAAATAGTAATTTATGTATAGCGGTCCTTTTCTTGTTTTTATCAGTTCTATAGGCATACGTTCTCTGCATGAAGAGTTACATTGCCTTCAGAAAAGGCTGTCCTTTAAGAGTCAAAAAGCTTCATTTTTTATGTAAGACTTATGTATTTAAAATATTCACAAACTGTAATTCAATCAGCACTTTCTTCAAGTATTTCAACCAATATTCTTCTGTTCAAAAGATTTATTTATGTATTCTCTCAAGAATTAACAGAAGCCGTGACTAAACAACGTGGTTATAACTATTTGTGTGTAATCTCAATATAGACGGATAGGACACCAGGTGCATTTTGGGTGTTTATTACCAAAAATTTATTATTATGATCCTTTTTGATTAAATTTCATGTGTCCTAACAGCTGGTGTATGGACAGATTTATTATGCCAAAACATAGTATTATAACACAGCATCACTGATTTGAAAATTTCTGGGCCTGTATGCAAAATGTTTATAATTTCCAAATCCTTTCTAAAAGCATCAACTTTTTTACACAAGAATATTCAATAGTATTAATTCATTGTCCTGTTCTACACACTGTTATAAATCAGGTCTCTAGATATATTATTTTATCTTGCTGAAAATTACACTCCTGATATATTAACTGGACTGCAAGAAAAATGACACAATTGTGCTGTTCTATGAAGCTCATATATTTTCATAATACTGCATGGATATTACATTGATTTTATGTGTTTATGAATTTTTAGATATATGTATAGACTTATATGCTTTTACAGTTAAAATTTTTTTGATGATTTACAAAGCATGCTTGATTGGTACTGTCTCTTCATGCAAAACTTGGTCTTAAAATAAGACAGAAATAATGTGGATTTTCAAAGACTAATGAGATACTTTCAGGAGTATTTAGAGTTCAGACAGTTAAAGATAATTGTCAGTGTTTTTCTGAAACAAATGGGAGTTCACTGTTAATCACTGGTGATTCAAGTGAATTACCAATAAGTTCACCTGTAGGTATATAAATCTACCTCCCAGATTAGACCTGTTCCTCATAATTACACTTACAGCAGTTTGACATAACACTTTTAAGGAAGTCTGTATTTGTTTTCCTTTTTTTTTTTTTAATTTTTATTTTTATAACACATTCTATAATGTAAGATATAAAAAACTGCAACACTGGAACTCTAATACAGATTTGAAATGCTTGGAGGAATTCTATATTCTGTAGAAAAAAAAAAAAAGGAAACAATATTCTATTTGGACGTAATTCCATGAAAAGGTAAAGACATTTAGAAATTCTTTTAAATATAGATCTCTTCCAGTTAGGGGAGTGTGTGTGTATGTGTGTTCGTGGTTTTTTTTTTTTTTTTTTTAATATGCTTCTGAAAGTTTGTAACAGCTCCTGAACAAAATATCAAGCAGCTGTGAACTCAGGTTCTAGTTATCTGTGAGAACAATTGCTCAGAAGATAAGGATATCCAAACGGGCCGAATTACTTATGCAAGTAAACAATCTGAGAGAAGAGAATACAGTATATGATTTTCTTGTTATTATTTTGTTCACTCCATTCATGGCCCAGTCTACCATGACATTTCTGTGTTATTGCATGAGACAGATCGTGTTATCCATCCAGTAGAGGAGTGTGCTTCATTTCAAACATGTTGTTGGTCGTAACGGAAGCTCCTTGCAGCTGCAAGTTCTTTGAAGTGTATCGAGGAAGTGGATTTTATAGTTCCCAGAAGCAGGTCAGGGTTTTCTCCTGGTGATACCTGTGACAAGATTTAAGAAAAGAGACTGGTTTATGTTGTTGGTCATATGTTCACCCAGAAAACAAGGTGGTAAGCTGAAAATGGAAGTTGTGATCCATTGGATATTTTAATGAAGGGAAGGAAGATAATGTCTGGAAGCTATAGACATCACAGAAACACAGATTATTAAACTCATATTGATTATATGATACAGAATATATGTTACAGTAACATACATGTTGATACTTGAGTTTTTGAGTACACACAATACTTTACTGTATTAGTTTGATCTCTTTTAGTTTGGGTAACTGCAGGATCATTGTAGAGAGACGAAAATTGACTCAAATCTGAGAAAACTAGACTATAAAGCTGAAAGGATGTCCTTGAATTTTTCAGTAATGAAACACGCAAATTGTAGGGTTAAAGACCTTATTTTTGTCAAAAAAAGATAGGAATTGTATACCCTGGGCAGTTAAATTGTCTATAATATTTCATTCTGCATTATAAGTCTGATTTAAGCCTATCTCAGAAATTCATGATTATCATTATTCTTGGTATATACCTGTAGTTCATATACCTTTTACCTATGTAAATTTTAGTCTCAGACTTTCAAAGGTAAAATGTTAAAGGCCAAATCACTGAGTTGTTTGTCATTGACAAGTTTTGTACTTATAAATTGCCTAGAGCTGAAGCGTTTGCAAGGTTTCAGATCTGAAATATTATATATAATAAAAAAGTGAAAAAGAGCTCTTTTTCAGAAAATATATTTACAATTTTTCCTTGAAATATAACATATAAAATGGAAGATTTGATGAATATTTTACAATGATTCTATTTAGCTCTGTATTTACTGCATATTTTAGTGTAATTCTAATGAGGTGTAATAAAATAAAAAAAAGAGTTAGACATGGATGGGAAAACACTCAACCAAATTAACCAGCAACATTGTTGCATTTTCAGCCTTGGGTATATTCAAAACTTTGGAAGGACAAGGCCCTGAACAACCTAACCTCAGCTGGCACTTCTTTGAGTTATTAGTTGGAGCAGATGAATTTTGGAGGTCCTCTCCAATTTAGATAGTTTTTCTCATTTACAAAAGATGTCAATAATTTTGCTTTTTCTCTTGAAAAAATAATGTAGACTTTTAAATGTGCCAAAAAATGATGAGAATATTTCCCCTACAGATCACAGAATTAGATCTTGAGTCATAATCTCTCTCTTTTTCTTTCTCTTTTTAATGTCACTCTGAGTTTAGCATTTTTAAATCCTTAAGATTGTCTTGTTCCTCAGCATTTGTGTATACTGTAGGCTATCCTTGATACTAAATTTTGAGATATGCTCAGACATCCAGGTGAAGCGTGTATTTGCTGGAAGTTCTATGATACTGCTCCAGATAGATAATAAATTTGTTACTTGAAAAAGAATGCCGTGCATTAGCACAGTAGTCTCCACATTAATATTGTTAGAAGCTTAGGACATCCTGCAAAGGCTTTTTATGTATTTATTTTGAGCATATGTTTTTTTCATGGATTAAAATTTAATTTTATCTACATGTGATGCTCAGGACTTTTGTTTAAAAATATAGCAGTGTCTCGTGTCTTCTGAGTGTGTAACTCATGAGAAAATCGATCAAATATATATAAATAATTACATTAGTACATGCTTAAAAGGCCATCAGATTAAATTACTTGTGCAATGAGTATCTGAAGGCACAAAGAAGCAGAAACTATTTAATGAACTATTTAATTCATATTGTGCTAAGATTTCCTGGCTGTTGAATATGTATCTGTGTAGAATTCACACAAACTTTATAACTGAGAACTGTTGTGCTGGAAACTCTTCACTTTTCTGAGATAATTACTTAAAAAAAAAAAATTTAAAATAGCTTATTTACATGATTTAATAAAGTAGCATGAATTATATTGGGGCCTCTATGGAAAAACTTTCATTAATATTGTTTTCTATATTCTTCCTTTTTTTTCCATTTTTTAATGTGGATCTTATTTTAAAGATTTAGTTACAGTGGCTCAAGTACTGTTAGAAATATTTGTATACAGTGAAACCAAAAACATTCTGATTACAAATACTCATAGAAATATCTTTGTATTACCCTTTGAAACTGTGGAAACAAAAAGACAAAGAGATACAACCTTGCAGAGTACACTATTTTAATAAATATTTTGGTATATCCTAATGATGTTTAGCATTTTGATACTGCTGATACTGGCATTTGTATTCTGCATGTCAAGCACTATGCAAAACACATTCATAAAGTTAACATTAAATCAAGCTTTCTACTGAGGGTTAAGTAATAGAATGGGTCACATTATTACGCATCATTGTAATGTATTTCTTGCAGGTCCGTCTTCCCTGCTAATTCTAAACGCACTTTTTTCCTATAAAAATTAATTTTCTGAATATTATTCATAGACCATAAAATAAAAAGAAGCTAAAAGGAATCAAAATAAACCCCTAGTTGTTAAAGTGGAACACTCCAACACTCTTACTTATTCCTACTGTATTTTTACACTTGTTATATTAGAAGCCATCCTGGTAGGGTGCAGAAAGACCAGAAATGTGGTGTTAGTATTAAAGGCTAATTTTATAGCAAAGAATCACTTCATCAGTTTGCTAGTTTGGTTGGGTGAAGAGGTTGTTATCCTCTTGGATGTCACTTCAAAAAAAAAAAAAAAAAGTAATCTTTTGTAAGGAGATTCAAAATGAAAGGTTTTCATTTCAAAATGAAAGGTTTTCATGGATACTTTAATAATTTAGACACCGTTCTAGGATGGATGTGGTGTAACTCAGGGCCTTGTTGTTCAAGTTTGGATATGTTCAAGTAAAATGTTACTATGTGGGTAAACAACATGATACAAGATAATGAGTGTACCTTTTGTTCCATTCATTCTTCTGCCGTAAAAGCAGTTTAAGCTATCAAACCTATTGAACTACAAAGAGCAATTTAAATGTAGCCAATTTAGTACACTTAAGTCTCCTCGATCATGTAATGAAGTTTTGTTCCTATGCAGAGGTACTGAAGTTACCTCCTACAGGAAGGCCTTTTTCCATTGCTTTTTCAGAGTATGGACACATAGATGGTCTTCAGATGGAGAAGAAAAAAAAAGACATTATTAAGCTGAGATGGGTTTTTCAGATTTCTCAGCAATGTTGGGGGTGGGGGAGGGCATAGAACATGAGGGAGATGCAAGAACCTAAAAAGGAAACATATCCCTAAGAAGTGTGGTGTTTTACTAGAAGAGTTTGAGGAGAAAGCCAATGTTCAACTGTGTGGTGCATTTCATCTAATAGAGAAATCTGAAACTGATGCTCACAGAGTTGAATGCTTGTCCAGTCCTCTTGGCTGTGATGATAGGGAGCGGTGGAAACTGCTCAATGAACTCCTTTGAACATCAGTTCACTTGATTGTTTTGGACCATTTGGAGTATTTTGGAATGAAGAAAGCAGGGCAGTCTTTTGTATTAGTTAAGATAATTCCACTTACCACCAGTACCGTAATAGCATCTTCAGCCTCATAGTTCAGATTAATTATATTCCTGCTGCCCTCCCTAAAAAATTGAGCAGTTGGACCAAGAGGAAGACAAGTGTGAATTTCTAGTGACTTTTTTTTTTTTTTTTTTTTGGATGAGATTTGGGTATTCTTGAGAAACAGTTGCTACTTCTGTTTTTCATTCATTTTAGTGCTACAATGCTGACTTGGAACTGGAGTTCATGTATTCTGCTCTGGGAGCTACTCCCTTCATAATGAGAGAGGATAATTTTTCAGTCTCATCATAAGTATGAAAGTGGAAGAGATGTGCAATGTGAAAATAATGTTTTCTGTGAATATAACTAAAAGTTATACTATAATGTGAAGTTAGGAGGTAATTAAAATTGCACAGCAAAGCACATATGTTAAGATTGTCAGCATTTGACTTTGAAAACTTGAGTTGATGCTTTTTTTTTTCCATTTGAATTTAATTTTAATATCCAAAATGTTCCTAATGACTGTTTACCCTTCACTTGCTTGTAAATAATGTACTACCATGTGGTAATACCTATCTTGCTAATAAAACTACAGAAGAAAACCATTTAAGAAACTTTCTATGCTACTTCATTCTTATTTTTTTCTTAAAATACTCAATGCAGTTGTCAATATTCTTCCAAGTTTTAAAAGGTGAATTTCCAGTCCAGCCTGATTTTACATTTGATAAAATTCCACGACTCACATGATACAGTTTGAGTTCACGGATATAGATTATCTAGTTTTGTTTAAGATTATACTCACATTTCATAAAACAAATAGTTTTAATGTATAGAATCCGACATTTTTTTCAAATGGGAGTTTTTCATTTCTATTCTTCAAAAGGGCAAATGACTAAAATAAAGTCACTAAATAACTTTTTCTTAAGCTATAGGTTCTGTTCTGTTACTCTCATGTCAAACTAAGTTTAAGGATGTCTCCCATACATATGATTGATTGACTTAAAAGTCATGCAGATAAACTCCCATAGCATTTTAAATCTGTTCTTTAGAATTGACTATTGTTACTGTTCTTATGCAGGGTGGAAATGTAGAATCTTTTGTGCAGGGTAGACTGTAGAAAGTTTTGACATTAGTTCGGCCCATGTTATAAAAGTGAATGTACTGTATATTTGCCTTTTCAGAGTTAAGTAAAAGACTTTCATTCACTCATTTATTTATGCGTTTTTTACTTGTTTTGTATTTGATTTTGAATTACCATGTGTTTGTGTGGTTATGATTATTTTAAAATAGAACTCTTTTGCATGTGAAATCATTGCTCCAAGGATATTTTGTGGTAAATGTTAGATATTTAGAATTTACTTATGCTTATGGGCACATTTAGCACCACAGTCTCTGATAAGCAGAAAGTAGGTCACATTATCCAGCCATCTCTAGTATCTCTTTGGTAAATTTCAGAGTTTTGTGCTTTGCTAATAGTAATATTTAATGTAGCACTGTAAAATGTGTTTGTAATCGAAGTTTCTTGAATCATTCAGGGCTAGGCTTGGCGCAATGGAATATTACATTTGCGAAATTCCAAAGTATTAACTTTAATTGAGTCAAGAGTTCCAAAGTAGTTAGTGGGTTTTTTTTCCATTAATTAATGTATTATTTGCAAATTTGTAGCTGTCATAAGGCCATTTTGAGATACGAAGAATAGATTAATTCGCAGAGGCTGTTCAAAAGCCAATAATTATCCTGTGCTGAGGTTAAAATGTTGAACACTTGGGAAAAAAGGGGGAAGGGAAGAAAAGCAATCTTGCACAAGACAGCTAAAATTAAAGACACAAATGAATATCTTTTCCTTGTCTGACATGCATCTTGGTCCATGCAACTCTGTCCACAACTGATGATATGACCAATTAAAATGAGAAGACTCACAAAAATTCCTCAGATAAAGAATCAAGACAATATAGTCATTGAATGCAAATATTTTTTCTTTTCTTAGAGTATTGTGTTCTTGGTGTATTTTATCCTTAGCGTATAGATATGTGAGTCAAGTGCTTCAATGACAGGAAGGCTATGGTTACATTGCAGATTTTAGGCATGTCATACTGGCCCTAAAGGAGGAAAAACTGCCCTTTCTAGTTGATAATGGGGCAAGATAGAAGTATATCCCTATTATTACCACTCTTTTCTTCCTCCATTTCTCCTTGCTCACCTCTCTACATATGTCAATCTACGTACAGTAGAACAGAAATTCATGTGAGGTACTTCATGTCATTTATTAGCCTGCCAAGGTCTAGCAAAATGGATTGTTATGCCTTCCTCTTTCTCATCTCTTAAAGCCAGGATTGATACCCAGGAAAGCAAAATCACCACTTTGGCAATTGTCTTCTTTCTAGCTGGGGATTGATGTCTGAAATTCTTTTTACAGAAAGGATTTTTTAGTTTGTTGATTCTGTGGATTAATTTGAATGGCACTGGAAAAAAAGGTGCAAGCTAATTCCACAACTAATAGCTGTTAATTTGTGTGCAAATGGATTTCACTGATTATTTTCTGCTGCTGTATTAAGAAAAATTATACGAAAGACCAAGTGAGGTTAAATAAAGAAAAATATGGTGGCACAGAGGAGTATGCCAATTAAATAACAAATTTGGCCCAAATTGGATGACTTTTTCCTCTTCTGTAAGGCATTACTGTTAGTTACTACATGATTTGAAAAAGGCAGGATTCTAACTGCAGATTTTTAAGGGGAAGAGGTCTTATGCAAGCCTGGTAAAGACCATGGATTTATCCCATTTAATACATAATATGTATTAAATTATATGATGTCTGCATGACATGTAATTTGCTGTCATTCATATGTCTCTTTTCTCACATACGTCAACAGTATGGGCCACCTAGAAGTGCTGTATGGAGATATAGGAATCTGGTAACTGAAGATACGTAAATATGGAGCCCAGCTATTATTACAGTTTACTAGATAGTACTCTCTGAATTTTAATAAAAATATTGCATAGTAGAATTCCACCAAATATTTTAAAAGGAAATGATTGTTTCACAAATAGAGAACAGATGCACTAAAAATGCTCATTACTTCTAAAAACTGACTAAAAAAAAAACTTCCTGTGCTCTCAGATAACTATTGAAAAGCTTTTATTCTTTTTTTATTTTCTGTGAAAAACAGTAGTGTCATTAATAAATGTATTCTCCTTGCATATATTTTTTGTAAAGTAATCAACATGTTCAAACATATCTTGAAATTATAATTGATAGAGATCAAATTGTTATTTATATAATGTTACTTTGTTACATGCTCTTGATTCTCCTCAGAATTAAACTGAATGGTGGAATTTTCTCCATGTTTGACCTTCTACTCAGGGTTGAAGCTTTTGGATTCTTCCTCTCAAAGCTTGCTGGACTAAAGCAAGGAATTGCACATTTTTACCTTACAATTATCTTTTAGGACTGAATTAATTATAGTAAACAGGGGTTTTGGTGGCATATCTAACTGCTTACTTTACAGATTCACTCATTTTTAAAAGGTAGAGTAACCATCACAGAATAGTAAGAGTGGAGAAGCTGAAGTGGTAGTTAGACATGGAAAATCATCTTTCAAATCAAAGAAGTGTAGATTTTTACCATGATTCTGAGTTATGAAATATGACCTGACCTTGTATTTTTTTTACACATCTGACTAACATTAGTAACCCGGTATCCATAGTAACACAGATACTCCAGGACAGTCTACTGATCAAAATGACTTTATGATCTGGTTTTTAAGGGTTTGCTTAACCATATTTTTTATATTCAAGATAAAATTAGAGACCAACATTTACATCTCTTGTATTTTCTTTATTGCACCAAAGAATCTGGTTCCTGAAAATATCTGTCTGTCAAATTTTTTGTCTTTTCAATAAGAGTTACTGCACTGCATGTAGTTTGAGCAGGGAAAAGATTACTATAACTTACAGTGTATGGGGTTGTGTTGAAATTGCTTGAATACATAAATTTAAATTCAAGTAGAGTAGTTTAGAACATTATCCCATGGATGTGCTTATTTGAATGTACTGTGTCAGCCCCTTATTAAACTAAAAACCTAATTTGCATATTATTCAAACAACAGTGAATTAAAAAAAGTTATATATGCATTTATTTCACTTTAGTATTATCTTTTAATAAAAATGAAAAAAAAAAGTCTCCACATTTTTGTAAGTTTTAAAAGCTACATAAAATAATAGATCAGTAAGACATCACTTGAATATTTGGAAAAAAAGATAATAATGTGAACATACAATATAAAAGTGATCCTGTAGAAGTACTCCACTGCAACCATTTGCACTCTAAAACAGAGATGGTGTTAGGGATGTCCCCAACTCCCTCTATGCCTCCATGTGCCAGTTACAAACAATCTGCGCTCCTGTGCCTCACATTCCTAAAGGAGGGACATACAGACTTTGAGATAAACCCTACTTGGCACATAGACTTACTGATCAGAGCATTCCCTCAGTGATGAGTGGTCTGGAACTATCTCCTCCTTGACAGGACCTTGAAAGACATCCCCTGCTTTCAGTGCTGGGGCAATGTTAGTCATTGCAACCTGGAATTAATTTCTTACTCCACGGGATATTTCTTGGGGACCTCCACCATAAGAACAAAGTAGTTGTTGGCAGTACTTAACTGCTTCCTTCACTGTTAAAGAGTGTTCAAGGCTATCTTGTTTTTATCATAGAATGATAGAATTATTATGGTTGGAAAGACCTTCAAGATCATCAAGTCCAACTGTAAGCCCTTCAACACCATGTCTGCCATGTCCCTAAGTGGCTCATTTACACATTTGTTGAGCCACATTTAGACTGTTAGGAATGGTGATTCCACCACTTCCTTGCTTCAGTGCTTCACCATGCTTTCTGTAGAGAAATTTTTCCTAATATTCAACCTGAACCTCCCCTAGCACAACCTGAAGTCATTTGCTCTTGTCCTTTGGTAGTTATTCTGGAGGTAGTTATTTTTGGAGGTGTTCGCACCCCAAGCCTTCCTAACCCATAAGTGTGGGTGCAATCACCAAAACAATGACAGAGGAGAGTTGCAACCATAAGCAGCCAAAAGTTTGGGACTGCATGAAGATATTCACAACTGATCTGGAAACTTCCTGTTCTACTGAATTGTACAAAGAGGTTGGTCCAGAGGAATGTCTTTAGCTCTTCACACATGATGGCAGATCTATCAACCTGCAGAACCCCTCAGATGGATTGCCTTCCCACAACCTTAGATTATGAGATGAGTGACTAGAAGCTTTCTGAATCATAGATATGAATTAAGATTTCTTCAAAAATCAGTGTTCTCTCTATGAATTCCTCTTCAATATGTTATGCAGAGAAGAATATCTTGGATTAAAATTATTTTTTCTTTTTTTTTTTTCTTTTCTTTTTTAATTTTCAGAAGGTCATTTAAATAAAATCTCAGCTTTTAGACTCTTTGTTTTTTGCAACATGTGGATATAGTATTTAGTATGTGGAACCTCTTTACAACTCACACCTAATTTAATCTGGAAGGTTATACATTTATAATACTAATGGAGTATTTATTATTCTTGAATCTTGTAATTGCATAATATTGCCTCAGGTGATATTTTAACATATTAGTTATATTATTTCTGAAAATCTTCTACTCTATTTTAAGAAGGCTTGATTGTTTTCTACCTTATGCACATAGAGTTGTTTTTAGTTGTATATTGGCTGCATTTTAATTTCCTTATTTCAGACTGTAAGTATGGGAAAGAGAAAAGAATATGCACAATATTGCCTCGTATTGTCATGATGATCCAGGCTAAGGACAGACTTTAAAAACATTAAGCCTTCCATTGTGCTTTTTGCTGAAGAGATTTACATGAACTCTTATTCTCTGCAAATCTGTCTTTAACAACCATTCTGACTACAATTATGGTGACACCTTATTTATTTATTTATTTATTTATTTATTTATTTATTTTTCTTTTGTAGCTAATGCTTTGCATTGCTATGATTAAGCTATTGTCTCTTCAAAGAGGCAAAGCTTCAATATTGATTCTCAGTAAATCCAAATAACTGCACTGAAACTGAACCCTGCAATTTGAAGATTTTGGAAAAACTAAGATGGTTCATTCCCCTTTCTCCCTCTGCCCCATGAAGGAGTTAGATTCTTCTGTCTAGACAGACCTTTCTAATGATCCTTAAGATGAATTATTTAATTAACAAATGAAAGCTACCCTGCAGAACTGACAAATTTTATCAAAGCTGATGCGAACATGACCTCATGGAGAACATGAGGTTATTTATCCAGTGATGCATTGAGAAAACAGTGGATTTTTACCAAGTATTTATTCACTGGCTTGACTGGATAGTCCCTTCTGGGTGGATTGACAAAATCTGGGTGGCTTAAAATGAGAATATAATAGAGATAAAACAGAGTCCTTTGATCTATTTGATTCTGAGAATTAGGCACTCTTGCTTAAATTAAATAAAAATGTAGCTAAATAAAAAAGTCATTAGTGATTATAAATGAATATGAATATAATTTGAATGCTTTCATTTAGATGAAAAAGTAACATAAAACTGTTTTGCTGTAATGTTTAAAGCAGCATTTTAGGAAAGGAGAAATATTTCTCCATCACAGACTTGGCTGTAGAAAATATCTTTTATGAAGAGGGGAAAACACTGTAGTGACAACTTAATTCTAGTTATTATTGGTAAATATAGTTTTTTTTAGAAATGGTTAATACACATTCCTCGTGGTAGATTTATTCATTTTAAGGCTAATATGAACTGAATAAATGGAAGGGATATGTTAAGTGATTGTTTTAAGCATAAAACACCACACCTTATCACTGATGTAAATCAGAATATGGTAATAAATCACACATTTCTTCCCCTTCTGATGGTGGTATATATCTGTTAGGAAGGCAGATCATGTCCTCTTCTCTATCCATTCAAATCAGTAGGGTGGTAATCTGCACGAAAAAAGAAGCATATCCTGTATTCTTTTTCCTTTTATGTGACATACAGCTACCCATCATTTGTAAGATCAAGAGAAGTCCCAAATCAGAATTAGGCCAGTCCTGAGGTGCATTATGCAGTAGTACTTGTAAGGAGTTCTTTTGACATAATTTTTGATCAGAAAAACACCGCTTAATCAAAACTGAACCAGTTTCCAGACAGCAGTTCTAAAATGCTTCTGAAGCTTTATCCATTTGAAATTATTTCTCAATTTAAAATTTCCTATTAGCGACAATAAAATTAAATATTCTGCTAAACAAAATAAAATGTTTTAGTTTGGCCATTCAAACTTCACAAAATGAAGTATGAGTGGACAATAAAGCACAAGATAGCCAAACACAGGCCATAAACATTAGAATTGTGGGCATGATGGTTCTATGATATTCTGAAATGATTAAAATTATCTGAAGCAACTTAAAGTAACTGTTTACTACTTCCAGAAGTACTGTCTGAGCATGGTATTTTTTGCCTGATAAAAACAATTACTGTAGCAATGAAGGATTTCAAAATGAACTTCAGTGTGTATTAAGTCAATTGTTTCTTTATTTGTTTTCTTAAAATGCATTGTGTTAGCAAATCTGAATCAGACAAATAATTTATATTGAACAAAGGGGGCATATAATTTTCCAATTCAAAATGTCAGTTTAGCTGGACTGTCATCAAGATAATTAGAGATTCTACAGGGTTTTGCATTTTGAATCCTATTGTCATACTTTCTGAAATATATATGAAATCTGTAGGCCCATTAATCTGAAGGTCAACTTAAGGTAACAAAACATATTATGACTTTAGAATATCCATTTAAAAATTACTTACTAACCACTCCTGAAATCCAAGAGCACTTCTAGTAGGAGAGTAATATGAATGATAGATGAAACCTGCCTAGAAGGTACCATAAAAGTACAGTGTGTTTTAACTGTAACTAGAAAAATCCTGAACAGTAACAAGCTTTCTCAGCATTTCTCAAGTATGACAAGGTACAACGTAAGTTTTGAAGAAAGATAGAAAAGCTCTTATTACAAAAGAGGATAATAATACTTACATGCATGGCAGAAAACATTTTCTGAGGAGGTGAGGGAGCTTGTTCTAACTTGAAAGTTTCTTGTAACACACAGGAAAAGGAAGGAAGAGCAGTGCTACAAATAGGTGATAAAGACAAAACTCTCCAACTGATGCCATGGAAGTCAATTTCTGATTTCACTGAGGAGTAGAGCTTTTCAACAGGGAAAAGGTAGTAAATAAAGGAGAAAAAAAGTGATATGCTTAACATCAGTGGTCTGCCACAGAGGGCACTTTCTCACAGAAAATAAGTGTGTTTTGTATGAATGTGTCAAACTTCATGATCTGAATATGGAAGAAATGCCTCATTTATAATGGTTTGTAAGAAAAGTTTGCAGATACTGCAGAGGCTCAAGGCTGATCCTTTACATGCTTCCTCTGTGCTTAGTGAAGCATTAGAGACTCCCTGACCCAGGAATCAGACATAATGAGCAACTCTGGGGAAAAATCATAGGAATTTAGTGTGGCATTGCCATATATTTTTTTTTTTGCATTCCTGAACACAAAACTTTATTTTAAAGTGTAAATGTAAATCATGTATAGGTGGTGATATAGAAGAAAGGTGTGTTTTTTCCTATGGTTTAAAGCTTAAACATTTAAATAGATGATGTAAATTGGGAACAAAGAGGTGTAAATAATCTAAGATATGCTCATTAATATTTAGTGCAACAATGAAGCTGAACAAAAAAAGTCCTGCATGAATAGAATAGGTAGTCTGCTTTCTAAAAACCGGCATGAGACTGGTAGCAGAAATGTAGATACATAAAAATTCCCTGCCCATACTGGCCTGGGAAACATTTACAGAAAATTGTTATTTACCAATGAACTAGCAGAGTTTCAGTATAATTATGATTAGATTTTAGTGTACAATAATGCAAAATGTAATGGTAAAATAAGTATATGAAATACTGCCCTGAGATACAGAAACCTTGTTTTCTTCATTTTCGTTCAAAGTTCTCTGTTCTTTCTTGTTCTCCTCTGTTTTCTTAAGATATTTTTGACAATGTTATGGCTATTGGGCACTTCTGGTGTTAGACTGTACTTTTGTTTTTTTGTGTTTTTGTTTTGTTTTCATGTCTCTTTCCTTATTTCCACAAGTTGCATGAATCAAACACAACTTGCACCAAAATATCTACATAACTGTACATACTTACATGGAGGTTTTTCCTCAAGTATTTCAGATATGTTCTTAAACAGGAAAAGTCAGCAGGGAAATAGAAAGCCTGCTGTTATGTACAGCTGTCATAAGGCTGATTCATGAAGTTTTCATTTGGTTACTCCCAGATGGGCATTTTTAAAATGTACTTCAAATTCTATCTGCACTTTTAATGAATAAAATAATCATGTTGGCAGAGTGTCTGGAATCTTCACAGGTGTCATCTGAGACACTCAGCTTGCCAAAACAGAATTTCATTCGTTAAAAAAATGTCAATCTTAAACTTACTTCTTCAGAAACTGTTACGGGCTAATGATTATGCCACTTGAAATATGCATTTGGGAACATCTAGTGAACTGCATATGTTTCAGAGCAACTATTTGTGCTGATATTTATTTGCAAAATTCTAACTAGAAGTGGAGCCCAACATCCTGAGTAAGATGTGTTAGAGACTTAGCTATTAAAGGAGAGCTGGCCATGCCAGATACTTTCAGTAGAAATTGGCATATAACTGACTACTGCCAGCAAATAAAAACTGAAAAGAATTATTAGTCTCAATTTTAGCCAGGATGAAAAAGAGAGCATTTTGCTTGGGCCCTGAATCTTTGGAAAGGTGACTTTTAACCTGTTTTCTAATATGGAGGTGAATTTATTTATTTATTGAAGATATTAAAGTAGCTATGACTTATTCTCTCCTACAGAAGTGAGCTAATGACCAGATTATAGAAAAAAAAAGTTGCAGGAGACGAGAAAATGATTTTTATCTTCTTCAAAGAAACTGTGTGCAGTAGGAAGCAGGGCTATAAATAGCTTTGTAACCATGAACTTACGGAGGGCCATCTTTGGCCTCTTCAGAGACCTACTTGGAAGAATCCAATGAGTTAGGGCCCTAAAAGGAAGGGGGCCCAAGAGAGCTGGTTAGTACTTCTCCAAAGCTCAAGATCAGTTCATCCCTATGAGTAAGAAGTCAGGCAGTGTGGGGCAGCACGCCTGCATGAATGAGCAAGGAGCTCCTGGCAAAAGTCAAACAGAAGAAGGCAGTATAGAGAATGTTGAAAAAAAAGGACAGGCCCCTTGGTAGGAATATAAGAATATTGTCAAGGATTTCAGGGATACAACAAGGAAGGCTAAAGCACATTTGGAATTAATTCTGACAATGGATGTTAAGGACAACAAGAAGAGCTTCTTTAACTACATCAGTGGCAAAAGGAAGATTGGTGAGAACGTGGGTCTGCTGATGAGTGAGTTGGATGCCTTGGTTACGAAAGACACAGAAAAAGCAGAGTTGCTGAATGCCTTCTTTCCTTCAGTATTTCCCAAGGGCAGCCCTCTGGAATGCCAGACCTTAGAAACAGGAGAAGAAGCCCGGAGAGGGGAAGACTTGCCTTGTGTAGAGGGAGACTGAGCTAGAGAACACTTAAGTAAATTTAATACCCACAAATCCAGGGACTCTGATGCAATACACTCAACAGTGCTGTGTGAACAAGGAGATGTTGTTGCTATGCCTCTACATAATCTTTGAAAAGTCCTGGAAAACAGGGGCGGTGCCTGAGGACTGAAAGAAAGCCAATGTCATGCCCATCTTCAAAAAGGGAAAGAAGAAGGGCCCAGGCAACTACAAGCCAGTCAGACTCACCTGCATCTCTGGAAAAGTGATGGAACAGCTCATCCTGGTTGTTATCTCCAAGCACATGGAGGATAAGAATGTGCTCTGGAGTAGTCAGCATGGATTCACTAAGGGCTTAACCAACCTGAGAGCCTTCCATGAGGGAATGACTGGCTAGGTAGATTAGGGGAGATGAGGGGTGGATGTCATCTATCTTGATTTCAGCAAGTCCCTAATAACATCCTTGTGGACAAACTTTGGAAGTGTCGGTTAGGTGAGAGGAGTGAGGTGGAATGAGAACAGCCAGGATGGCAGAGCTCAGAGGCCTCAGAGCAGTGGTGCAGAGTGGTGCAGAGTCTAGTTGGTGCGGTCTTGTTCAATTTGTTTATTAATGACCTGGATGAAGGGATGGAGTGCCCAGTCAGCAAGTCTGTTGATGACACAAAACTGGGAGGAGTAGCTGATGCCCAAAGGGCTGCGCTGCCATCCAGAGGGATCTGCACAGGCTAGACAATTGGATGGAGAGAAATGTCAGGGAATTCAACACGGGCAAGTGCAGAATCCTGCATCTGGCGAGGAATAACCCCATGTATCAGTACAGGCTGAGGACTCATCTTCTGGAGAACAGCCTTGCAGAGAGGGACCTGAGCATCATGGGGGACGACAAGTGGACCATGAGGCAGCAATGTGCCCTGGTGGCCAAGAGGCCAATGGGATGCTGGTGTGCATTAAGAAGAGCGTCTCCAGCCAGTCGAGGGAGGTGATCGTCCCCCTGTACACAGCCCTGGTAAGGCCACATCTGGAGCACTATGTCCAGTTCTGGGCTCCCCAGTACAAGAGGGATGTGTAGCAGCTGGAGAGAGTCCAGTGCAGGGCTATGAGGATGATCAGAGGCCTGGAACATCTGCCCTATGAGCAAAGGCTGAGAGAGCTGGGCTTGTTCAGCCTGGAGAAGAGAAGGCTGTGAATGGATCTGATCAGTGTCTATAAATACCTCAAGGGAGGCAGTGAGGAGGATGTGGCTGACCTCTTTTCAGTGGTGGCCACTGAGAGGCCAAAAGAAAATGGCCACAAAATGAGGCCCTAAAAATTCTACCGGAACTTAAGCAAAAATGTCTTGACAGTGAAGGTAACAGAGTACTCGAATAAGTTGCTAAGAGAGGTTATGGAATCCCCTTTTCTGAAGATCTTCAAAACCAGCTTGGATGCTGCCCTGTGCCAGATGCTCTAGGTGACCTTGCGAGAGACCCTGGACTAGATGATCTCTAGAGTTCCATTCCAATTTCAGTGATTCTATGATTATATATAATAAGATAGGAAAAGAAAATGATTTGGGAAGCTAGAGAAAACAATATGATACTGGAATTAAAAGGGGAAACGGGACACAGTAACGGATGGGCATTAATTTAAGCTTCAAGTAATTTTTGCTGTACTTTCAGGTACAGAAACTCCTAGGAATATTTGACTTCAGAGTTTGTTTCGTAATCTACTTATTTTAGTACATTGAATGCTGGATACCAGTAACATTACTTTCACAAAGATGCAAGGTAAATCAGTTATTTTGATGAAAAAGTCTTTAAGAAAAGTCATATTAGGAAAATAAACAAGCCAAGTTACAGCTGAAAAGTTTAAATATAATTTAATTTTATTGTTACCTAAAATATCTGAGTCTGCTTTGACAACACTTAAGCTTATTTTCAGATCTCCTGATTGTCCTTTACTTGTCAAAGCAAAGGCATAAAAGCTATCTTATTTTTTTTGATTAATCCTATGATCATACATAGTTTCTATCCTGCATCTGATGAAACAAGAGAACTGAACACATTAAATCAAAAATGGGAAAGTTCAAATGTTTGCAGAAGGTAATGAACAGTATTATAGTGTCACATGAAAGAAATAATTTGAGTCTTCATTGCTCGTAACATATCAGAATCAATCTTCTTTGACATTCCAGTCTGAATGCTGATTTGTGATTTTTTTGTCTGTGGTCTGTTTTGTTTTTCTTGTTTTGTTCTGTTCTACTTTCTGTCTTTCTTTTGTGGCAATTTATTGACAATTCATTCCTGGTAAGAAAGCCAAGCTGATGGTGAAGTCCATATAACTGACATTTCATTACTGTAATTCCAAAAGATATTTTAAGCTAATGCTCCTTCCTGTATATTGTATGTCAGTACTAAAATAAAATACAATAAAATTATAATAATCCTTTTCTATAATCATTTAACATCTGTCTCTGTCACCTATCTAATTGCATTGAATGATCTCATCTCTTGACAAATGAGGTCAGGTATAAGAAACTTGTATATATTTTACATGTTCATTTTCATAAATACTAATCATTCAATGTAGAGATGAAAAATGGGCTTGTCACCATTGAATATGTATTGAAAGTAAATATCAGAAGGTAGAAACACTGCTGCTGGATGCTGATTTAACTGGGTTAGGTCGCTGTCCTCTCTTTTATTATCAATAAATTACAACAACTGTTGCTACATCCCCTGCATAGGATTAAGTCTATTTGCCATTGCACTGTCAGTAAAGTTAAAATAAGCAAAAAGTATTTATTGTAAGTTTCTGGCCTAAGAACACATAAGTAACAGCTGATAAAATTCACAGATAAAAATTATATATGCCCTCATGGCAACAAGAAAGCTTTATCAACCAGATGTGCCAAAGCAGCCCATTTTTTTTTTGCATGGTTTAGTTTTCCGCTGTCTTGCCATGTCACATTCTTCTCGCTGTAGGATCTGGTAATCCAGCTTCATATCTTTGTGTTTCTTTCTTGTTACAGTTGGTTTTAGAAACTGTAAGTGAATGTCTAGAATATATATTGTTATTGCGATATGTGTTGTTGCCCTGCTCCGTTGACATCAGGTTTAATCCAAAATTATGCCAACAAAGCCTGTAATGCAGTAACTTGGATTTACACTAGTCAGACTGTGTCTGACAGTGCCCAATTGTAGCACAGCTCTAAAAGGTTAGAGATACACTGAAGAGAGTATAGAAAAAAAAAGGCTGAAAAGGCTTTTTATTATAATTAGCAAATAGGCTTCAGGTGATATAGTTTGTCTCAGGCTACCACCAGCTAGTGGAATATGATGGTTGATTGTTCCTCATGTGTATAGAATCTGGTGGATTTTGCGCAGTCCTGTATGGCCTTGACTTCTTCCAGAAAAGATCCATCTGAGCTGCAAAGAAGATTCAGCTTGTGCCAGCCTGCAAAATACATTTGGAGCTAACCCATCAGATCTTGCTGTCTGACTGAATTATGGGCTAGGAAAAAAAAAAAAAAAAAGTGGGCTAAGAAGTGGTCTGTGTTCCCTCCCTCAGAAGGTGGTTAGTCAGGGGACTGCCTTGCTTCTGTAATAGATTTGCATGCCGTTGTGCTTTAGCATAAAGTGGAGTGGGATGTATTTGCTGGAGTGTTATCCCTTTGCTGAAATCTTAATTTCTGACTTCTTGACATGTCATTTTGTTAATAAACTAAAATGAAACAGCAAGAGTACATTTAATAGTGGTTTCCTAGAGGTAAGGCATAGGTTGCAACTGGCATCGCTTTAAAAAAGTAACCATATCTTCTTGGGAATTTGAACTAAAGCTGGGCAGTGGCTTTTATTTAAAAAAGAAGAAATCCCCCAAAAGCTTGGTTAGCTTGTGAGTTCTCTATTTTGCTCTTGTACAGTTTATATTTTCTATTAAATCACACCATTTTTACAATCCATGATGTCTGTTTTTTTGTCTAAAGACAGAGGTATGCTGGGTATACTAAGATTTACTTGCCATTTCTTGAGGCAAGTCCTGAAAACTAGAATATCTTAAGTGCAAATGAGATGACAAAGTGCTCTGCTTATGCATATACAAAACTAACTTTCATTCTGCAACACACTTATTCCTGTTGAGATGAGGCTCTGTTTGGCTCTGCACAGCAAAGATCTATTGTGATACTGCTTGTCCTTGGAAATGGTGCTGATGGGTGTATTTTGCAAATCAAGTTGTTTAGAAATCCTGTGTCCCAGAAGGATCATTTCCAAATTGTTTTGGATAGGAATTTTCGGGTATCATAAAGTTTCACAGTACTGAATTAACTGGAGGGCAAAAGCGATGTTTGCAAACCAGGCCAGTTCCTTATTTTTTTTTATCCCAGGCTAAGGCTAAGGAAGTTTAGGCTAAAGCAGCATTTGTAGCTGCTCAAGTAACACTTTCAGAATAATTGAATGCTCCTGTGACACAGGAATGATTCATGTGCTTGGATGATCAGATTTAACTTCCACACCCCTAAAAGATAATTTAGCAAAATTAAGGGATGAGTTTCCCTAGGGCAAATTCTCTCCTTAAGGAAATGTGACATTTGGAGATCTTAGAGATTTGCACAGCTATCTTTAGGAATGGAAAGCCTCAAGATTTTGTAAAACTGAGATCATCATTTTTTTAAAACTGCAGCATGTATTGCGAGAGAAAGTCTGCAAGTCTGATGTCCTGAATAAGAGTCCATTTTCTGTCACTCCCTTTTCTATTCTGTTTTATTGTTTATTGTTGCAGGGTACTGTTGACTTGTACAGAAAAAAAATGACAGTTGATCACTGGGTGAAATGGTTGTTAAATACTTCATTAATCAGTGTGAGATTCTGGATAAAAGACACCGCAATGAGATAAATATCTATTCTTTCTAACCTTGACTTTCAATTAAGGTAGTAGAAGAGGAAGAGAATGCAATTTATTCAAAAGAATACGCTATAGTGTATTATATACATTGAAAGGCAGTGCAAACAATAATTTTTTTTTATTGTCATGACTGCAAAAACTCCTGTTAATCTCTTATTTCTTCAGTAGATTTGTTTTCTAGGTTATCAAATTAATTTCTTAACACATTACGGTCTTTAGTATTCTCATTCAGAATAATGTTCTGTACATCAGTCAATATACTTGAGACATCACATTTCTCTTAAAATGGAAAAACAGAAAACAGAATATTCACGGTTGGAAGGGATCTCTAGAGATCATCTAGTCCAACCTTCCCGCTCCAGCAGGCACACCTGGAGCATGTGGCACAGCGTGGCATCCAGGCGGGTCTTGAAGACCTCCAGAGAAGGAGACTCCACAACCTCCCTGGGCAGCCTTCTCCAGCGCTGTGTCACCCTCACAGTAAAGAAGTTCCTCCTCACCTGGAGATGGAACTTCCTGTGTTGCAGCTTATGCCCATTTCCCCTTGTCCTATCGCTGGCCACCAATGAGAAGAGCTTGTCCCCTTCTTCCCTGCAT
>VZSG01000574.1:62330-81153 GCA_013398315.1 Nothoprocta pentlandii | reverse complement strand
GTGCCCTGGTGGCCAAGAAGGCCAATGGGATCCTGGGGTGCATTAAGAAGAGCGTCTCCAGCAGGTCGAGGGAGGTGATCGTCCCCCTATACATAGCCCTGGTGAGGCCACATCTGGGGTACTGTGTCCAGCTCTGGGCTCCCCAGGACAAGAGGGATGTGGAGCTGCTGGAGAGAGTCCAGCGCAGGGCTACGAGGATGATCAGGGGCCTGGAACATCTGCCCTATGAGCAAAGGCTGAGGGAGCTGGGCCTGTTCAGCATGGAGAAGAGAAGGCTGAGGGGGGACCTGATCAGTGTGTATAAATACCTCAAGGGAGGCAGTGAGGAGGAGGGGGCCGGCCTCTTTTCAGTGGTGGTCACTGACAGGACTAGAGGAAACGGCCACAAGCTCAGGCACCAAAAGTTGCACAGGAACTTGAGAAAACACTTTTTGACAGTGAGGGTGACAGAGCCCTGGCACAGGCTGCCCAGAGAGGTTGTGGAGTCTCCTTCTTTGGAGTTCTTTAAAACCCGCTTGGATGCAGCCCTGTGCCATGTGCTCTAGGTGACCCTGCTTGTGCAGGGGGGTTGGACTAGATGACCTCTGAGGTCCCTTCCAACCTTAAGCATTCTATGATACTATGATTCTATGATTCTATGATTCTTTTTAATAGTTATGCCAGACGGTCAGGTCAATTGCTCTATCAGCTTGTTAGGAGGTGTCTCAATTACACAAAAAAATACATGTGATCAGAATGTCTCATGAGCCTATAGGGTTGTATTTAATCCTGAATTCTGACCATATAATATAATCAAATTTTAGCTTAAAATTTGTGTAGTGGGTGGGATAACCTATATCCCTCTATAGTGCATAGCATCTGCAATCCCCCTGCTAATGTTAGGCATCATAGGGTACCAAGCTATTTGTCCGTGTTGGTTACTCTAATCAGGAAAATAATAATCCTTCTCTGAGACCTAAGCTGTTAAATTCATTAATCACATTGAAGAGTTTGCACCTTAGCTATATGGACAAATGACAAGATAGGAAACTAAGACATTTATTTTTGCCTTTTTCTTCCTGAAATTATACAAATTGCATATTAACTTGGTATAAGTAAAAAACATTGTGCTCCTTGGACTGTAGAAGCTCCTTGGCTGTCTCTCAGCTGAACTATTTTGGATAACTTCCAGTTCATTTTTTCTTTCTTAGTATCCCCCCTCACTTGCTGAGGAAGCTAGATATATCCAGTGAGTATTATAAATGGAGAGGGAAGAAAGTATTACATCTATAATCACTATCTCTTATTTGGTGTACTTATGCATAGGTGGCATTAGAAAGATGAGTGGCAGGCTGCAGGCAAGGTATTATCTTCTGTGACATAGAAAGAAAGCTTATAGACTTGGGGAATAGAGGGATCATGATATCTTTTTCTGAAAATACCTCCTGACATAGATATAGGAGATATTTTTTTTAGACACAGACACAAAGGGATATTAGTCATCCCTTACTTTTATGAATAAAGAATATATTTGCAATGTTTTAATAAACATATAGATCTGCTGTATACAGTAGATGTCTCACAAAGAAGAAATTAGTAGTTAAAACAATGTTTAAATGTTTAAAACAGTAGTTAAAACTAAGATAATATTTGCCTCTGATGCAACAGATGGAAATAACAGTAGCATTCCAGTGTTCCTTGTAAAGAATTGGGAGGGAGAGGGGAGATGAGGCAGAAATATCACTATTTTTAAAATAAGGAAAAACAATTCATTATGGAACTTATGTAAGCTTATTTTGGCTAGGTAGTTGCACATTCTAGGCTGTGTGTTAATGGCCAGAACAAAATAAGTTAAGTAGTATAGAATTTTGCACAGATTTGTATTATTCAAGATCTTTTGGAAGCTGTAAAATAGCATGAAAATATACACTGAAAAATATGAAAAACCAGATCTCTATCTGCACTGTGTTTAATAGTGAAAGAGTAGAAATTCTCTGATGTACTTAGTCACCTTGAGTGTAGAAAATGGAAAATCAAGAGGATAGGAAGAAGACCTCGTGTTTCATCATGACATCTTCAATAAGTTTTCAGGAAACCAAGAAAAGAAGCCAAGATCAAGCTTTTATTTATTTACTTATTAACAAATAAACAAGCAGTGAAAGCTCTATATCCTGATTCACATGAGAAAAAGAAAAGAGTTACTGAGAAAGTAATATCCCAAATGTTCAGACTATGTCAAGCTTTGTAATTTGGGAGATAAAAAGAATCTGCATACTTAGGTAAGTAGCAAACTAAACTAAGAAAAACAAACTAATTTTGGAATTGGCATCTGATTGTGATGGATACTTTTCCCAAGAATATTCTTACACTGAGCCTCCTTAATGTATCCTGTTTGTTTCTTACAGAGTTTTGCCTCTGTAAGCTGATCCATCTTTTGCCCAGATCGTTGCAAAATGGATTAAGAGTATATCCCTCTGATTTTCAGACAGAGATTATATATTCTGAAACAAAATACAACAACACAAAATAATGGGGTGGGGAAAAATTTGCACAGAAAAATGTTTTATCTTGCCAGATTGGTATTCTTTCATTCAAAACCTGAACTGAACTGCCATTAATTTTTCTCTTTTTGCATGGAAATAACAGTAAGTTTGGCGTTCATGAAATTCATGAAATGAACATGAAATTCATGTTCATGAAATTCTCAACAGTCATCACAAGTCCTTGAATTTTCAGATCTCTTGCAAATAGTTTGGGACTACATGGTTGGTTCTGTATTTCAGAGCTGCTAAATATTACAGTGAAATAGGCTTATTGACACACAGATTCAATTTCTTTGATATGAGGTTAAAGTGATCAGAAATAATGGAATGACAGTCTAAGGACTTTGCTTTGTTATTCTTTGAATACTACTCAGAATACTTTCAGAAAATTCTTAACTTATAGGACATATTTCCACATTGTCATCCATTGTCTCAAAGGAATCCTATAGTTCCCTGGAGCTGTTTCATAATAAAAGAGAAAAATACATCTCTTAAACTGTGTTTTCTTTTACCATTATCAATCTATAAGAAATGTAAAGGTTTTTAAGCTTTTTAGTTCAAAGATATATTCTAAAAATATTTGTAAAGACATTTGAGGTCTAAATCTTCTCATGCTGATATAAATAAGATATTGATCCACAACTGTGTACGATAACCATCTGAAAACAACTTTAGGATAGAGTTGAACTCAAGGTTTGTGATCATCTTTGGTTATTGATTTGATTAAGGATTTGGTTATTTAATAGTCGCAGGAGAGGTGTTAGTATTGGTCCAGGTGGAGAAATATCTGAACTGAAACAGTGTAGTGCATCTACCTTAAACTTAGTTGTTACAAACTCATCTCCCAGATGTGCATAGGAAGCACAGAACTACGTGTTCTAACTAGGACAGTTTAATTTGGGGTGACTAAGCCTGCAGTGGCTCAGTTAAGTTAAAAAAAAAATAGTCTTATACATTTGGATGGGGATATGACGTGATGGACTCTACCACAACTATCATATGGTAAACAGAACAGAGAAATTATTTACGTGACAAACAATTTTTCAATCCAGAAGAATATTAATATTCAAGAAGAGAAGCACAGCGGCAAAAATTCACCCAAGGATGAACAGTTTGTGTCATTATTTCTATTTGCTGGGCCAGACAGAACCACCTTCAGTATACTTTCAGACTAATTAGTATAAAATATGAGCAAGAGAACAGAGAAATTTGTAAGAAATATTTTGGGATAAAAATTTTGAACCAAGTTGCACAATCATGTGATGAAGTCAAAAAAGTTTTTTTTTTTAAAGCTATCTCACCAATTATACATCTTTCCTGCTATATAAGACTAGATATAATTGATGTTGTGCTAATATTTAAAAATGCTAATTAGGGTTGATCTGTAACTATTTCAACACTGATCAAAAAGATGGGTCAGCATAAGAGAATAGTCAGCAGAGGATATTTTCAAGAATTAAGGAAATAATTGCTGCTAGTCAATATAGTTATAATAAAATTACTTTGATACTGTTGGAGATTTTGGAGAAGATAGGGACAAAAGCATCAGCTGCAAATGTTTGAGACTTTGAGAAAAAAAAAAAAACTTAAATGAGTTTTATTCATCTTGAAATATCCAGTGAATGTAAATATTTTCCATTAGAGAAAGAGAGGAACTGTCAAGTAATTGATAAATGAATCAGCAGAAGGCTTTTTCTACCTTGCAAAACTTGCAAACATGCAAAACTTGCAATATCTCCCTTGCATAGAACATATTCCTCTCCCTGGGTTTAGCAGACCAGTGAACACCTTCCCTGGCAGTGTTATTGATATGGGAAATAGAGACTTATGCAGGAGAATTTTTTTCTTAGTTTATTCTATCTAATGGACTAACGAAGCCTGCTGGGACTTGCCATGGACAAATCTTTACAATCTAATGAATATTTACATAAAGACAAAAAAAAAAAAATACTGAATTGCCTCTTTGCAGTTAGTCCCACAAGTACAGTTTAGAATTTGGATATTTAAGTCTGTCTAACTGGATATTGATGTGTCTTGAGTATTGGAGTTTTCCTTTGCTTTGCAGATAATTAAACCATCAATGCTGTCTGTGTAGGATAAATAATAAAATTTTCAGCATTAATATTTAAGAAGAAGGTTTTTTTTCTGACTAATTTTATCCCCGGATTGATCCACTATTGTTTGCCCAGTGAATTTTCCTTTCCTTTGGAGCAAATTCTCTTTTCTGGTTAACAAATTTCTCTTCAAACATCACAAAGCATAGTAGCTGTATTAAATTGCTCTGCTTTGCTCTGGTAACTCCTCTTGACTGCTTTTCTGCTCCTCAGATGGGCTCAGGTCTAACATCTATGTCTTTTCATATGTAGCGAGAGTCACACTTGGATTAATATAACTTGATCTTGGTCAAGGAAAGAATGCAATTTTCAAATATGATTTGGTAGAAAAGATTTGGCAAAGAGTACCTAAAACATTACATGTACATAGCTACATCTCGGACATTTGGGAAAACTTTTTGCTGTATTGTAGCAAGTGACATCAAACGAGGGAGTTTCCACTAGAATATATTTGTGTAGATGACCCAAAAGATGTGATGAGTTTGAGACAGTGGCATATAAAATGCAGATGGGAACCTATATAGGATGAGTGCTAGTAACTTGTTAATTACTTCTTTTATTGTTATTCTCTTGTTAAAATGATCACACTGTTTCTAGGTTAACATGCAAGCATAATCACGATTATATTGATGACAGATATATAATGATTTGTATAAAGGAAATGTATTCTTGTTTAACATATTCTGTCAATATCTTTAAGATTTTTTCAACAGCAAAAAATGTCTTTTTTATATGCTATTCAGGGTAACTACTTATCTGAGGTGTTGCTGTTTTTTCATTGAGAAACTTTCAGTATAACTTCAGTGTTTGAACTGTTTCATTTGCCTAAAATTAATGTGTTCATCTCATATGTTTTCATCCTTTTGTAAAGAAACATTTTATGGTATTGCTTCAGATTTTTAATTGAATTTTTATGTTGAGAGAAAAGTGATTTCCTTCTAATCCCATGTAGCTACGGCAATATGTTTGTCAGATACAATCTTTCTTTTATGCAGGAAACAAAAACTTAGTTTGCTAATGCTTGTGCATGTATTTATACTTACCATCATGAATAATAATAGGACGGCTCACAGTAATAAAGTTAAGCTTTGTGTCAATTTTTGCAAGACTGAAATTTGTGTAAGTCTGTTTCTGATCCTTTTTTTTTTTTTAGTACATGGAATTTGTGCTTTTATTTTATTCTTAATTTATTTGCAGTCTATATTCAGATGCTGGGAGCTGGATGCTACAACCTGCACCTAAAGTGAATTGCTATAAACAAAAACCCCAACAGTTCTGAAAATCCTCTGATGCTTATGATTGTGTTTTGTTAGCCAGACATCTCAGATCCCTCTGTTTGGATCAGGAAGTATTCATGAGGCTCAGGTGAACTTTTCTAAAGAGCATAGAAAGTTCACATGCGCACAGCCAGCCATGTGGTGACACAGAGTTCATGCAGCAGCTCTGGCTGCAGGGGTCAAGGAGAGCAACTGAAACAGCCAGCGATTGCATTTCCAGAGTAAATGGAAATGGAGGTGGGGGACTCCAAACTGAAATATAATTAAGCTTTGTACATTATTTCATAGATTATGTGCATCATGTATAATTTATACATATACATCTTTTTCTAGATAATATAATTAAATGTTTGTGCACATATATTCATGTATATACATACATACTTATACAGAGAAGTTGGCACTGAAGTAAAATGCATAGGGGAGCCATAATGATTTCAGAGTGAAACTGGCCTTATGCCAAATGATGTAGGACGTTTATTTTAGAGACAGCCTACTTTCATTTCCCAACCAAATTAGTATTTAGGAAGGGCACTAGATATGAGGTTTGATGCGAGGAGCTTTAAATAAGAAGAAAAGAGATTCTGGATGACTTGCACATTTTCATGCTTTTACAAAAACATGCTTTTACATGCTTTGTTAGATGATTTAGAATAAATATTAAATTTGCTAGTTCATGCCTAATTATTCTTTTGTTACTGAGTTTAAATAACTTTCCTTCCTTCTTGATCTTTGTGTCTCTGTTACATTTACAGACAAATTGCCAATAATAATGAAGTCAAACTCTTTTTGTCTCTTTCTGGTACAAAAAGTTTTTATTCATCATTCTGGTAACCTTCATCTGCAATCACTACCATTTGTATTTCTCTTTCCTTGAATATAGGCATCTAGCCTGAAAACTTGCATAAGGTAAGATATAAGTTGGTTATATATATATTTGTATATATTTTTTATGAAAAAATGTTCTTTACATTTTATAATGATACTAAAATTCATTTATTTTTATCACAGCTATTTTTCATTCATAATCTGTCATAATCAAATATAAGGGAAACAGATTGACAATAGTCATTGGACGAGAATTTCAAGAGTTTTCTAAAAAAATTTAAAATCTTAAATATAGCTTCTTTGTATGTGACTTTGCATGCATTTTTATGTTATTGAACTTCATCATATTGATCCAGCTCGATTCTGCTCAGCTTGTAACTCATGCAGTATTAGTCCTTCATTTTTTCAATTTTGGCTACTATTTTCCCGTGATATTCCCTATCTTTACTCAAGCCCAGCCAGATTTGGTCCACGGATTTCCCTCATTTGTGAAACTAGTTATAATACAAACGTATTCAGGATTAGGTTATCACAACACCCACTGCCTTTTTATTCCTTTTTTATTTTTTTACCCCCTTAGAGACTGCAATGTCTTTAGTTATCCTGTCTTTCATAACTGTTTGTAAGCAAACCATGCATCCTGCTTATGTGAGATGGTTTGTACTTCCCTTCATCCTTTTCCTTATGTATAGAGATCTCCAGTCCTCTAACTACAAAGTTTGATATATCTGAAGAAAAAGACAAAACCAAAAACCATATAGTTAATTGTACAACCTGGCAGTATCAGTTTTTCAGTTGTTTCAGAACTGAAGGAAGAAAATTCCTTACTTTCTTCAGTAAGTGCTCAGTTAATTTGGGTATGTAGAATTTGACAGAAATTTCTTTTCTAAGATTCTCAAATCTATTAATTTTACTATGTTTGCTTTCCTAAAAAACAAGCAGACATCCATGCCCCACAGAAATGAACACCACTGAAACAAACGAGTGAGATTTTTTTTCTTGTTTTGAACTCTATATAAATTATTAATGACCTTGGCCCAGCTTTTGCCATGTAACCATTTTGCTGCTAATGGTATTGTTCTTTTTATGTCTGAAGAATATCTGCAACTTGTAAACATGTCAAAGTCTAACTTACTGTAACTATTGTACATATTTATTTACGCCTTTTGAGCCCATGTAGATTGCATTTTCAGTTAATGTATTTCACTAAATCTTTTGTGAGCTGATGACAGATGTTGTAAGTGGATGATATAGAAAGAAAGATATCAGGTTTTCCACCCTAAATTCTAAGTAAAATTGAGTAGCTGACTAAAGTCTGACAAATGTGTATTTCATTTTTGTGCAGAAGCTGCCAATATAATGCTGATATTGGTAGGGAAAAAATGTATATATAAAGTTTATTGTCAAATAATTACTTAAACATTCAAAACAGAAATGAAATTTGGACAGATGCTGACATGAACTTCAGATGTGTACTTTAGAGTATGCATAGTGTAAGAATTCAGTCTGGTATGAGTTGTTATCTGATAGTTTGAATAAAAAGGTGGAATGGAAGGGACCTAGAATTTTGCCATATCCATTTTTTTGAGAACACTTTTTAATAGGATTTCTCTGACCAACCAGCCTGGCTTGTTTATTAAATTAACTGATCACTGGAAAACTCATCAAATGTTGCTGCAAAAAGACTGCTTCTAAATGTGTAAAATTCATTTTTTATTCATGCTGCCCTTTGTGTACATTAAAGCATGCACTGAAACATTTTATTCCCTATTATTTAAACATGACGTATCTTAGAATCGCTGTTTATTTTAAGGAAAATCAGCCATATCACCAGAATATAGCAGTTAATTAGTGAACTCACTATGCTAATGTATTCTCTTTGAATAGATGTATATTCTTTTATGAATATCTTGATATTGTTTCTAGTTAATATAAGAAAATTTGTTTTGTTGTACCAGCTATTCTTTTGTAAATGCCTATATTCAGCTTTTCTCTAGTGTGCTGTCTTTGCTTCCAAAGATGCAATGGTGCTGTCAAGAGCAAAATGAATGATATGGATGTGTTGGAAAGGTTAATCTACTAGTGTGCTTTGTGCAAAGGAGGTGTATATATACATATACGTATATATACATGTGTATATACATGTACATATACATATACATATATATATATATACACATATATACATATATAGAGAGGAGGTCTATAACCTGAAGTTGTTTCTTCTTAATATTCCTATCAGGACAATATGATGCTAAATGCAGGCCAGTGGATTCTACAGGTTGAGTATTCTCACTGAGCATTTTGGCATATGGGATAACTTCTGAACTTTTGAAAATGCTTACATGTTAGAGGATTAACAGAGCCAGTACTTTTATGTGTAAAACTTAAGCAGGTGATGAGAACTTGGCAATAATTAAAATTTTGTGGTATGAAAATTGCATGTGTTAATTGATAATTATTGCTAGCTTATTATATCTGTTTTATGTAATTTCAGTAAATTTTAGGGTCACTTCTGCATCAATCTAAAATAGTCTAAACACATTAATATTTGCTTCACTGATTCTATTCTCTCCTCCTACATGACTTACTTTAGCATATTAATGCATATGTACTATAAAGCAAGTTCAGCAAACTCACAAAATAATTTTAATTCAACTTTTTAATGCAGTGCTAGTGTGTATATGCAACCTGGCTTATGATCAGTACCTTAATTCTTGAATGTAAAAAGGCAGTCTTTCAGCTGCAGATGCCCAAATTCCCTGCTGCATTTTAGCTACAAACGTCTGATGAAAAACAAACAAACAAAGTAAACAAGCAAAAATCTAGACTTTATGGGAGGTCAGCAAAAAGGTGGGAGCTCCCCATATTGATATGAAAAGTGACAAGCCTTTAAAACCACTTTGGAGTTAGAGTGGGCTCTGTCTCCTGCTGTATGCTTAACATGACAAAATATCCTTAGTGGCACCTACAGAATTTTTAAAAAGTATAAAACAGTTTACAAATTACAGATCTTACATATGAAAGAATATCTGCAGTCTTGGAGCAGTGAGAATACTTAGGCCCTTAATTCTGATTCTGTTTCAAAGGAGAGAAGGTGAATCCAAATTAAACTGGATTAAAAAACATACTGCTTGTTTCTATCTTTGTGTCTTAAATGTTTTTTTAAATGTGTCTTAAAGGAAATTGTTTTTGAACTATACAAAAAAATGGTTTTAACTTCAGTAAGTGTACCTAGCTAAATTACACACTTTGTAAGCATTTAACTATCCTTCAGTCTGTTACAACTTTAGATTGAATTAAAAGCTGCTTCTGTCTTCAGAAATGCTATAGTTTTAAAAGACAAAGTTTTAAATCTTAACTAAAATAAATAAGCAATACATAGCAGGAAGCTTGTTTTTCATTAAAATTACACTAATATGTATTAATTTTGTTACTTTTTACTTATGACTTATGCTTATGACTTTTTACTTCATATCTACTTCATCAATTCAAAAGTCAGGGAAAAACAATACAACTCTTGCTAAATTATGTCCAGTAATGGAGCTTTTGGGGACTACAAGAAAGAGTGTGTGCGGTAAGTATGTTCAGGCCTTGTGAGGTCCTGTAGTCTATCCTTCTGGTCTGAAGTAGCATTAGGTACACTTAGACTATGCCTGCTACAGTTGTTTATTCTCTGCTTGAAACTTTCTGTAAAGAGGATTTTATAACCTTCATAGGCTGTACTTTTTCCTTTTTTTTTTTTCTGTATTTGAAGTAGATTGATTTAAATTTTGTCTCTGTGGTCCCAAAGGACAAATATTCTTTCTTTCTTTGCTGTAATTAGAACATACTGTTGCTTCATCTTACAGTCTCTTGTAGAATAAAACAACCTGTAGCTGTAATCTTTTCTCATATTATGACATTCTTTTCCTTATACTTTTGCTTACATCTTTCTTTTGATTACAGCTTTTTTTAAAGACTTTCTTTAAAGATATCTTTCTTTGTTACATATGAAGCTGAATTTGTATTCCAAATGATATCTTTGAATAATAAGTATCTTGCATATAACTCTCTTGTTAGTGCACCTGATGACAGTTACTTGCCATGAAAATTAGCAACAGCACTGCACGTTGACTCCTGCTCAGTTTTATGATGTTCTGTAAACTCTAGTTCCTTTTTGCAACACTTCCACCTAGCCAATAATTGCTTGCCTTGCATTTCTGCATTTGATACTTCTTTTTCAAATGTGCTTGAACTTATCTTTACCACATTTCATATGCTTGATTTTATGCTAGATCTCCAGTTTTCCAAAATCCTTTTTAATTCCAAACTTATTTTCTAATGAATGCATAATATTTTCAAGCTATAATTATTCTTAAATATTTTAACTGTGCTATTTAATCCAGTTAAAATGGATTAAAAGTAATGTTTGCCTGCCATTAATCCAGGAGACCTGTCATAACAGAAAGCATTTATCATGTTTTTTTTTTTCTGAAAGATTCACATTTGTTTTGCTTTTTACAATGTTACAAATTTTCTACTTATATGCAAATTGTGATAAATGAATGATCATTCATTCTAGGAGTGGAATATGGGATAAATGTGTTCCCTTTTAAAAAATGGCCATATTACTTGTCTTTTCCTGTCCTCTTAGTTCTCTATAATAATGATTCAGAAGATGAATTGCTTAATTTCAATTCCTCAAGTAAAATACATTTCTTTTCCTATATGTTTTATCAGAACAGAAATAAAAAATATTTTTGGAATTACACATTTAGAGACTTGGCTTTAAAATTTTAGAATTTGCTATAAATACCATAATTTTAAAATGTCAGTAGCACAAAAATCACATATTATTATGAGAACATAACAGAATAGTATTTCATTAATGTAGATTTTTTTCTCTCTGTTTAGTTTCTTATTGCGCATGCTTCAATAAACTAGAACATGGGAGATGTGTAGCAGACAACACTGTTAGTTTTGCTGTGAAAAATTAAGGAAGGAGTAAACTAGTCTGAGGGCATAAATTACAGCAACTGTTAGTAATAACAGATGATGATAAAAAATTCAGACTCCAACCTTCAGTCCAGGCAGATTGTTTAGATGAGTAAATCCCAGCTTTGTCTCTGATACTAGCATTCACTATGCCATTACTTATCTGTTTTTCTTTGTTTTTTTTGTTGTTTTTTTTTATATTGTTTTTACTTTTTGTTTTATACATTCTAAGAATTGAAGGTAAGATTCTTATTCATGAGAACAGTTGCTGCCCATTACATTTCAAAGTTGAGCTACCTATGGCAGCAGCTGGTCCTTTGATTACTGTGCTTTGTAAAGTAAAACTTCTTGTTGACTGATTGTAGTCCCAGTTGAGCATAACATGTTCCAGTAGGCCAACCTGTTCATAAATTGATCCTTTACTGCCTGGTAGCACTATGTCTCAGACTCCAACTAATTAAAACAGCATGTTTTAGTCATGCTTTAATCATAATCATTTTCTGTGTCTGCACTTCAGGGCTGCCCCCCTCACTTCTCCTGTGTATCCATCATTTTCTGCTAAAAACAGAAAAGGCATCCCGGGAGTGTATCCTTTCCTACCACTTTGTGCACACTTTATTCCCAGTGAAATTCCAAGTACAGTGTTTGCATCAAATTCAGGTCCAGTTCTGGCACTCAGTGCTCCCATCAAGGAAACATTATTTCATTGATTGACAGGCTGCCCAACACTCAATAAACCTCTGTCTCTTAATTCTTTAATAATAAAATGGATCTGTCTGTGACTAAGCAGGCAACCAAGTGCCAAATGCAATAATCATCCTGAGAGCACCTCCCAGGGTTTGAAACACTAGATGGCTAGGCTTAAAATTTATGCTAGGGAGTCGTGCTGGATGTTCTTCAAGCCAGATCCAACCACCCTGCCAGTTTACTACCAGTGAGTAGAGGTACCAGACGGGAGCTGAGCTGGGCTCATTGAGGATGGTAGCTGCTGTCTTACCCTTGAGCTTACCCTAGCCATTACCTGAGTGTTGTGTTTACCCCTCAGTATGTGGCTGTGCTGACAAATGGATGCTGGCTGTACTACATTCAATTCCTGTGGAGTTTGACATGACAAACCTTTTATTTGGATGGTAGGGCAGTAACAAAGGAAAAAAAGAGCTGGAGATGACTGTAAAAATAAGACAGATTCTCCAGGCATGCAGCACTTCTTTCTGAGGAAATATAATTTTTGTAGTGTCCCAACACCTGCTTTCAAAAGAAAAAGCCTTCTGATCTAGGGAGAATTTATTTCTCTTCTCTGTTAACTGAACTGCCGTCCTCTCCTTGCAAGGCAAGCTAAAGGCTTCTCAGTGCTGCCAACATATAATGAACTGCTGACTCAGCTGAGTACATTCTTCTGTGGTTGAAACTGAAATCAGAAAAGCACCTGCAGGTCATCCTCTTCTAACACATAAGTCTATAGAGAGTTCAGTACATGCAGTATTCATTGGACTTCTGTTGGATCTAGGTAGTGGACTGGGCAAGGCGTTTAGCATATATCCATCTTCATGTCATCTAAATCTAAACAATATTTAGGAAAAAAAAGAAAAAGAGATTAATAATTCTGCTGAACACTATTTCTAATAAAATCTGTTCTTAGAGATTAGTCTGACTAATTGTTAATGTTTGTGTTTGTATTCTAATTTGTATTAAGTCTTTGAGGTTTAATATAAATCTTTGTTTCACTTGATTTTATTTTATCCATGTTTGTGCATGTAAGGAAAAAAGAAACAATTGACATTATTTGACTATTTTACACTGTGTTCTTATGCATTTGTTCATTGTAGAAACTAGAAAAATGGCTTCTATTGACCAAAGAATCAGCTGGCCTTATTGGTCTGTTGCATATTTAGAAGTACTACATGTGTGGTATACCTGCAAGGCTATACCTTTTCTAGAAGACTACAAAAGGAAATGGGATGGAACAAGCTGAACAACATAGCATTTGTAAAGTACGAAAAAAAGTTAGGTTGCTATCCATTTTGAAAGTTCTAAATTTCTTTTTAATTCATTCATAAAATATTTTCCTGGACTAATACATCTAGACACAAGTTATTGCTATATATTGCTTGGAAATATGACAGATCATTAAGAAATATAATGAAGATTTGAAACAGTTCTACCAACTGCAAGTGTGCAGAAGAGCTTAATTCAGGTTTCATTTGCTCTTCCTCCAACCAAAATTGAAAAGTAATGATGTAGAAACTCTCAGGATCTTTGTTTTATCATGGCATGCTTTACTGCTTCTCTTACACATTGAACTATTTAAAACTAATTTAGATAGCTCTAGCAGGTTATCTGCCAATATGCAAATAGGATAGAAGATTTAATATTCCCATGAAATCCGTCCTCAACTAGCAATTTTACATCAGATAATTTCTATCTCCTGCTCTTAACCCCTAAAGCAAGAAAACAAATTGCATGAGAAAAGAAAAACCAACCCCCATCTGATAACCACTGTACTGTTCAGTGCAAAGTAGGGGTTGCGGTCTATATACACAGTGCTTTTTGTTTGAAAAAGAAAAAAAAATCTGCAGAAGGAATACAAAAGTAGATCTTGACTAAGGCATGAATTCAGAGACTGTCACAGTACACTGTACAGTGTACAGCAGTACATCTGGTGGGCAGATATAAATACACTTTGTTTTGTTGATATTATGATGCTCACTATTGGACATTGTAATATGTTCCTTTGTAATATGAAAATACAATTTCAAAATCCTCACAAATATTTCTTTATTGTTTTCTTTTCCTACTTTTGTGTGGCAGTTCTGTCAAACACTACCACGCTCTGTGCTATCATTTACATTTAAGTTTCGTGAAAAAGGCAAAAAGAAACCAAGAATGAATGATGGTAATCCCTGTTAAGACGAAAGGCCTATTTTCATAGTTAGGTGTGCACAGTTTTATGAATTTGTTGGAAGCCACAGTAAAAATGCAGTTAAGCAGTCTTTTTAGGTTGGATGAAAATATGTTGTGATGAGGTAGGTAGCTATAGACTTCACTGATTCTGATGATTTAGAACCGTAAAGGAATATGTATTTATCTTGCATCCTTGTTAGTGAATTGGTATTGGAGTGTGTTCTCACCTCAAGTGTTGTCATGTGTATAGTTAGTGCAATCTACAATTGTCTAAAAAACCACAGTCCTCGTCTTTTAAAGTAACATACACTGCCATGCATCTGATATTTTTTTGTTTATGAGATAGAATTACTTGCTTGTGTGTACCAAATGATAAGCTGTAGAGACTATTTGACTTTGTAATGAAATAGAAAATACCAGCAATGAAAATTAAGAATAAGAAAGGGAGAAATGCTACTCACTATAAGCCAAATGAATTGTGCAAGAAGAATGGTGGTATGCACGATGGCAAGCAAGCTGAGTTATTTCTGTTCACTCTCCTCATAGAAGGGCACACAGTGACAGATAAAATAAGATAGATGCAAACAGTAAACTCTTGCTAGATTTCCTTGTCCATACTTGGAATCCATATGGCCTTTCTTACAATTTCTAATAAATATAATAAAACTCCAAAACATTATTGTAGATGAGTGATTTTGAACTGTTTGACTGGCAGTTTAGCATCCAAGTTTGCAATCAACATTTTTTTGATTCAGGACTAAGCTGTGATTTCCAAAGATGTAATGTTATCTTTGGATTTCTGGATCTGTAGCCTAAATTTAAACATTTCTGCACTCTAAATAAAAACTATCTAAGAAGAATTGTTTTCCTTTGAGCATTCGGCAGAAAGCTCGAGGCTATTCCAAAAGTATGCATGCATATCCTGAAGATGTAAGTGGACGGTTTGCAGGCACAAGAGCTAAAGTTCTCCTCAAGAAGGGACATGAGAAAATTCATGCCTGAAGTGCTTGAGTATACTCAGTACTTAAGTACTTCTTATATCATTGCAGCCATGTTTAATACAATAGTTATGCTATTGTGAATACAGTTTTCTTAATTTTAAGTTGTTTTTACTCACAGGAGTGGGTAGTTTACTGAAAATATGTTGACACTATCACAGTGCTGCTGTTTTCAGTACTATAATTAGTTCTTGTCTTTCTGCCCATAGCTCTGCATAGTGTAATGCAAGCCTGTATAGATATGTCTTATGTGTAATACTCAATATGCTTAAATACTGAGTCTTATTTTGGGATTCAGTAGTATTACTAAACATAATCAACTAGTATTTCATGTCGCATAGTGATGTTAATAAATATTCTTTTGCTCTATAGAAAACAACAACACTAATTCTAATTCCAAGACAAAATGAAAAGGAATAGTTTGCCTTTTTTGTGTTTTTTTTTAAGAAGTATGTAGCTAATATTAAAGAATGTATACACGCGCGTGTGTTGCACATCTGCATATGTGTATGTCTGTATGAAAACAGATGGATAGTCTCATCCATATCTTCAAAATTCAGACTCCAGCAAGAAAAGGAGGACAAATATATATTTCACAGTATGATCAGCTAAGAATTACAAAATTAATTCAAGCTTGACCTATGGTTCAGTCAGATTTTTATCATTCTCTTTTTGTTCCATTCTTACCATGTTTATAAGCTATTATATTCTTACCATGTTTATAAGCTATTTTTAAATTAAAATGTTTTCTGAAATCTTAGTCTTGTAGGCAATGAACATTTTAACCTTTGAAATTCAGAACATTAGTATAATAGCTGAATGACCATAACCTCCCATTTTCCTTTAATCCTATTTTTCAGTATTGGATATTGAGTTTTTAAAAATAAATGCCCTGTAATATAGATTTAGAAATGAACTGCTAAGACATGGCATTGGAATTATTTCTCCAAGAGTTTTTTTTTTAATGTACATTACAGCTGTATATCTTTAAGATTCTAAACACAATATTTCATCATTCGTCTTATCACTTCAGTATAATTTTTTTCTAACCCCTTAAAAAGTGTGATGGATAAATAGGCTCAGAGTCTGCTTCTTTATTCTTATCCGGAGAAGTAAATACTTTCATCTTTAAAGGGCCTCTGTGAATGTATTAAAGTATTATCATAGTTATTTCAATCATCAATTTTAGAGTAATCCTAGAAAGAGGTATTCATTCATTCTAGTTCTGTAAACAGAAGTCAGTAATAATGCCTTGTTAACTAATGTTTACCCTGCAAAAGTCAAGAACACTTAACATTTAAATTGCAACTTTTCCATGACTGTAGAATGTGCTTATCAGTTTAAAGATAGAGAAGAATTATTTTAGCAGGGCATGAAGCTCTCAGTCTGATCTTTCCTTTTATGTGATAAGTGTTGGTTTAAATGGTAGAGGGTTGGTCCATATGAATGAAGAAAATGCAAAATAGCAGGAATGAGGTATGTCTAGATATAAAAGTTTTTAGAGTCATATTCTCAATATATTTTTAATTGCATGTCATCTCTTCTTGTGATTCTTGTGATTGCTACCATCTTGCTTTCCCTGCACAATTACCATATTTTGTTTTTCCTGTTTATGAGAGAATGTTGGCAGAAACTGAAACATACATACTATGTAAACATTTCTAGTATCTGATATACTCATGACTTTCTTCTATGGCTTTTCTGCTTCTTCCCTTCATTCATTCATTCGATCAACTTATGTTTCCAGAGAATAGCATCTATACTTAGTGTTCTGAGATTTCAAAGCTTCACACTTTACTTGCTGATTCACTGAATACCTATTTATATCTTATTTTATCAATGCCAAGTATTCTTTGTTTAAATGTAATCATAACAGAGTATTTGCTAAACAATTTCTGTCTTATTTTTTGTTAGTGTGTTTTAAAAATATGTATTGATGCTATTTTTCAGTATCTCAGCTTTGTTTGCCTGACAGGCTGAGAACTACCATACAAGGAAATTGCCTTGTGTAAGTAAGTTAAAACTTCCACCAACTGTTGGGCTCATATTTTTCCTCCTAACCTTTCCCTTTTTAAATCATTAATCTTTTTTTCCAGTCAGCCTTACTGGAACTGGCTGCTTGTTTGGGTGGTGTTGGAGGGAAGCTACCATTCTATATTTACTTTCAAAAGCTAACCTGGTCAGAGAGTAGTTCTGTTCCCAGCTTCTAGTACTCACAGAAGGTATACAAATTTATTTAAGAACAACTAATATGGTCAAAAACTATAATATGATATGTAAAAATCTAAATTAGGCATTTTTTTCCTTCATTTTATGAGGGATTAGAGTAAATTCATGCCACTTTAAGCAGTAAGAAATCCTAGTAGAACAAACTCTTAGTGAAAATTATAGCTTCAACTTGATTATTATCAATACTAAGCACTGTAAATCTTTTGCTTCTTTAGGGAATAAACTATCCCTCTATGTTTTCCAGGGTACCTGTTGCAGATAGATAATCTTGTTTCCTTGCTTTGCGACAGGGAAAGTAGGTCAATGAGTACAAAGCAGTTATTTAACATCACTCAAAATCTGAAGAAAATACTGATTTTGTAGCAGATTAATCATTAGAAAACAATCAAATACCACAAATGCTTTTATACCAGCTGCTGCTAAGAAATAATGTGGGGCCTCTGTTACGGACATTACCTTGAAGTGCTGCAAATACCTTCAGAAACTCAGAATTCACAGTGCTTCCATATTCGTGGCTTATTTGGATGTTCTTTAAAGCAGAATTCCAGATGAATGAATTGCATGCTTAAGTATTGCTTAAATGGGAATGCTACTTTGTAATTAGTTACCAGTAAAAATCTGTTCCTTTCAAGGCAAGCAATTCAGAAATCCTAGAAACTATATGTTGAAATTACAAGGGCCTGTTGACGGGCAACTGAGAGTACTTTTCTGCTTTATAAGCTGTAGAGTTGTATATTTTTATTAATGAATTTGCTATTTCATAGAATCATAGAATGCTTGAGGTTGGAAGGGACCTCAGAGGTCATCGAGTCCAACCCCCCTGCACACGCAGGGTCACCTAGAGCATGTGGCACAGGGCTGCATCCAAGTGGGTTTTAAAGGTCTCTAAAGAAGGAGACTCCACAACCTCTCTGGGCAGCCTGTTCCAGTGCTTTGTCACCCTCACAGTGAAGAAATGCTTCCTTAAGTTCCTGTGG
>VZSG01000574.1:20848-58430 GCA_013398315.1 Nothoprocta pentlandii | reverse complement strand
GACAATAAAAGGACTAAGTTTTTCTCCCATAAGGCGCACGTAGAGAGAAGCTTCTTTTCCTTCTTCTCAACTCTCTTCCAAGAAATCATCTCATGCACCGAGGCAGAGATGATGAAACGTAACTGGACTGGTGGTGGTGACTAATCTTGCATCTCTCCTGCTTGCTTGATTATCTTCTTCTTTTTTTTTTTTTTTCCCTTTTCTTCTTCTTCTGTCTGTCTGTCCTACTGCTATTATAAGAATAGAGTTTATAAGGTTGTATGGCATTTGACCTAGTTTATGTCTTAATCTCGCTCTTGGGATCATATCGGAACCTCACCCGACAATGGATTGGGACAGGAACTCAAAGAGCTGACTGATATTTAGGTTATGAGATTTTTTTTTTCCCATTATGACGTAGTGTAGTAAAATTTGTAAATTGGGAATGTAGTACATAACATATTTCATGAACTAACAGAATATGGACTTCCTTGTCTTCAGGCTTATCTGTGAAAAATGAAAACTAAGTGCTGCTAAATTTAATTTTTAATTCATTACTTCCCATAGGCAAGATCAGTGGAACTCAGGATTGTCCAAGTAGGTGGTGAGTTCCCATGCCTTAGTAGGCATCTCAAAAAGATACATCTGTGAGTACATTAATTCTCCTGAGTTGCTTCTGTACAAGAATAGAGATTGCATATGTTCTTTTTTTCTAACCCTTGTAGTATATGTTGATTAGTTTTTTCTTTCACAGACATTATGGAAAAACTTTAGCACTTATCACTTACCTATGTTCTAGCTGCCTTGTGTGCTTGTATTTCATCATGGAATTGTGAGCATGCCCATAGATTCTTCCATCCCCAAACAAAAACAAAGAAAATAGATTTTCTCAAGCTACTTATTATCTGCCACATAGATGCAGAAAATGAAATGCAAAAGTATTTTTGGTATGGAACATAAGCATCTCCCACTGAATTAGCTCCAGATGTATAAGACTGAAGCTCTTCAAAACCTCAGTCAATCAACACAGCATCATAGTGACCTGGTTACTGTTCACACAGAATCACAGAATTACAGAATGTTCAAGGTTGGAAGGGACCTCTAGAGATCATCTAGTCCAACCTTCCTGTTCAAGCAGGAACACCGAGAGCATGTGGCACAGGGTGGTATCCAGGCGGGTTTTGAAGACCTCCAGAGAAGGAGACTCTACAACTTCCCTGAGCAGCCTCTTCCTAGGAATGGATTTTTTACTGATGTCTGTGTTGTGTAGGTACACTGGCTCTCTTAGTGCATCTTAAGTCTTAGTGCATCTTACAAAGGTAAGTTATTGATTTGCAGCTTATTGACATACACTTTATTTCTCTCTTTAATTTGGTCTTAAAACATGTTTAACATCTTTGTTTCCTTAGTGTATTTCATAGATCTTCTTCAGTCACAAGATGACCTGGGCTCACTTTCCCAGTAACGTTTTAAGTCAGATGATCTCTTTGGTTTTCTGGTTTTCTTGGTTTGTGTGTTTCTCATCTCTTTTTTTCTCCATGTGCCCCAGTACTGTTCTCCTAGATTTTATTCCTCATTTGGGATATTGAAATTTGCATGACTTCTCTGAGATTAGTTTCATTTTCTATTTGCTTCATGCTGTTTATAAGGGGAAAAATCCACAGGGCTTTATTTTTCCCTCAATATGTGCACAGAACTCCCATTACTGTTAATGAAACCTTCATGCACCCATTAAATCACAGAATAATTTGGAAAAGAAAGGAACTCTAATTGACATATCTTTTTGCAACATGGCAGAATTTAGTTCATTATCTTTGAGCTAAACCTAATCAGTATTGTCATGTCCATAGGCTAACCTTAAATATCTTCAGTGATAGTAGTTCTGCTGTTTGTCTTTGCAGTTTGCTCCAGCGTTTGTGATAGAAAGAGAGGAGGAGTAATAAAGTGTTCAAAATTGATTCTTTGAAATAGCTGTAGGCCTCCACCATCAAAGGAGAACCAAAAAGAAAGTCTGGGAGGGGAAATAGACACTCACCTGTGCAAAGAAGCTTGCTGAAAGGTTATGTGAGATATGATGTTGATTTACAGCTTTTCTGTTATTAACTACATTGAATTTCCATACATTAGGTATGCATTATATTTCCATGATGAAGATTGTGACTCTTCCACTTTCTGTTTCGGGGATCCATGTGCTAAACTCATATTTCGGAGATTTGCTGTGGAACTGAGTTTATCCTTGCAGTCCCAACACTTATCTCAAAGCATGCTTGTGTTCATTTCTTGAACTTAAAAGTATGAGAAGAAAATCAACTACTATGCATGGTGGCATATGGTGATATTTTTCATCATTGACTTAATTTTGTTTTTTTTCTCAGTGGTGATAGAGGTAATAATATCACATATTCCAACATGAAAAAATATACTCAAGGAGGCAAAATGAATTTGTCACAACAATGAATCAAAATTAACACTCATCTTTAGGAGTGCTTACTTTTCCAGTTCAGTTCATAAGATGTAATTCCCCCATGTACTTTTCATTTTCTTAAATTTAGGGCTGGTCTTTCCTAAATTACCCTTGGATTAAGCAAGATAAATCTCCTAAAAATCTATGTAATTTTACTAGTGAAAACGTGATATCAAGTCCCTGATTACCAAGGTCTGTTACTCTAGTTCTTCTTCATTATATATTTGTATTACAGTTTACAATAAATTTACTAATTGGTTATACACATAGTGTAAATTTATTTTGTAATTCTAACACTCAAAATCATTATTGCAATTGATGATGAACATTACCTAATGCATGTTGTGTGTTTATTACCTCAAATTATTCTTAAAAAGTGGTGATGTTACAATTTAGATGTTAATTTAGGGACAAGTATTTAAAAGTGCTTCTAAGTTTTCTTAACCAATTAGGATTATATTACTATTTAAATAAAATGTCTAAAATATTTTCATAAAATTCTACATATAGTCTCATCTGTATATGGAGCCAATAAGGGATTGCATAACTTTTATTAAAGAATAAAAATATGTTTTATAGATTATTATTTAGCTTGGTGATGAAAAATGCTATTAAAGTGAATCATTAATTTTAAGTAGTTTTCTTCGCTTAGAAAAGTGAAACTATGCGTACATGGCAGCCTTTAAAATGAGATATCTTTGTATTTTGTCATATATAATAATATATATACGTATAATTGTCATAATTTAGGGCCTACATTTCAGGGTATACAATTATTCTATTCTATTCTATTCATATTCAATAAGGGCAGAAATCTAGTATTTATGAATAAAAATAGCAATGCACAATATGAAGGGAGAGCGGTTACCAAAGGAGAAGGGGTCCAGTCGAGGGGTCCATTCACTACCCCCTGGTGAATACAGCATGAATTAATGAAGGGGAAGTCATGTTTGACCTGATAGCCTTCTATGAGAGGATGAGATGATGGGAGAGCTGTGGAAGTTATCTACCTTGACTTCTGCAAGTCTTTCAACATCATCTCCCAGAAGAAGCTCGGGGAGAGTGGTCTGGAAGAGTGCACAATGAGGTGGATTGAGAACTGGCTGGCTGGCAGAGTTCAGAGGGTGGTGATAAATGGGGCCGAATCTAGTTGGAGGCCTGTGGCCAGTGTTGTCCCCCAGGGGCCAGTACTGGGCCCAGTGCTATTCAGCTTCTTCGTCAATGATCTGGATGAGGGCACAGAGGGCACCCTGAGCAAGTTTGAAGACCATACCAAGCTGGGTGGAGTGGCCGACACTCTGGAGGGCTGTGCTCCCATCCAGAGGGACCTGGCCAGGCTGCAGAGTTGGGCAGAGAGGAATCTCATGACATTCAACAAGGACAAGTGGAGTGTTCAACAAGGACAAGAACCAGTTCCAGGATCCCCAGTACAAAAGGGAAGTGGAACTAACTGAGAGAGTCCAGCACAGGGCTACAAGGATGTTCAGGGGCCTGGGACATCTGCCCTATGAGGAAAGGCTGAGAGAGCCTGTTCAGCCTGAAGAAGAGAAGGCTTAGGAGAGATCTGATCAGTGTCTACAAATACCTGAGGGGAGGGAGTGAGGAGGATGAGGACAGCCTCTTTTCAGTGGTGGCCACTCATAGAACTAGAGGAAATGGCCACAAACTGAAGCACCAAAAGTTCTGCAGTAACTTGAGGAAATGACAGAGCACAGGAACAAGTTGGAAAAAGAGGTGGTGGAATCTCCTTCTCTGGAGATGTTTAAAACCTGCTTGGATGCAAACCCTGTGGCACATGCTCTAGATGACCCTGTGTGTGCAGGGAGGTTGGACTAGATGACCTCTGAGGTCCCTTCCAACCTTAATGATTCTATGATTCTATGATATTTACTCCCATTAGTGTTTCACTGTTTATTCATATGAATGCTATTTAAATTTAGTTTCAAGCTAGAAAGATCAAATTTCTAATAAAAAGCAAGACTCTTATTTGATTATGTAATTTGAACTGCATGTGACTTTGATTAACTGCATAATCTGTGGAGCTGAAACACTGCTATTCCAGTGCTGCATGTTGAAAGCCATGGTGATGGTCTGGGGAGGAGATGTCAGACACTATGCTAGCTGTACACCCAACTCTGGCAGTATTGGATTCATGAACATTCTGTTAACAGTAGGTCAGATCGCCTTCCTAGGAGCAAATCAAGTTCACAAATACTGTGATCAGCTATAAGCTCCACTCTGGCTGTATCAAACTCACAAACAATCTGTAGATCATAGGTTTGATGGTCTTCCTAACAAGTAGTTGATTTCACAAATAGCATTATTTATTCAAATGCAACATTTACAAAGCAGGTTTCAGATGTCAGTACAGTAAATCCTCTACTACAGCACAAGGTTTTTTAGTTAGCTCTCATGTACAAATATGCAATCATCCCTCACCCGAGAAGATGGGAAAAGGCTGTCAGTATTGGGTCTCTCCAGGCAATATCCTGACTCGGGGGGAGGAAAGGGGTTCAGCCAGTTGAATGATACCAGATGCTATGATGAAATCTTCTCTCTTACTTTTGAGTCTCCCCAGGTGGCATCTTGTCCTGAGGGGAGTAAAGGGGGATCAGCCCCTTGACAAATCCAAAAATTACAATGGAATCTTCCCTCCTCTAACTTCTGAGTGCCTCCTCAGGAGACATCCTGACGCAAGGGGAGGAAAGAGTTTCAGCCTGTCGACTGACATAAGAGTTATGATGGAATCTTCACTTGTCCCTTCTTTCCTCCTTAGTTCACCTTTCATACCTTTACATTCAGGTAGAGCTTGAGTGACTGTAGTCATACTTACTTTTGTTATTGATTGGTTAAAAAACATCTCTCATTTAAAGGTACAGTCAATTAAAATCTAGAGCATGTGCTCAGTAAGAAGTGGTCATACCTCAGAGGGGGATAACTTTTGGGATGAGGGTGTGTTTTCACCCTATAATGAGTGAAATTCAAGCAAAGTTCATGCGAAAGGAGTGATTTGCTGCCCTCACTGCTTGGCTCAGACATCTCATCGTATATCTTGCACTGGGCAGCCTTTGTGTGATTTATCATCTGCACAGCACAGAGAGAGCAAAAGAATTTGGCTGTGATGTCTGTGTTCCTCCCTCTGTAAACTCCTCTTTGCAACTGTGAGGAGGGCAGATGATGTTGCCCAGGGAACTGTGGAGGAGCAGAGTCCTTACCTACAAACCATCCTGGAAGCAGCAACTGTGTATCACCCCAAGCAAGTCTCTGTAATGCCCAAACTTCTGTTAGGCACTAGTTTTTCTCTAAGGTTCTCATTTTCAGTCAGTTCTTCCACATCCAGCTATACAAGTGCAATTCTAGCTGTGAATACTCCTCATTCAAAAATTAAATGTAGTTCAGGAAATACATACTGAAGTGATACTTGAATGATTTTGCCTAAAGTGTGCAGAGAATTTCACAAAACTCATAAAAAGTTAGGTTTCTCTTTCTCTTCCTCTTTGTCTCTTTCTCTCTCTCTCTCAAATCTATCAGTTTTTCATTGATAAATTAGTCATGCAAGATTGTTTTTGCCTATACACTCTTTTGCTGTTGACATCAAACCATGCTTTTGATTGCCTTGAAATAAATTACCTTGACTTCTATGAAGTTGGAGAGCTATATTTAAACTACAATTTAAAAAAGCACTACAGTTTTAATTACTCATATATATATATTCTTTTTATAGCTGTTAGAAAAAATAAGAACACAAAATAAGGTTTGCAGGAGTATTCTAGAACTTACAGGGATCTTTGAACTATTTAATTGACATAGATAAGAATTTGAGGCAGCCAGGAAAAGTCAGAAGCTGACAGATACAGGTTAAACTGCAGATACTGTGTGAGCTTCTGAGTGAAAGGTGGATTGTATTTACATTTATTGGAAAAGATAAGTTGGGAATATGGGAAAAATATGGAGGAAGAACAACTAAAGGAAACTGTAAGGAAAGATTAGCTGGAAACGTGATCAAGGTGCTGAAGGCCCAAGAGAAGATCAATAGAAAGGGAGGATGAGATGAGAGGTCAAAAGAAAGGAAGAAAGGAAAGGACTGGAAGAATGGAGAGATCAACACTGGCTAGTGACGACATCTATGTGCAGCTAGGAAATATTCATTCACTAACTTACATTGTAAGTTCCAGCTTGGAAGGTGCTGGTATTTTTTTATTTTTGTTGGCTGAAGATTTTAATTTAGAGGTGTGTTAGGAAATGACATAGGTTGGGACTGATTCAACAGCATCAGTGTAGTTCTGTGAAATTTTGAACCCTGATGTTTTGGGCAGTTTTGACCATATAGGTGGACAATACACTAAGCTGGGATAAACTCAGTAGGGAGAAGGAAATGGAGGGAAAATTCTAATGTGTTCTAATAATAAAAAGAATAAGTCAAAACCAAATGCATATTTGAAGAAGTGCCTTGTTAAAAGTAAAGATACCTACACAAAACCTGAGTTTACTATACTTTTTATATTTTATTTTTTGTATATATTTTTGACTGTCCCTGAGTTGATTACTATGGTGTTTTTGTCTGAAAAATCTTGCATTGTAATGATACTGAATAATTTCTTTTTAGAAATGCTAATATATATAAAAATCATTAATATAAGGAGATGGTGCATTTGTAACATTATAATTGCTTTTCTTATATCTTATATATAAGAAATATATCTTATATCTTATAATTGCTTATAATTTTCAATTATAATTGCTTATCTAACATGAGACTAACCATTAGATGGTTAGTTTCTGCTTCCTCCATTTTTTCCCCCTTTTTACATTTATTATTTTATTGTAATTGCCTGAACTGGTTACTGCAGTCTTATGATTTCTTCAGAAATTAACACTGACCATTTTCCAGCAATGGCATGAGTCATCCTGACACTGTGTCAAAAACATCCTAGTATATCACAGATAAGATAAAAAAAAAAAAGTCAGCTCAATATTTGCAGTACTGCAGATATTTTCTGATTCATAACATTTGGAACATGTATTTGATTGTCAAAAAGGATTTATGGCACTGTACTTGGGATTCAGGGGCTGAAGTGGTCTTAAACACTCTGCTAGATTTGCATCTGCTATTCTTATTACATATTTTATGTATCTATTTCATATTCTGAGGATTCTCCTATCTAGTTAACTTTGCATGTATATTTGGAAACACTGAAAAGAGAGAGAGAGAAACTGCCCAAGAGAGGTCAGCTCCTTGTACTAATCACCAAGACAGCTCCTGCAACCTTAATCACATTAAGAGCAGTACATATCAACCCAAGGGGGAACATTTTCTGTTTATCAGGATTTTGTGGAAATGAAAAGTGAGTTCTGCTGGCTTTGCACTTAATAGAAAATATATAGTCCCATAGTCACTCTATATCCAGCTTTCCGTATTTCTAATGTCTAAATCATTTATTACCAAAGTCTATGTCCACATCTATGCCATTTCCTGAAGCTATTGCTATGATATTTAATCAGCCTCTGTGATTACTCAGCTACAACAGTTTTGTATATCTATTTCATGTTGTCTTAGCTGGAAATCAATAACAGATGCATCTGCAAAGAAATAAGGTAAAGTGTTCTAACACTTTATCTTTGCTTGTCTCTGCTGTGCAAGAATAGCAACTTTGGCTTCAAGATGCTTTGTCATCATCCGCTGCTTCACTTCCATGAATATGCCGCATAGTGCAAGGAAAGCAGTCATACTATATTGCACTCTGTGCACTAAATGACTGCCTGTATCTATGTTAGTTTTCAATTTTCAAATTTCACAAGTTCTAAGATGATAAAGAGACTGTATGCAATCAGGAATACAGAGACAGAGGTGGCAATTCTTCTGGGGGAAGCACCTCTTCCATCCTTTTGCACATGTGTAAAAGTTAGACAAGGAAAAGACACCTCATTGAGACTATTTCTTGCGCCTTGTTTGGTTGCTCTGAAGCACTCCCTTGAACCCAGACCCACCATGCTCTTGCAGGGAACAGATGTTTCTTACATAATGTACCTGGGAGATGTGAGAATGACTCTCTGACTTGTATGAATGAAAAAAGCCAACAGTATTCCAGTTAATATTGATTTTTCTCTTATTTTCCTTTTCCAGAAACATGCATTGAAATGTTTGGATGTTTATAATACATAATATAAAAGTATACTGTATCTATATGTATCTATATATACACACACATATATACATACACATTATATATATTCATACATACACAGGGAATATGTTATTAGATATATGAGTAAGTGTTTCCAAGATGTCTTGAAATACAAAATCTTATTCCACTTTTCAGTTTCTGTACTCTTTATAATTCTGGTTTGTTTTTGCAGAGACTTTTGTAAGGAATACTTTGGATAGCTAATGAAAAGTTGGGAGGGGAAAAGCTATTGGAACATTTGTATGAAAACTAGAAAATGAGAGGGAAATTTGAATTTAACCCCAAATCTAATGTACTTGTCAGGATTTCACACACTGTAAAAATCTGTGTATCTGCATAAATGGAAGTCCACTGAATTGATTTGGGGGGAACTTGCTGTACTGCTGCCATTTCAAAATTCAATCAAAGGGTGCTTAGTGGCAAGGTTTTAACTGACCAAAACAGTAATTTTACCTAAGACCTAAAAATATAAAAGAATGTGCACTGCAAAAAAAAAAACCTCTTTAGAAAGAAAGTAATGTACTTAGCTATATATCCATAATATTCATCTTTGCATATAAGTTATTGTACAAGAAGATGCTTTTCTGTCATTGGCATATGAAATATTTAGATGGATAACTAATGGAAGGACTACACTTCTGTGCATTCCTAATGTCTTCATTAATGGCCCTGAGATTAGGTACAATAACCATGAAATAGCCAATTGACATGACATCATGTGCCATCATGTTATTCTAGCCTTACTAATTTGACATTTTTTCTTCTTCAAGCATGATTTTAAAGACTCCTCCAAGATGAAAGAAAGGGAAAATTCCATAGAGCTGGACAGCAAATCTAAGGATATCTGCTGGGATTGGTTTGAAATGTGAAATGTAATAGCTCTGAAGATTATACCACTTCAACTGTGTAGGCAAACACATACTAAGTGACAAAAAGTCACATTTCTTTCTCTGCTTTTAATTTAGGGTGAATGTACAGATGGGGACATGGCAAACAGAGGGAATAAGTGGAGCATTGGTGTCAACCATTTTAACTAAATGGAGTTTTCATGTCAACCCTACCTAGCCAACTTGATAAGAATGATAATGAATAATCTTATCTTACAATAATCTTATATAATGATAATAATAATCTTATCCTTACTACTTCCTAGCTTACACATTAAGTTAAATACTTCTTCAGTTAAAGTTTCCCTTTGCTTCTTAGGAAGTGCTGGGTAAGAAAACTTTGGCCTTGACTAACTGGAAGAGTTGACGATGGAAAAAACACTAAGCTATAAGAACTTCTATACAAATGCCATTAATTTGAAGCTGTGTTCTATGTACTTGCAGCAAGGAAGATGGAGCAAAATCCTGAAGTGTTAAAGTCTTAATAAAATAGTCCATTGATAATATTGTCTGTTAACAAATGGTTTTGAGCATTGTAATTTCATTCAGTGGAAGTGAAATCTGCCTTTGGGCATTGTGTTCAAGTTGAAAATAAGACTGCACTGGATATCCTATTTCATGTTTGCTTCTTTCACAAGGCTTTCTCTGACAAAAAAAAAAGAAAGATTTTTTTTTTTTTTCTGATGATGCTGCAGCAAATTTTGACCCTGGAGTTCTTTCCAGTAGTCCCTAAATACATTCCTGTACTTATCAGTGGGCTCTAGAATGTGAATGAGGAGAAGAAAACATAGTTTTGAGATGTCTGTGGCATTCAAGAGGTATGTGTGTATGTGTGTGCATGTGTGTGTTTGCACTGATGCACATATTATTGATTTATTTACTTTAATTATCTTTCAAAGGAGCTTAATTTTCTTTCAAAGGGTCTTGCATACTCTTAAGTAGACCAGAATAGAGTAAAGAGAACTCAAATGCTTAACTGTCTTTTGAGATTTTCAGAGATCTTTTGATATCTTCAACCTCTTAGTTTGATTTGTCAGGTAATCCTTTCTCCTCCTCCTGTGTCCTTAACACAGACAGAGGTAAAGTAAATGATGGCATGTAGATGTTCAAGCTTTAGGATTCAGTCCAAATAGCATTGCTTCTTTAACAATTTTTAATTATTTTGGGGCATGAATTTGGTCTCTTTTTCTGCACTATACCTAAGGAAATAACTTTTTCAAAAGGAGTAGAGGTAAGATTTCTTTTTTCCCTTCCTTTTGTCCTTCCTGTCTATGCTTTTTTCCTCAAACCACACACTGTACACTACCCTATTACTATTATTTTGTCTTTCAACTTCTTAGTAAAACTTACATTATTTAATTTTTGTGGCATTCATTTTGCATTTATCTTAGGGTATTGTTTTTACTATTATGACCACTGCAAGAGAGAGTTTAGCCAAGACTGTTTTTTAAACAAGGCTCATGCTGTTACATAGCACCATGTGGAAGCTTTGTGGCCTCACATCCTTCCTTTAAAAGATGTGAGGTTGCTTGATTAAGCTCTGTCTTTGCAGAAACTCTGTAGTTGGATCTAACTGTTTTATATTTTATCACTGGTTATGATTAAGTGATGTTGTTCTGTTTCTCTGTTTCTTTGAAATGGTATTTTTTCCCTCTGAATTTGGACATTATTCTGCTAGTACCTGTTCCCAGGCTTTCTGAATTAATTTATGTCAGGTATCTACTGGTAGTTTGTATATTAGTTGTTAATTTACTTCCTCTTTGACAAATGTTTTCATTAAAAAATAATTCTGATAATGAGAGAAATTTATTCCATTCATTATTCAATTTGATGTAAATATAAGTATAAATAAAGAAATACTTTGAACAGAGAGGAACATTGTCCCATACTCTGTATTAATGCTAGAAAAATACTGACAGTATTAATTGTAAATGTATAGCTTTATCTCCTTTTTCCAACCTTCACTATCTTAAATGCTTATTTTATCTCAGATCTATTCCCCCATTACTGAGTAAAAAATGCGTGGTCTTCGTGCTAAATTTCTGCATTCTTCTCCGAAATATAGACAAATCATGTATTTGCATTCTTGTATATTGTTGTATTTTGTTTTCTTTTTTCCTTTGATTCATCTACACTCAGGAACACAAATAATTTTTAGTTTATACTCTCTACCATTCCCAAAAAGGAATGGGCAAACTACTACAAATGCTTAAATCCACCACATTTCTACTTTTCCTGTTTTCAGCTATAAGAAATCTTAGGGTAAACAAAAAAAAAATAATTGATAATAGTTCTATATTGCTTTTGTAAGTTATAAATACAGCATAGAATCATAGAATCCTTAAGGTTGGAAGGGACCTTTAGAGATCATCTAGCCCAATCCCCCTGCATATGCATATTTTAACTGTTTAGTAAAATTTAAAGTAGAAAGTATTCTGTAAAGCAATGAATGCCCTAATTTATGGTAAAGGGAAATTAAAGAAAAGATGACATGAGATATAATGTTTTTGAAGCAAATGAGGTAAGTGTTGTAGTTTGGTGTAAATATTGTGCAATTGCCATGTTGGATATAAAATCTCTCTTATGTTATTCAAGTGTGTGGTTTCCTTCTGCTTCCATGGAATATGTAAGTAAAATTGATTAAGTTAATTGGAAAAGAAAAAAGAAAGATGCTCTAAGGAACAGAGAGATTTTTCTCCTGAGAAATTAGAAATAAAATGCATTGTTGATTTTATCTAATAATATTAAGGATTAAATAAAGATGCATCGTCTTTCATTTTTCTGTATGCTGTATGCTGCTATATGAAAAGTAATTCTTTGCTACACTAACAGATGGCAATTTAATTTTGCTGTGAGCCGAAACTGGAGAGTATCCTTTGGGATAAAAGGAAAAGGGAGTATAAAATCCAGATGATGTTTCCAGTGGAATTATGGTGGCAGAGGAGCATAAAACATAACTTAGAAAGTATGAAAAAATGTTTGTAGAACAGAAAAAATCTTTTGAGGAACAAGGCAAAACTTCAAAGGAGGACTTTGATTCCTTTTATTCTATCATGTTTGAGATATGAATGCCAAGTTCATCTTCTGAAAGTCAAAGAATCAAATCATAATAATATTTGAAAATTAGATGACCTTGTCCTAAGTAAATGCTAAAAAGCTGATATTGACACATTGATATTATATAGTGAGGTGAGAAATAACATGCATTATCATGTATTCATCTTTCAAATGATTCTTTTTCAGAGTCAGCTTCTTTTTTTTTGTCCTGAGAATTTTTTTCAGCTTTTAAGTTCTTCCTTGGAGCTTTATACAGCAGTCGTTTCCTGAAATATGCTTTGTCAAGCATTTTCTACCCATTTATGAAAAGAGAATAAGGCCATCATCAGAAAAGGATTTCTTATTTGTGTTTAGTCTTAGTACTAAGCTGTATTAAATTAGTTCTAAACTGTATTAAATTAGTACTAAAGTAGTACTTAACACTAAATTACTACACTGTATTAACAGTGCAGTGGACTAAGGCACATCTTTAAGATTCGTTTCTTACAGAGGTATTCCAAGAGAAGGGAAAGGAAACATTTGTGAAGATTTGCAGAACCCACTATTGAACTTAAAGACAGTGATCCCTAGGAACTGGGGATCCCAGGTCTTGTTCTTCGTAAGATACACTATCTTTGAAACACACACAAACACACAAACACATATATATATGTGTCAGTATACATATTATTAGTAAAAAATAGTATTATATATAAGCTTAACGAATAAATAAATTTTATTTTGATTTTTTTTTTGTAAAGTGTTCCATTGATCTCAGACGTAACTACTCAGGGGTAGATCTTATAACAGGATTTTCTTCAGTGAGAACCCATTTGGAGTGAAATGATATGCTTAGGTTTAACCAGGTGGAGAAAGATCTAGCCGTAGAGTATCAGTTCTACTAATTTCTTCCAATTCCTTAAGTGAAGTTAATCACTTTTAAAGATATATTTTAATAAAATTTGTGATATTGTAAAATGTATCTGTATGAATTTCCTCAGGGTTGCAATGTTTCAAATAGATAATCTTTATATGATGTTATTAAGCTACAGTTTCTCTGTAGGCTGTAATATAAATTGCAAAAGTATCTATTTTAAAACCATTAAAATGAAAAGATATTGCTCAAAGCTAAAAATATATGTGCTCCTTAATAGTATCCAGAGTTTTAATCTATGTATAAGAATAGCTGATTTCCAAAAATTAATGCAGCAGCCAATTAATACTTGCCGAGATACATTATAAATATGAAGATAATGAGACAGAAGAACACGGATATGTTCTCTCCCATTTGCATAGCATTATTCTTAATAATTGTTAGTTTTGGTCAGAATTTTGTAATATGACAAATTTTTCAAGTATTAAAAAAAAAATTAGTCAAATTCTGTAAAGATATACTTTGGGACAAATTCTGCTTTCTTTAAAGTTTGCATAACTTAAGAATAGCCCTGTTAGAGTTGTTTTACTTTGCATCTTACTGATGAAGTACCATAAATGGATTTTTTTGACCAGCTTAGTTTTGTTTTTCTCAGAAATAAATAACAGTGTTTGCTTCTATTGTTGACATGAAAGAAATCACCAAGAAAGCTGGGCAGTATGTTTCCCACTGCCTCTCCTATAGCGAAGTATATTCCTGGCTCTACTGCATAACTCTACTACTCTATGCAATTTATACTGCTTTCTCAGTGTTATGATGATTAATAGAATATTAGGACAAACCCATATTTTGTTGCTAGACCACAGTGAAATCACACTCAAAGCTTAAGTTACCAAGGAGATTGACATGCCTGCTTTTTTCCTGTTATTTTAATAAAAATGTAATTGTCCTATTTTTATTCCTTTTTTTTTTAACTTCTCTGTGAAGAAAATATGAAGTAAAAGAAGTCTAACTAAAATAAGCCTAAGTCTAACTCTTTTGCAGTCTAGTAGATAAAGTGGTTGGTTTTATTTTTCCAAGACTCAAGTCATGAAGATGATTTGTGAAAAGGCATTGTGAAAAGGCATTGTGAAAAGCAGGTATCATGACAGTAATTCAAGCAACTGATTGAATATATACTGCAAATGACTGATGATGAGAAACCACTTTGGGAGGTGGAGGGGAAAGATATGACCGCTATAAAGCCACTGAAATTCCTTTTGATCCATCTGGACTTGCTAGACATCTTGCTCGCTGGTGCAAAGGTAGTTCTCCTCTATTCCCTGTCCAGTCTTTCAAAAATATCTTGCTTTTGGCACCTGTCCTTTGAGAGAGCTATCAGGGCTTTGGGAAAGTGCCTGGAGAAGGTTTTTATTAGATAATCAGGCAATGAGCCTGATTCAGGAAACAGAGAGAGGGCAAATGAGAGGATACTCCAGCTAAAGTTTGGGAAAGGAGGAAGGCAGGTGTGGAAATGAACCATGTGCAGACAGGTGTCATAAGGAGCTGTGCTGCTCTCACACTAATATTGTCGTATGAGTAAATGAGTATGTAATAGGCATTTTGAGGGTCCTGCAAGTATAAAATTTTGGTATTTGGCTTGTAGGGCCAAAAAGATTTGTTATTTCTGAGTTAGATATTTAGTGATATGAAGGCAGAGTTAACAGACCACAGATTATTGCCTTGAGTAATGTATTTCCCTTGTTTAGTGGTCCATGTTGTATTTCATATTTGCCTTAATGCGTTGTTTTTGTGTTGTTATTCCTTCATTTTCTACAGTTTCCACAAAGGGAGGAATGGCTTTTTATTTTAGATATAGTGACTCCTTCTTGAGCCCAAACTACCTATATATAAATTCAGAAAGTAGAAATATATATACTTTTAGAACACTAGTCAAGGTATCATTCCTATCACTGTATCTTGTATTTGCATGTTAACTCATGGAAAGGTTGACAAGAACTTCAAAATGACAATAGAAAAGCTGAATGCAAACTATTACTTTGTTGTTAAAGACCGCACAATCACAATCAGTTTTCAGGTGCTTAGAAAGAGCTCACTTAAGTATCTCCTACAAGTCATCCATGGGAGTCCCTATAGCCAAGGACTACTATGTCCTCTAAAAGGTCTAGGAAGTGGAGGCAGGTTTTGCTTTGTATTTCAGGGTTTAACAAGAATACTCTTTTCCTCTTCTTTGTTTTTATTCAATTATGGTGGCAAATTTCCATTTTCTTTGACTATGTTTCAAGTTAAAGGATCTAAAATTGTTATAGCTGAGATTCATCATTGCCCTCTGAAAAAGGACTGACCAATTTTCAGGATTTTAATTGTGTTGAAAAAGTCCATCACTGAATGATTTAAAATCAATAAGGTTTACTGCAAAGCTTCACCTATGATGTTAGACTTCTGAATCAGGTAATGAGCCGAAGACATTCATCATCGTCAAAGCAAATATCTAATATTTAAAGAATTTACTTTGACTGTGACAACCACTTAAGTATACCTGTTGTGTGTCTGATAGATCTGTTAGATTTGGTATTCTAATCAAATAATGAGGGATTAGTATAGAAAGCACTATTATAAAAATTTGTGGTGACTCCAAGGCAAGCACACCAGGCAATGGAATAGAGTTTTACAGGATTTTGTTTCAAAATGGGTGACAAAAAACAGAGGACATCTACAACTGCTAAGAGATCCAAATCTAGAAAACTGAAGGAAAGAGTGAATGAATTGAGCTTTTAATCTGTAAAAGAGGCAACTAAAGAGAGACATAATAAAAGTCTTAAACCTTCTAAAAGCATTTTTCAGAGACTGAGAGAGGAAATGATCACTTCTCCTTGTCCTGTATAGGTAAGACAAGAAGTAATTGGTTTAAATTTCAGCAGGGGAGCTTTAGGTTAGAAATTAAGAAAAAAAAAATCATAGTAAGGCCTGTTAAACATTACAGTGTTTTGCCTGGGGTGCTATGAAATCTCTGTAACTGAAGATTATTTAGAAAAACTTTGTTGTGAATTAAGTAGGTATTCTGCTGACCTTGTCCCAGGGCAAGATCACCAACTAGAGGATTTTTCAAGGTCCCTTTCTACCCTATGATTCTAACTGAGCAAGTGATATAAGATTGTGACTTTGACCTAAAAGGTACAAGCTGTTAGCAGAACAAATCCTTATTATAGTTGGAGTATTCCTGAGGCCAATCTAAGTCGGAACGTGGAAGCAGAGAAAGGGTTAAAGGAGAAATGGAAAATATTGAATTACTGAACTGGGAACAGTATAGCAGAATAAAAATATTGTTGAGGGACTAATGAGTTAGAAGGAAGGACAAAATGAGTAAGGATTTAACTAGGTAGGGAAGTAAAAAATCACATACTTTAGGGGGAAAGAAATTACCTTACTTGTGTGAAAGCAGTGGATGACTCTGAAGGGAGTATAATGAGATGTCATTTTTTGACTTTCAGTGTGGGATAACATAAATAGAATTTATGCAAAAATTCTCAGGCTGTTTGCATAGAGAATTAGCTTTCATTATTACTATTATTTTAATTTTTCTGATCCACTTCTGAAATTATCCAGAAAGAAGAGGCAGAGAGAGAAAGAAGGAGACAGAATGCCCTCCTACAAGCCATTTGCCCTGCTGGTTTGGGGTTGGAAGGGAATTAAAAACAAATACATATATATATACGTATATATATATATATATATGTATACATATACTTCATCATAGCTTGCTGTGTATCAGGATCATACCCTCCATCCACTAATTGCTAAGCAGCCTTGCAGCATAGCAACATTAATGCAACAGCAGCTCTAGTTTTCTCTGCTTCTCTAGGCTATGATGCTAACACTCAGTGCTGTGAGTATTAGCCCGTTTGTGCCAACTCCCTGTGTAATCACCATTAAACCACAGCTCAGGGCTACAAGCACAGTAGACTAAGCAGCATGTATCCTACCACTGTAATACCAATGCTGCGATTTACTATCGGGGCTCTGCAGTATCACTATAGTTAGTTTCCATTTTATTATAAAGCCTTACTGATCTGTATTTGTTTGATAACAGGGCATTGAATACTCACTTTTTGAAGCTAGATTCTTGTTCAGTTTTGTTGCATTAGGCAGGTGGTTTAGAGGAGGAAAAGAAAGTTCCCTTCAAAAGTTCAGCATTATTTTTCAGTAGGATATAACTTTGAGAAAGATACAGACACTGAATTTTTCAAACACCTCTGCTCATGGTAAGCAGAATGGGAGGGGAAAAAACAAGAAATATCCTGAGGTATAACCACTTTTCAATTTTAGTCTTCATCTCTGATATATGAGGGGCTAAATTCTATCATCTGAGTTAAGAATATTTTCTCTCCTATAAGTTACACAGCATTTAGACTTTTTTAAACCTTTCTTGTAAGGTAAAATCTCTCAGGAAATAACACCATTGAACTGGTGAAAAATTTTCCTATGTGAGTAAGGGTTACAGAATTTGGCCAATAAAATCTCTTAATGACACTGGAAAGTGTCTTTCTGTGCCTCCAAAGATGAAGCAAAAAGAAACAGCAAGAATTTATTTCTGATGAGTCATCATAACGAGATTTGGTGATGGTCTTTGAATTTCTGGGGATAGATATAACACTTCAAAATAAATTAAAAAAAAAAAAAAGGAATACGTTGATGTAGATATAAAGCTTCCTGTATTTATCTCCGCTACCGATTCTGAAAATATCAGGTGAAATAAAATGTAAATCAAAACTGTCCTTTAGCATTCTTGAAAGGCTTACATTTGCTGCAGTGTGGTTTCTTCAAAAGAGATCACAGTTTGTGTGATCAACTTCAGATTAACTTCAGATGCACCTGCTGTATTTAATATATTTTATTTCCAAACTGGCAATTGGAATTAGTAAAAGGACTCAACAGGAAATGAAGATCTTGAAACTCTTATTTCCTGGTACACAGAAGTTATTAAAGAATAGAATATTCTTGGAGAATAATGTGTTTACATTTATAAAAACTGCCATGAAATGTGAAAAAAAAAAAAAAAACCCTGCATTGAAACTTTTAAGTAGAAATGAGAGATGATATATTTTATGATTTCCCCCCCATTTTTTTCCAAAAATAGAGAAAATAGTTTTTGCTACTGTAACTTTATAACTCATTACCACAAGGAAATGTTTCATTTGACCACCAGTGATGATGAGCAGCAACATGACTTCTATGGAAAAAATAAATATGCAACCAATGTAAGATTACATTGAAATTGTATTTACAGAAATTCTTCCAAATGCATGCCAATATCATCATCAATATAATCAGCTAAACTAGATACCTTTTTTCTTCATAAATATCCAGTATTTTTACTGCATTAAATGGAGGGAGTTATAGTATATATTCCTTCCATTAGGCTTGTGGGTGATAGCTCTGCTCTGACACTTGTGACACCCTGGAATTGCCACGTTTTCAACATCTATGTAACAAGATATTCCTCATGGCTCTACTGTTGTTGAGATTTGTTGATAAATATCAGTGCCAGCTGCCATTCCATTGACCCACACTGATACTATGGATATATTTACAGCAGTCTCAGATATTGCTCTCCTGTGAATTGGTGACCTGTGCCAAACCTCATTATGATCTTTTTCTGTTTGTATTGTTCCCACTGCCAGAAATCATAATCAGTCTCTGTTTGCAAAGTACTTGGCTCTTGGCCAGTTTAAGGCCATATATTTATATTCCTGTGCTACAAGATGATGTGAGGGAGTGTCCGGAGTCAAAGACGCAGTCTCATAGAGATTAAGTCAATGCTCTGTTTATTGAAGATTCCACCACACTTTTATACAGTAGGCCATAAGCCGCACCCCTGACCAATCATGATTTTACACACTCTACTCTCACCTCTGTCTTGCCACTGTCTCCAGGGCTGGCATCCAATCCTTTATAAGTTTACCTATAAGGTTCGGGATACAATATATTTTATGCCTAAAAACAAGTGCGCCGCAGCTACTCTCCAATCAGTTTCATGGTCATGCAGCAGCTGGACAACTGCCTTTGTTTTTGATCCGCTGATGGAACAAATACACTGTCGGCCTTGAAGTTGGTTATCTACTAACAAGGCATCCTGGCTGCTAATACGCACTGTACAGCCATCCTTGGAGTGGGCACCAACAACAAGACAAAATATTGAACAAAGCAAATGAAACTCGGCAATATTGTGGAAAAATATTCATATTTTGAATCAGAGGTAAGTAGAGGAAAAGTTTATTTAACAGAACTCGCTGGAATCTATAGGACTAATACTGTAAAGGTCAAAGACTTCACTATTTATTTTGGTAAGATGTTTCTGTTGGTGAGATGCTTCCTCTGTCTTTGGCCTATTGGATTTTAGAAGCTTCCTTTCAATCAGACAGTGCAGTTGAAGAGGATTGAAAAGCTTCAAGAAGATCAAAAGTATAGCTTCTGATTCTTCATCATCACTACTTAGGAGCAGATCCTAGGTGTTGATCTTGTTTTGCTTACTGTTTTGCTGAGCTTGTTTACCAGTTCTGCTTAAAATGTGATGAGGCATAAGGTGTTCTAAGCTAACTGCTGAGCTTAAGCAAGTCAGAAAAAACACTATCCTCTTACTTCTTAAGGTAATAGAGAGAGGCATGTTTTCGTGTATTTTACATGTGTTTCTCTTTCCTTCAAGGTTCACCTTGCTAGATTTTCAATATTTGAGCCACAATCATTTGTGTCTCAAATTGGGTGAAGGTTTGATCTGCAAATAGCTGTTTGGCAGTTGAAATTTCTTTCCCAACATCAGTATGATAAATATACATTTTCTAAGATGATTTGGGTTTCAGTTTATCAGCATTTTCTGGCAGAAAGTGGTTCAGTTGGAAAATCCCCAATAGATCTGATTATTGTTCAAATAATTACTAGCCAAAGAGGGATCACGTAGGAGATGGATTTAGAATGATGATGATTACCATGTTCTGCACAGTGCAGTGCTCTGCCTGTCTATCTATGATTTCAAATGCTTCTAAATTATTTTCCTAAGTAATGTCTAATGATGCTTATCCTTAGGCTCCATGTTTTTTGTGTATTTAAGTGGTCAGGGAATGGTTCCTGAGCTTTCAGTGAACTTTTGGAAAAGAATTAGACATTATTTTTCAGGAGTTTTTTTAATTAGGATTGTATTGTTAGGAGTATTTAAAATATTTAAATAAGTATAAGGTTATATTAGAAAGTAAAGAAAGGCAGCTATATAACTTAAAAATAATCTGTAGTTTATTTTCAAAGGAAGTTTTATAATGGGACAGAACAAAAAACAAAGGAGAACAAAATAAAAGTTACAGAATGCTATAATTGTCTGCAAAAATGAAATGGTAATATTAACTTCATTATTCATTATGAATAATAAGGTTAATTTTTAGGCTTGGTGTTATTAGTCAATGATTGATCACCAAATTATTTTGATGTGTTTCTAATTCATAGGAGTATTTTTACAGATGGAATTGTTTACAAATTCAGTGCCTTGGTCTGTTTTTCCAGTATTTAATTATTTAGTTGAGGGATTACTACTGTTTCTTGACTTCACATGAGTTAATGGCAAGGTATTTTCCACTGGATGTGTTGGTATATCCTTTTTGACTGACCAGTGTTAAGATTGGGTATATAAAATCTCAACTATAGCTGTTGGTATAGTTACAACAGTAGTTGTATTTAAGCTTTACATAATATAACCTGTTGCATGAATTAAAATGTTTTGAAATTATGATGCATCTGTAAATGAAAGCCAGAAAGCTTTTAATAATATGAATTTGCTTCTATTTATAATTGTTATTTTAACAGTTTTACGAACATCGCAGTAATTTTTGTGTTAAACTTCCAAAAATATGTTCTGATGCTTTTGATTTCACTTCTAAAAAAAAAGACTTCTTAAGAAGTATATCTTCTTCTGCCACATTCCTAACACTGAACAGACATACTTTAAAATGATTATTTCCTTTTAATAGCTCAAAATACATTGAAAGAGATAGCACTAACTGGAATGCTAATGGTTTTAAAGTAATTCCCACAGGTGCGATTGCAATTGTTGCCTAAGTATCTGAATAGGTTGTAAGATATGGTGCCATTATTTTTCCTGAAGAATCCCTGCCAGGGCTTATAATACTTCTGCTGTAAATATATTTTTTATTTCAAGGAGGCTTCAAGCTACATCTGTTACCAAATATAATAAAAGCACACAGTATAAGCTGTATTAATCTGTGACACTCAGTTCCTACTAGCTGTAAATACTGTCTAGTGCCATTTTTATATAAAAGAATAAAATAAAATATGAGAATCTATTCAAGCTGGTTCTGCCCTAGTGAACTACGTCTGGCAGAGAAGGTAACAAAAAAATCAACAACTTACTTTCTGCTGGTACTTTACTATATATATGGATAATGGCTGAGTATTCCAGTTCATAGGTTGAATGCAAAATGATATCTTTGTAGCTGTTGCATTTATTATTGCCTTTGATATCTGTCTTGGCATTATCTGACCATATCTCTGAGCTGTCTTGCCTTGATTTAAGATCTAGAAGTGCTTTACTTAAAAGCAGCCTTTGTTATTATTTGTTTTTTATAAATATATAATATATATATGATATATATCTAATTTAAGCTACTTCTCGTGTTATTTACAAATAACTTCTGGAACATAAAAGTATAGGGAACATTCATGCATATAACTGATTCAAGAGTTGCCATTCAGACCCATACATGTGGAGACAACAAGATTATTTGCCCAGTTTTTGAGCTGGTACGTCATAAATGCCTCATGCATGGTGGTGGTAAGTAGTAGAAGGAACACACAACTTTAGATTAATTAGGATGAATCTGCATTCACAAGCAAGATTAGGGCCTGGCCATTACTACTGTTTTGCCAGATCTGGATAGCACTGTTGGAAAACTTCATGAGCTGCAGGTTAACTATCTTGGTTTTGTCTTTCTGCAAACTCTTCTGTAAAAGGCATGGGTTTAAATTAACAAAGCCAAATTCCAAAATGGCTTAGAAAAGTGTAAAATACTTAATTTTTATAGCTGAAATGGAAAGTCAAATTTAGCAGAGAGAACCAGGTTAATAGTCTCAGTCAAAATGTGAGGAGAAAATGGAAGTTATGTTCACCATCTTAGCTACACTTTATGACATAGGTTTAATGCTTTATATTGCTAGCTATGCTCAAATCACTTATTTAATTTGAGATGTTATGTTGTCCCTAAGATATGTCTGGATTTAACTCTCTTCTGTTTTGAAAATGAGATTTCCCAATTATACACTACCACAATTGTAGCTGAACACTGAAATTACGATGTCCCTGAAGATAATTCAGAGTGGAATGTGTCGCCTAAATTTTATTTGATTATGGCCAAGTACTGTGAATCATACATCTTGATTGCCACATCTTAATAAACAATTAAACATTCATAATTTCCCTTTCTCATTGTTCTTTTCTGGTAATTTAATCTATTACTCTTTACAAAACTTACTTCACTGGGGTATATCTTTGGACAAAAATGTGATAAATAATGAAAGGAATGTGTGGCAAATAAAAATTCATATTAATTTAGCAGTTCATTGTCTTTTTTAATATCTCTTTATTTTAATCTCTTTCAATTTTTTTCATAGCTCTTGTCTTATTGCGGAGAGGAATCATATGTTGCAATGCACAAAGACAAGTGCAGGATCCTGTACCTGGAGAGGAATAATCCCAGGCACCAGGACAGATTATTGCTTGACCCTCTGCAGAGCAGCTCCACGGAGAGGGACCTGGGAGTCCTGGTTGACACCAGGTTACCCATGAGGCAGCAGTGCCCTCGTGGCCAAGAAGTCTAATGGGATCCTGGCTGCATCAGGAGGATGTTGGCAGCAGGTAAAGGCAGGGGATCCTGCCCCTCTCCTCAGCTCTGGTGAAGCCGTACCTGGTGTATCGGGGGCAGTTCTAGGTTTCCCAGTATAAGAAGGACTGGGAGCTCCTAGAGAGGGTCCAGCGGAGGGCAACAAAGATGATTTAGGGACTGGAACATCTATTGTACGAGGAGAGCCTAAGTGAGCCTGGAGGAGACCCTAAGTGAGCTGGGCCTGCTTAGCCTGGAGATGACAAGGCTGAGAGGGGATCTGATTAACGTGTATAAGTACCTGAAGTATGAATGTAGGGAGGAAGGGGCCAAGCACTTTCCATTGGTGACCAGTGACAGGACAAGGGACAATGGGTATAAGTTGAAACACAGGCAGTTCCACCTGCATATGAAGAGGAACTTCTTTCCTCTGAGGGTGACAGAGTCCTGGAACAGGCTGCCCAGGGAGGTTGTGGAGTCTCCTGTGGACGTCTTCAAAACCCACCTGGACGCCACCCTGTGTCACATGCTCTGGGTGTCCCTGCCTGAGCAGGAAGGTTGGACTAGATGATCTCTAGAGGCCCCTTCCAACCTTGAACATTCTGTGATTCTGTGATTGTGTGTGATTGCACTCTACTATAGGACCTGAGAATTGTGTAAAACTATTTTTTGCTGTCTTTTTTTCTTAGGAACTTTTTCAGCAAGTTCCTATTTAAATAATTCTTACGTGGATTTCAGTGAAATCTTCTGTGTTCCAATTTTAAGGCTGCATAATAATAACCATGGTAGTTTAGTACTTTAATATTTTACCTTATTTACAACACCAAATGTTTTGGTGTTGTAATCTTTTGGTAAAGATTCTGTATAAAAAAAAAAAAAAAGGTGTAAAGATATGATTTGTTTTTGAAAATTAGAGCTAATAGTAAGAATTCTACAATATTCAAATTGTACAGTAACCAAGGAGTCACCCGGCCCATCTGCTTTATGACTGTAATTGTACAAGATATTCATGTAAATGAGAACAGAATTTGAATGATCTGTCACTAGTAAATTGATTTTTTTATTCCTATGCTTTTATTTTACATTTAAGACACATTAGGGAGAGAGGTGTATGCCAGCGCATTATAAATAGTTAAAAACACTTCAGCACCTAATCTGTTATGATGCAAAGAGCAACAAAATACACCCTGTGCAACCCATTATGAAAAAACATTATCCGATGCACCAGCAGTGGGTGAAATGAAAACTGCAGGAAGAACGATAAAAAAATACAGGGAGCAAGAACATAAAGTTAGAAGTAGTTAGGGCTCTGCTCTGGCAGTGGTTTGGGGAGATTAGAATCCTGCACTATCTGCACTGAAATTAAGCAATACGGTGCCAGGTGTGACAAGCATGTGGCATATTCTCTCTGAAGCAGTAACAAATTGGCTATAAGTGCAAGTACCTATCAGAGTTTGTGGTGGCAGCAGTCCATTTTTTTGAGTCTATTTTTACTTGGTTATACTTCATCTGTTATACATTTGGTAAAGCACAGCTAGTGAAGTACTCAAGTTTCTCAGATGAACCTTGAGCAGTCATTAAATGAGTTAGGTTGGATAACAGCTTCCTGTACTGACCTTTTGAATTTGGAGATGTGGAAATAATGAACACCAATCCTCAAGAAATTCAGTGATACTTTTATTCAGTTCATGAAATCAAGAAGTTGTCTACATTCCTAAGTTTTGCTTTAAGGTTGTTTTGCTTTAGGGCAAATATTTTTAGGACCATAATTTTGCTTTAGGGCCGTAAGTCTTAAAACTCCTGCATTTGTTCTTCCATGAGAGAAATTGAGTCTCACATTATGAAAATTCCTGGAGTATTAGACTATTAATTGATGAAATAAATGCATTCTTTCATACTCAGCCATACTCAAACTCGGTTTGAGGGCTGTATATATTATTGACTTCTAAAGACATCTAATTGCCTTTCTGAAGCTGCTCTGTTGACACCCATCTTGATTTCTGACTGCCAGGATCTCCAGTCACTGCTGTTTGATATAAATCCCTCATCATGTGCTTAGTCCCTTAAATGTGTATCCTGTGTTGTTCAAAGAAATCTTTTCTAGATTTTTTTCTTTGAGTCTGGTTCCTGAATTGATCGTTCCCTTTGTTCTGATAGAACCAGCTGGTCTTTTGCTCTTGTTTTTCCGTCTTTTATTTTTCTTTTTTTTTTTTTTCCCTCCCTTTGAAATAAAGGTATACATCCCTCCTTTCAAGCATATCCTAAATTCTTTTGTGACTTGAAATATGCAATTAATTTTCTTCCTAAATCTAAGTGCCTCAACTGAATAGAGACTGATTTCTATATAACCGTCTTCCAAAAGCCTTCTTGAGGGCTTTCAGTTTTAACACATTTCTAGATCTGTATTTCATATGTTTAACTTTCAAATAACAGGACGTGTAACTCACCAACTCAGTAATTGAAAGGGGTGGTTACATATTGAAAACCGTTCTGATAAAAGCAATATTCTTTTCAAAATACCTTCATTTTTATTCTTACTGCTACAAATAAACTATTTCTTGGCCTCTGATGTAAGAAAATAAGTTTGAATATTATTTTACTAATAGTTTCCTAATATATGTATCACCTGGGATTTAGCTGCAAATATCAGCCAGTAGGAGTTAACTTTGTACACATGTTTGTTTAAGGAAGAATGCTGTAATTATGCGATAAAATTATTAGAAATTCTGTGCATAAACTGTTTAGCTTACAATATATTTTAAGCACTCAGTAAAATAACAACACATTGTCATTATTCTAATGTATTTGTATTATATGTAATTTCACTGTCTGTATATAATGTATGTAATGTATGTATTTCATTTTTTTTAATTTTAAATAATTAACTGTGCTTTATTTATGAAGAAATTGCCTGATTGAGGATCTAAAATATTATGAACAAGAAATCATTGCCTATATTGTTTAAAATAACATGTTTAGAACTGCCTGGTAATGCTGAATAAATTAGAAGACTAATGGCTGGACTAATGATATCATTTCAGTAGGTTTCAGAAGTCTTTTCTGACAGCATAGCATAATTTTCAGTTGTTCCACCTTTTTGGGGGAGAGTTTTATTTATATAGTCCCATCTATGTGCATGATGTTCCCCTGATTCATTGATGCTTTGAAATTCCTACTGGTGCTCCTCTTCATTTCTCTCTTTTCATCTCTCCTGCTTTTTTTTTTTTTTTTCTCTCTTCTGTGAAGTACTTTGTGGTATTAAAACAGAAAAGAAAGCAGGAGTTAAATGTAACACTATCACAGGATAATGTCCCTTCAAAAAGTTTAGAAGTTTAGCCAGTATTTTGTACCATTTTACATAGCATGTTTAGGAATTTAAGATGTAGTGTTTCTTTGGTTTCTGATGAGATTTGTCTTATTTCTGATGAGATTTGTCTTATTTTAATTCAAGTCTCTGCTGATTAGAAATGGGAGAAAAACACAGCTATCTAAAGTGAATAAGGACAAGTTCTGCCTTTAAGCTCTATGTTCTGATCAAATCAATCTTTTAAGATGTTACTTTTTATATAACTCTTTTTAGAACTATACAATCAAGGTCCTACTTTTAATTCTTTTTTTTTCTTCCTAAACTATTGTCTTTGATTTTTTCTTTAAGACTACCAGGCATGTAATTTATCTTTGATAAATGTAAAGTAGTACATACAAGAGGGAAAAGGTTGAATTAGGTAGTACAGGGTGGAGACTATAAAATGAGCTAAATTTTCAGGGAAAAAGACCAGTTTGTCACTGAAAATAGCTTGATAAAGGCTTTAAAATATGTAGCTATAGTCTTAAAGGTAAACAAAATACTATAGTGAAATAGAATGGAATAGAAAATATGCTTTTTTTTTTGTCTTTAAATGAAAGCATCTCCTCATTTCAAGAAGAATATTTTGCAGAAGATAAGGAGCTTCAAGAGTAATATTCATGAAAATGTGATTTTTCACAGCAACAGTGGTATCAAGAGAAGATAAAAAAACTCAAAGTTTCCCATCAGAAGAGGAGAAGACAATAGAGAAGAGAACCAAAATATGTGAAATTAATAATGGTTTACAGAAGGTTACTTTTTCTGCTTTTTATCTGACACAGGAAGAAACTGACAAATGGCAAATTAAAACTGACAATATTAAATATTTCCTAAGGTATGTACCAAGGTTATGGTACACTCTGTTACCTTTTGGACACCAAGATTTATCCAAACTTCAAATGCTAATGGGATAAGAAGAATATTGAAGAATTATATGAGGATGCATCTCATGCATCTTCACTTACGTCCATCTATTAGTGCTGCAGGTGAGGTCTGAGACTTCTAGGGAAGACATGGTGACAGACAATTTGTCCGTGGGGATTTTATGTACTTGGCTTTAAAGTATGTATTGGTTCAACATGATATTGATGGGTTTATGGTTAGACTCAATGAGCTTGAATTGTCTTTTCCAAACCTGATGATTCTATGATGCTGTACTTAGAAGAATGGTTGAGATAGTATCTGTCCTGTAAAATAGCGGTTTGCCCAGCATTTATTTCTTTATATGTACATAGATATGTAATAGCTTTGGAACCTAATAATAATTTTGAACATTAGCATGCATACATTGTATCAGATTACCCAGATTGTATCAGTTTTACCTAGAAAGTAATGCAAAATAATAATGATAATAATAATAGCAATGATTCCACATAAATGTTCTATATTTATTCTTTAAAAAATGTGGGAAAATACAACAGGATACTGCATTACAGAAGACAGAGATCACTAGGAAGAGCTAGGAAGGAGGAAATACTGATATTTGTTTTCATAGATTGTGTATCACCCTGCAGTATAACTCTGAACTCCTAATTCTTCCCTTACTTTTTCCTTTACTAAGTATGTTGCCAGCAAATTATACCATCACAGTTAACTCTTTATGTGATTTATAAAAGATTCTTCCTAATTTAGACACAGACACCACTAGATAGAAATGTTCTTCTAAATTTGTTTAAAAAATGAAGGAGAAGGAGAAGGAGAAGGAAGATTATGATGAGGATGATTTTGGCAGTCTGAAGAAATTGTTTGATCATCACCAGAAAAGCATTACTTCAAGCCAAGTGGATAATGTCAGCTTATAGAATATACAATGTTGTGGTAATCATGAATTAGCATCTGCCAGATACTTTGATCCTGTTCTGGAATCAAACAATGAAAATCTGTGGAAATTTTTCAGAGTATCGCAGTCATACATTTAGCCGCTGTACTCTTCAAGCCAGATCTGAGAGTCATTGTCCTTGTGCCTGTGTTGTGCTGCCAGAATTATTTATGAGGCTGCAAAGTGATCTGGATCAGGGTACAGTTCAAACAAAAAATGGAATTGCACAAAAATGGTTATGTTTTTGGCTGAATTTTTAACTTTTTTTTTTTTTTTTTAAATCCATATACCTGTCCAGATGTCTATCTATACACCATGAAGCAATTGGCAAAATTTTATTACTACTGTATGAAGAGGTAAAAACAAAACCTAGGACAAAGAAACAAGGCAGGCCAGGCATAAGTACAGATTACGGGTTGACCTGATGGTAATCAGCTCTGTGGAGAGAAATTTGGGAGTTCTGATTAACAACAAGTTAACCATGAGACAGTAATGTGAGCTTGTGGCAAAGAAGGCCAATGGGATCATGGAGGACTTTTGCTAGAAGGCTGAGTGAGGTGATACTGCCCACCTCTACAGCTCTGGAACATTTATCTTATGAGGAAAGACTAAGTACGCTGGGCCTGTTTAGCCTAGAGAAGACTGAGAGGAGATCTGATCAATATGCATAAGTACCTGACAGGAGAATGTAGAGAGGATGCGGCGAAGCTCTTCTCATTGGTAGCCAGTGATAGGACAAGGAAGGGGTAATGGGTACAAGTTGAAACACAGGCAGCTCCATCTCCATATGAGGAAGAACTTCCTTCCTGTGAGGGTGACAGAACCCTGAAACAGGCTGGCCAGGGAGATTGTGCAGTCTCTATCTCTGGAAGATCTTCAAAACCCCCCTGGATGTAACCCTGTGACCACATGCTCTAGGTTATTCTGCTTGAGCAGAAGTTTGGATTACATAGCCTCGAGATGTCCCTTCCAACCTCAAACATTCTGTCATTCTGTGAAAATGAAATATTTGTAAACAATTATATTAATTCAATATTAACTTTTATTTAACAATGATCTAGTTATGTGAGGTACAGCTGGTTCTTGTTTCACTGTAAGCTGCAACAACTTAAACTACTGTAAACTTCCTTAAAGCAGCTATTTTTTTTAAATAGTTCTACCGCTTTTCTGATGCAATTCATCCTTATATCAGTTATTTTTGAATGAAGAGGCTAGTGAAACATCATAATTCCTGCAGTGCAGTCTCATATAATTCAAATTCAATGTACCTTAGTTGAAGCTTTTCCCAAGGATTGCTTTAAAATGAGAAGTTACAGTACTGTGCACTTGCTTCACCTGTAGGCATAAAAATCATATCAGTGAAGTTGGTCAGGTAGAAGTGAAGTATTTTTTGCATACTCTTCCAAAGATCTTATAGATTATTTAAAGCATTGAGATGTACTACTGTGAATCCTTGGCATAATCTCTGTGTCACAAGGACTCACTGTGATCACCGACATTACCATTGTAAGGTGAGATGAATAAAACACTATTCATCCAATCTGCTTCCTGCCATACTTATTGTGATAATCAATGTTTGGCCTGTGAAAAACTGGAATCTAAGATTTCTACTTTTTTTTTTTTTTTTCTCTTGAGAACTAGTTGTCTGGATAAGCAAATGGAATTAAATAATCACATTTTCAGATCTCTCTAATTTGAAGGCTTAATTTGGAGAATTTCAAAGAAAGGACATCAGGTCTTGCTGAAGCATGTGAGTTTGGTCCTAAGTACAGTTTCAGAGCATTAACATTTTGAATGATTTCATACATATGTTATTTAAAAAAAATACAAACTTTAAAAAAAATACAATCTTTAAAATGCTTTGCTATTTCATTTGTGCTGATTAAGTTTGGGGCAATGATTCTGAACTGAAAGCTGCTCATACAAATTTCCAAGTAGAAGAAAACGGTTTTGCAGAAAATTGTGATGCTGTTTCTATTCTATGAACAATTTCACTATCATATATGCTATTATCTTTGACTGTGACATAATATTTTATCTTCTTTTATAGGCAAACCCTATAGGTTTTGCTATGCAAACAGAACACACATATTGAACAGTCAATATTGTCAGTTTTAAATGCTACAGTAAGAAATGTAATTGGATAAAATAAAATGTTTGGATTTTGTTACAATGTTGAAAAAAAATTACAGATGAGAATTTCTCTAAATCAATTAGCTCTGAATTTCCAGTGAACTACATTTCATGAAAGAAAGAGATATATGTATGTAAATAGCTTACTTAATTCCTTTGTTGTTTGCATGATTAGGAATAAGTTAGTAGGGGGGACTATTTATTTTAAATGAGAAACAACATTTCCTTAGCCCCCCACAGAATAGTATAATTTACCAAAATTCTTCACAGGCTTTTATTGGTCCCAGCTGTGAACCAAAACTCTAGTTATATACTTTCAATATTCCAGCAATTCAGATGAAGAAGAGAGTTTTAACACGACCATCTCTTCTTTACTCACTTTGTTGTCCAACCTAACATTAGCTCAGTACTGCACCATAACTACAAAGCAAAAGTCTGTGTTTTTATGATAATAATTTAAAAAAAAAAATTGCATGCAACCACAAAAGAAAAATGATAGGACTGATGTCCTTAATGTTTCAGCACTGACTGAAAGCTACCAGTACACAATTCTGCCTGTTTAAGATGGGCTCATGCAATATCTTCTACCAGTACTGTAAATTTGGACTAAAATTTTGGAGAAACAAGGACTTTTTTTTTCTATAAGCATTTCTACTGTTGTCTTGTACATGGCAATAGAGCCCCGACCCTCCTTCATCACTCTCTTCATTTGCCACCTTAAGAATATGAGTTTAGCATCTGGTATAGCTGTTGAAAAGATAAAAGCCTGCCTAATCTTGAGAATTTCATAGCTTATATAAAATATTAATTTATTTAAATATTTTGCAACCCATTATCTAGCACATCAGTGACAATTTTTTAAACTCCTGATAAGCATTTATATATTATGAAAGTATCTTTTTTTCTGCCTCAGAAATTCAAAATTAAAATCTCTTGTTTCTTATTAGCCTTCATTCAAGAAGTATTTGAGTTATTACTTTGAAATTCCAGAGAGCAGTTTGACATCTAAAGCACCGACTCCACTCTGGCTTGATGATGATAGTGGTAGTCCCCTGTATTGCAGACATTTTTTACTAGGCTGCTACTCTTCCAGATAAAAAACAACTCAGTACATTTTTGGGTGTATATCTATACTTAAAATAAAATACATAAAAGTAGATATATATTTGTATATGTATGTGTGTGTGTATATATAACATGCATGTGTATTTTTTTTCTTGATGTCTAGAGATTTCTCTCTTCCATCTTAGAAAACATCATTCTTCTTCATGCAGGTAAGGACTTCCTGTTGCAACAAAGACTTAGCACAAAAAGTTAAACTATCACTTAATCTATGGTTGTACAGATGCGTTTTATAGTGGTCAGCAAGATTGTACAAAAACTGTGCCAATCCTTTGGTTATAGATGACATGTTCAGGTGTGAGAGTTTGATAGAGGTAAAACTGCAGTTGATTCCTGCACTCATGGCTAAAGCTCAGCTCTCTTGTGTTTTTGGTTTTAGCTGTGCTCCCCTCCATCATGAGGCTTCTTGTTCCCTTCCCTCAGCTGCCTCATGGGTTCATATTTACAGTGCAGGACTTGTTCTCCTTCTTCCTCCCCACCACCTTCACTGTAACCTCTTTTGCAGCAAGATCCTGTTAAAGACTAAGCAAAGGTATTTCATTTGATTCATTTTGCTTTAAATGGGCCAGTAACTATCTTATTTATATTTTATTCTCATATAAATCTTAAGAACAAAAAGTCAATTTGTTTCAGTGACATTGGGGATGTTTCATTTCTCTTTATTAAAATAATATTTTTTCCATAGGAAACAATAACTAAGCATGTCAGTACCATATTTCACTTAGTTTGAATAGTTTAAGACTAATCTGTATGCAGGAATATGGGTGAGCTGCAATATACAAAGAAGTAAATGGGCCTTAGTATTTATGGCAATAGCTTTTTTTGCAGGTAAGGATGAGATGCTTTAATTAACTTGTGTTATAAGATTCCAAAGTTTCTAGCTATGGACAATTTACAGTGTTGTACTTTGTGATTGAACTTGCTTAGGTTAGTTTTATTGAGGTAGAGAAAAGCAAGGAGAGTATGCCTTGAAAAAAAAAAAAACAGTTACAAATGTATACTTGATTGTGAGAAGTATATACAGAGAAATTTGATAAATTTCTTTATAGACTTAAACAATCAAATCAATTTTTTGCTAGATATTACTGAGATTCACAAAATCTTATTAATCTCGTAGGAATAAAATATACATTAAATAATTTATTTTTAAAATATCAACATCTCATAAAGAAAAATAATTATTCATTTGTTAGCACTTAATTATGTTTTACTTCCTTTGTTGCCTATACTGATTCTCACTTAGTTTCTTATAACCATATTAAAATGCTGCCTTTTGTAAAATTTGTATGTTCAAACTAGTTTGACTACAACTTTAGTTTTGTTGATTGCAAAGAATCATTGCAACCAACATGTTTTATTAGAAATTAGAAAAAGGTCTAAATATCATTTAGTGCATTCATTAGAACATTTTCTAAGTCTTATTAATAACCCTCTGCTTGTTTTGGATAGGAAAGTATAACTCTTACTTTGGACAGCAGTATTCAGAAATTTTCCTCTACTGCAAGGATGGGATATATGCTCTGAATTAAATTTCCAAGGTCTTAAAAACAATGGTGATGTATATTTCTAAAATGAATATTTAATCTTTGTGCAGTGTTTCTGTTGAACATATTGGAGTATTTTCTCCTATTATTCACAAGGGTTGTATATGAGTCTTCACTTGTTTGAGTATATTAGTGCAATTTATTGTAATCTGATAATATAGTGGTTTATCAAATACTCATAATTAATTTCTATCTTCAAGATGGCACAGTTGTTGTGTTCTGCTTGATAATCTTGTTCTGAGAACATTATCTTTCATCATGCCAAAAAAGCTCAATACAATTAAAAGCCTGAACTCCTTTAATGCTTTTAGGTATAAAACTACTCTACAAAACTCTATCCCAAGTTCCTGGATGCTTGGAATAAGTTCATATCTTAGTACTGAGCCTTTTGGCAGCGATTTCAGGACAAGCACCTCTATTGCAGCACAACTTAGAGACACTAGCTCAGCACTGCTGCACTGCTAGCCTTGCCTGCTGCTGTAATTTGCTACTGGATTCTATTACTCTTAGGCAGTGGTCATGATTTTGATCCATCACCTTAAGTGAATAGTGCTAAATGATTCTCTACCACATGTTTCTTGGGCGAGCTATGCCTTCAATATTATTTTCAAAAGATCCATATTTTCAATGATTTTTAAGTTAATAAATAAATAAATATTAGCTAGACTAAATCTTAACTCTAGCTAATATTTACAGAAGATTTACAAAGATTTATACAACCAGACTGACCATCTGTTATTGGTTCAAAGGAGACTTGCTTATAAGTATTTATAATCTTTCAATGGAAAATAATTCTGATTTTCTTTTTATACTAAATTTTTTCTTAAAAAAATCAACTAAACTGGAAAAGAAATCTGTGCAGAAAGTTTAGTTTTTAATCCTGATTTTCTGTTTCTAATTCTTCTACTCTTTTTTTTTTTCACATCCCTGTCCATTTCAAGATGAAACACAGTGCTTGCAGAATATGGATATAAAATAACATTAATTTTATCAAACTTACAGATTTATCCAGTGAAAATTTGATAGAAATGAGCACAATTTAGAGGAAAATTTATAAGGTTGCAGGTTTGTGTTTGAATGAATATATCCATATATATAAATTTGTATGGGAAAAATAATTTGAAAGTCAAGATGTTAAGTCTTTTGTAGTCATGATTGCATTTATTTTATTTCAGCTATTCAAGCAAAGTGTCTTATGCACAATATAATGACTATTATTTGTATGAAAAGATCCCAACAGGTCCTTCCCCTCCTACTTAAAATTGTAATGTTAGTATTAAAAATTAAATAGTATACAGTGTGTATGTGCACTATGCATATATAGCATACAGTGTGTACTTTATTCTGTATTTTCATTTAATATATGAAGAAAATCAGTTGGTGGATTCTGTACAATAGAAGACAAAACTCAGCTTACAAAGTAATCTTTCTTTCTTTCTCCTGCTTTGATTGTAAAGAGTGACTAAGACATGAGTAGAAACTGAGGTTCCCTGGAATAACATGATAACTGTGCAGCAGGTGGCAGTGAGACATGACATAGTCTGCACGCTCTTCGAAATGTACTGTAGAGATGTGCTTAATATTCATTAGATGTTCTCTGGTTCAGCCTCCCTTGGAATGTTGTGGGATATAGAGGAAGCAACGAAAGCATCTATTTTCACTTGCAAGTTGAAACATAGTTTTTGATGCATTAAAGCAATGATCCTTCAATCTGCTGCTCTTGATAGTGGTTCCAAAACAATACCTGCTGTGCAGCAGAAGGGGGAAGTGTAGCAGTGCATTTCATTGATAGTAGACTAACAATGAACTATAATATCTATTGTGCGTGCTATATTATTCATTTACGTGTTCTTGCCGTATTGTCTTTTTTATGCACTTGGAATCACACATATTACCGTGAGTTTAGTAAGCACGACAAGCAGACCTTTTCTTTTTACTTTTTTTTTCCCTCCAGGATAATCCCTTCTGCTTGTATTTCTACAGCCTTTTTATCCCATCTTCAAAGTCTCATATTCAAGCTACTGTCCTTGTGAGCAACGGTATCTGGGTATCTCTTTTTTTAATCAGCCTGTCAGAGTCATTCTGCAGTCAAGTTGAGACATATTTATTGATCAGTCGATCTTTCTTCACTTTAGGAAGCTCACCACTCCTTTAGCCATTTCACTCTGCACAGACCCTATACATGTATAAAATAACTTAGTGAGCCCTTAAGATAGTAAGATAAGGTAAAGTAAAGCAAGGTAATTATTTTAGTTGTTCTTAGTATTCCTAGAGGTGTGCATATATGCATACTCCCTGTTCTGTCCATTGAGTATACCAATCTGGGCAGTCTCTCCTTTCTCCTCTGGGAGGGGAGAATTAAACACTTAAAATTTCACTAGTTATTCTCCATTACAGTCTAAACTGCTGCTGTTTAATTTGACCCCAGGTTTATTGATTATGTAGAATGATATTTACACTCTTCCTCTTCATTATGTTTTGGTTTTCTTACTGATGGTTTATTGGGTGTGATTGTAAGTTGCATTGTAATGGCTTTACCTCTTGCATAACAGCTAGACCTGGCTCATTTTGTGGTTGATCGGGAAGGCTATCTTGGAGTATGGGAAATGAATGCTCTAACCACAGCCAGTGGCTTATGCATTTTCTTACTTTCTTTCATTTTTGTATTTCTTTACCTTCCCAAGCAGACATGAAATCAGGGATTTTCTTCAGGCTAGAAGAAGAAGATATCACGTATCATTACTTTAACCAAGCTCAAATGAGAAACAGAGACATCTTCTTTCCAGCTCCTGCAATAATCAGGAAAGTTTATTTCCTAGAGGGGAGATGCTGTTCCACTAGTATTCTGCTGTTTTTTGTTGTTTTTATGACCCAGAGGTCATAGCTACTGTTGCCATCAAGCTGTTCTTTTGAAGGGACTCTCTGCTTGGCTCTTGCCCATGCCTCTTCATTCCCATAGCTACAGCAGGGAAGCAGCAGCAGCATCTCTCTCTTTTCATCTTGGCTCTCTGAAACTTGGCTGAGGCTCCAGGCCTTGCACTGCTTGGAGAATTAAGATCCCTAATAGTGTATATAGCCAAATTTCTCTTACTTATTTCCTTGTTTTTTTTTGTTATGCTTCATGCAGAGCTTTGTTCCCCTTTAGTAGCCAATGCCAGTAAGCTGGAAAGTGATACTGAGGCTGAAGAAACGCAGAGAAAAAATGAAAATACATAAAAAATTCTGGTGGCAAATGTATGAGTAAATTAATTTAAATTCCTATCCTAAGAACCTATGAAACTCAGCAGCAGTGCTAGATATTTAGTCAGTTATGTAACCTTGTTGATTTATATAAAGATGCTTCATTCTTTTTGGAGAATCTCCCTCTACAAAGAGAAGTGGTTCAAGAATAACTGCACAGCTTTGAAAATTAACTGGATTTGAGGAAGGTTACCATTGTGGCATTCAAAGCTTGCCTCACCTATTTACTATTATTTTTTTTTTCAAATGGGCTTTTCAAATAAAAACAAATATAAGAAGAAAGGGACCTACATTCCCAAAACCAAGAATTCAAAATTCACCAGGTAAATGTCATCCTTTTATCAGCCTTTCTCACTCCTAGAACAATGTGTGACTCAAGAGTTTTGTTACTGCTAAGAGAGAAAAAACATAAAAAGCAGCACTAACAAAGGATTTAAGTTCATTTTATTGTCTTCTCTTTTCAGAGCCCATGAGTATACCAGGACTACATTTTTAGGGTTTTTTTTTTTTTTTCCCCACAAGTATTGGAACTTGAGAAATGAAATTTAACTGTCTTTCATAATTATCTAACTCAAACAGCTTAATGAAAGCAATAAATACTCTGGCATTTTAAATTGCAGAACTGGCTGCATAGAAAAAAAGGTACAAAACAAAAGCTTTAACTGAACAAGGAACAACTGTAAAATAACAGGCTGAAGAAGAGCTCTTCAAAATAATTTAATGTGAAATTGCTTTCTTTAAACAAGCGTAAATTACCCTTCTGAAGTAGAAAAAAACCCTACTGTTATATACTTGCAGAAATAGTAAAAAATAAACAACATTGAACCCAGGGACAAAGCCTCAGATCTTTAGTCAGCTGCACACATGTGCATGACAGAAAAATAACACTGTTCTTGTCACACGCTGCTACTGGGAGATTTGCTGTAAGATGTAGCATGAAAAGGTAAAATGAGGTAGTTGTAACTAATAAGTACAATGACTCCATGCTATAAAGGGAGACTTTGAGAACCTTGTGTTTATTTGCTATTCTTTAACAACACGTATTAATTAGAGAATGGTCTTATCTGTGTGTATA
>VZSG01000573.1:516622-529573 GCA_013398315.1 Nothoprocta pentlandii | reverse complement strand
ACTTAGTTGTTCCTACTTAGTCCAAGAAAATACCTAAATCCTGACCAACTGTGCTTTAAGAAAATTTATCTGACTTTTGAATATATAAAAACAAACAAACAAACAAACACACAGAACAACTCACCACACAATCAACTACACCACTAAGACAACAACAAAACAGCACCCCTGAAAGACTAAGTGAGAAAGTAAAATAGCCTGGACAAGAAGTGTCCTGATAGGGAAACTGTTTTCCTGCAATTCATGCTAAGTTGCAGTTTTGCTCTTAAACTCACCAATTGCCATGAAAATTTCATTTACGTTCATAGATGTTTTGGCAGATGTCTCCATAAACAATAAGCTGTTGTCATCTGCATAAGCCTGTGCTTCCTGAAAGATAATACAGGAATGCATTACTTCACTTTAAATCACACAGTTAGTACCTACAGTATTCTTACTGCTACTAAGAGCAAATTTTATTTCATTTTGACAGGAAGTTTGCTGAAACACTTAGATGACAACATACTATTCATAACTATGAAGTTATGATAAAGCTTCAATAACAGCAGCTAAACATTTAACACTGCAATCTTAATCTTTACTTAAAAATATCAAAAAGCCTAAAGCAAAAATAAATAATGAAAACTTTTATTAAAAACAAAACCTTGACCCATAACTCTGGCTACAAGAGTAAGAATGCTCCAGAAAGTGTCATCTAAAGTCAAAAAGTCTGTCATCCAGGAAAGAAGGCAGTTTGTGAGCTAGTCTGCAATTCTCAACCACTGAAGCAGATTTATCAGAATAGTTCCACTATTCCTACAGCAATTTATGATACAAAACAGTACTAAATATCTTGTCCATTTACCTCCTCTATCAATCTGAGTGTTTATCTGAAATACACTTTAACACTTTCAAAAATTGCCCCATTTTTGCCACTTCTTAATAGCAAGTACAACTAAAAATCTGTACAGTTCTTTACAGTTATGTCACTGCCTTTGAATTCAATAGGGGAGAGGCAAAAACCCTAGCTATAGCTATGACAAAAGAGTGCATCATGCATACTACTTAGATGATGTCATTTAAACAAGTACAAAGATCTATGTAATATCTGAAATAACACATTTACGAACACTTAGTCTCAGAAACTTCCAGTGAACTGTCCAGTGAAACAGAGAACATCACTGGCTTATTCTAAACTTCAGATCACCTTAACAAAAATACCAATACTTGAAAAATATGTCAAATCAGTTCTATTTTGGTCAAAGAAACTAGCCAGGTGAATTTGATTAATCTTCAGGAGTTTATACAGGTGCAAATTTTATGAGATACTGTAAATTTTTGTAATATATGAAGTTATACTAAAATACAGCTTTGTGTTGCTACTGACATGACAGTATGCAATCAGAAATTGTTGAATACGAGAAAATAGTTACTACAATTCACTGCTATACAAAACTTGCATCTTGTATCTTGCATGGTGATACCAAATATAGATCAAAACAGTAGAACTGATGACTAACAAATAAACCCTGTGATCTTAAGAAAATTTATTCCGATTCAATGATAGATGGACCAGAATCATCTGCAGTGAGTTTTCTATTTGATACGGCAAGCATTTTCCAATTATTTGGAAAAATGTTCTAAAAGTTTAAATGTCTCAGGCAATGTAGGTGTATCAACTAAAACACACGGAAAGATGAGCGCTGCAGTTAAAACTTGGAATGTTGCTTCCACAGAATAATGGAAGCAAGCTTGGTACAACCACCAGCTTTATATCATATGCTGATTCAAAACTTCTCCCCTAACAACTCTCAAGAGAATGGTTCACATTGAGTTACTGCTACTAAGGCCATTTGAACTCTAGATACTGTTTACCAGTCCCAGTGCTAATTTGGGGTGGAAGACAAAAGGTCACATCAAGCAACAGCAGTTCTATTTGCCTTGTAAAAAGTCTATTCCTACACAATTTATATGTTGCTGAAAGAGCTGTTTCTATACAATTCAGTTGCATTTATATTTAACAGCATGACCTCTACAGCCAGTACTTAACACTGCACAAAGCAGCTTCCTGAAGACTTGCTTACTTTTATCCCAAAGCAGCACTTTATTTATAAACAGAAGCTATGCATACATACCTGGAAATCCACAGCTCTTTTGTTAGCTAGATCAGCTTTGTTTCCTGCTAAAGCTATTACAATGTTGGGGCTTGCTTGCCGCTGAAGTTCTTTGACCCAATTTTTCGCTCTGGCAAAGGACTCCTGTCAATGATTGCAAAGTGATGCAACGGAGTTTTAACATTCTTTTGTATTTATTGACCTATCATCCCAATATCTACTATTGATACTTTAAGCAACAGATCAATACAATGGCTACTACCATTGTCTAGAAGCAAATTCCAGCTCACCAAGTAAGCTTTTTAAGTAAAGTACTTTATCTTGGTTCACAAATGTGCTTAGCTAGGACAATAGTGAAAAAGACACCAAAGATAAGAGGGCTTTCATGTAGACAGCACATGGGGAAATGCTTAAAAGAGAAGGTGAATTTTAATTTGTCCCTCAGCATAGTCAAGTTTATGAGCAGCTACACTGAAATACTACCAAGAGCATTATGGCAGAGGGTTTGGAATTTTGTTTTTGTAAGTCTCATCTTACCAAAAGAAATTGGTAAAATTGTAGAAAAGATTCTAGTAAACCTATCTGACCTAAGCTCAAAAAAAAGCACAGATAGGCTTAAGATCTAGTCTCAGTGATTTGTGGTCACTTTCCAATTCTTGCCTGTACTTTTTAACAATAAGATATTAGTGTTTTTCTGCTATGTTAAACTCTGTTTAACTGCTATAGCAATAAGGTGAGAGAAACAGCAAAAATTAGGGAATCGATTAAAAGGTCAGTTAAAAAACCCTCCAAAATAATTTCCTCTATATAAAATGCTTTTCAAGCCACTCCTTTATAGACTGTACAAGATTCTGTGGAACACAGTGCCTTTAAAGTTAACCCAGTTAAAAATGGCATAATGGTCCACTAATATAACTGTTAAAAATAGCCCAGTCTCCAAAAGCATGTGCACCTCTGCTTTAATATAATGAAATACAAAGCTTCACTGTACCAAGAAAAATGAAAATAAAGCTGCATTGCTTATGTAAGTATTAAAGTACTTTACTTCTAACACCATAATCTAGTTAAACTATGCTTTGACAATTACTAACGGAAATGTTACTATCACGTATTACTGGCTCAGGGCTAATTTGTTCTGATGAGACATGCCTCCGTTGAAGAAAGGGACACTCTGAACTGCACTTCACAGCAAACTGAAAATCTAACTGGTCAAAAATCAGTTCTTTTTCAATCTCCTTTTGACATTTTGTTCCTAAATAATAACGACATATGCTGCTTCATCAAAAATACAAGTTTTCTGTGTAAAAAGTGTCAGTTAATACACACACTTTTTTTTTTTTTGTTACAGCACAATAAAATCTCAGTCATCCAGAGAAGTTAAAAACCACTTGCAACTGTTAAACATTCTACAGCCCATAGGTAATTTCAATGGCTCTGCAACCCTAACCCTCCACTAGTCAGGTGAGTTTCTCTTATTTCACTTATAGTAGTTCTTTCATATTGCAACACAAAAATAGCGAGAAACTATTAAACACACAAAATAATCAGGTAGATGGAATTTTGGCAAAAAAAGTTTCTGTCCAGAATTTACCATTGCACAGACTAGTTCAAAACAATGAACTGATTCACACAAGTTGGTGAAAGAATCAGTAAGAGAATCCAGATGAACAAGTCCACTGACTTCTAGATCCCCTTTCTCTATGCCATACTTACCTCATTTGTAATGTCGTATACAACTATAGCTGCTTGTGCTCCTCTGTAGTACATAGGTGCTAAACTGTGATACCGCTCTTGACCAGCTGTATCCCAAATTTCAAATTTTACCGTTGTATCATCGAGACACACAGTCTGGGTTAGAAAAGCAGCTACAAAAGAGACAGAGGTGCTGAAAACATAACTCTGCTTATATCTGTACATTCATACAAAATTAAGTTCACAGACATATGAAATATGATTTCCTTAAACACTTAGCCTATTATTAAAATATAATGGGATTGATGCTGCCAGTTTAGCAATTTAATTTGAACAATTTAATTTGCACACAATAGCTTTTTGGATAATCAGTCTCTCCTCAAGTTAAAGAGAAAAGTAATTACAAAATTTTGAGAATTCTTTCTAATAACTGATCAATCCAAAGCTTCTCTTAAGCCTCTACATATGCTTCATAGAGATGCAACAGACAACATAAAGCACCAATAACAGCATCCTGCCCTACTATACTCCAATAGCTTAGATACACAGTTCTTCATTGTACTTGTATTCTGTGAATATCTTAAATCTTCAACTTTCAGCTCACAACGATTCTATCTTAATTACGAGATTTGGAAGCAAGAATATCTTAAGTTCTTGCTTTTAAAGCAGCCATATAAACATATTTTTTGTCTCTATCTTAAATGATGGTTATGTAAAACAGTAATTAATACCAAACCTTCAAAAAGCTACTCCTGGTATATGTTTTCCATTCAGATAGAAGTTACAAATTAGAAAAATGGAGGAGAGTATCCATACAACATAGAACCCCCAACTATCAACAAGGAGCTAGTCTGAAGAGTTTCCAGGGAGAAAACAACAAAAAAGCAAGGAGATACTGCTACAAGTTTTTTTTAAAAAGATCTTTAGAATTTAGGTGGAAATTTCAAACAAATCAGCATAAATACTTGCAGTTGTTTATCCAGTCACGACAGACATTTAGTGAAGTAATACTTTGGACTGGCTTGCCCTTTCTATAAAAAGAGTTGTTTTTAGTATCTCCTGCTTTGATGACATGCTAAAAGCCTACTGCTTTGTAGAACTGGGCCTTACTAGTAAGCATACTGACACAGGCTGTAGCATATTTAAATCAAATGTCAGAAGCTACGCTGACCATAACGTGTGCACACATGGGATACCATCCTACCCACATACTCAAAAAAAAAAAAGAGACTGTGAATCACTCCTAAACCGCTGCTGCTTTCAACCCAACTTACTACAGTTAATCAAAGCAAGTCAATTTTGCTTTATAAATGAAATTGTAACTGCCATCCAAAACTGCCTAGGAAGTGGTCAGATGCTCCTGCTTCAGTGGTATTAGCATCCATCAGAGAGACAAGCAGGCAGGCCAAAGAAGCAGAGCTTTGATTTCCAATGTTAAAGCACAGTAACTCAAATGCCAAGTACCCAGGCTCTGATAAAACAAGCTCCTCTTGGTAGTTCCCTAATCAGCGGAGAACCACCAGAAAATAACACAAAACCACACAGAGAAGCCAACATTCTGCATCAGAATAGGGTTTCCTTCCCAGAACGAACTCAATATTAAATACCTTCAAGACAGAAATGAGACATTAAAGCAAGGGGAATTTGAAATTCTTGATGGACATTCAATGGAAGAATATACCTACACTCCATAAGTGAAGAAATGTATCCAGAAAGAGAATCAAAACAAGGGACTTATTCTTTGACATCCTCCTACTTTTGCTGAAAGGAACCTTTCAGCCACCACAGAAATTCCAGTAACCAACTTATGTAAACAAAATAGGCTTCTTTTATCTCACAAGACCATAGTTAATTGATAGCTAATTGATCCACTGTGCCAATTATCTGAAACCAAATAAATCTTACCATCCATACTTTTCCGTAAGTCACAAGCACTGCTACTCTAGTCCAAAGCAGCCAAGTCTAGGTATCACAAACACCAGCATCACATTGTCAACGCCTCTAACTGCACTCTCTTCCACTATTATTTCATCCACAATACACATAAGCTCTTCTTTGTTCAAAGACCCTTCTATATACACAGAAAAGAATTCCTGAAACAGAGGCTACACATTAGACTTTCTCTAAACAAAGTTTCTGAACTCCAAAATTCCTGCATGTGTTATCACTAAACTTATAAAAATGAAAACAAGGAATGCCCTTTATGTAAAAAGGCATATAAGTTAATATGGAGTTTTTAATAAACCATATATCTTAACTTGGACACTCTCACTTAAGACTTAAACAGCTTTTAAACAATCAAAGTGCTTAGATTATCTCACTCTATCCAGATAGAAAAGTAAAACAAAAGCAAGCAGTTAAATGAATCAGAGATTACTGAAATTTTATAAAGGTTTATTACTTGAACATTCTAACAGCAAGAAACAATGTAAAAAACGATTGCAATCAAGTTCAACTTGTAGTTTTTTGTAAGCTATGCAGATTTTTACATTCAACCACTGTTCATCTGTAAAGACACCTACAGATGACAGAAAGGGCTTCACATAAATACTACAATGGAACACGAACTCATTCACACAAGACCAATTACTAGGGAACCCTGACCCATCTATAATATCTGGATCTGTTTAGGTCTGTATACCAAGAGGTGGTTTTAGGGGAAGTTTAAATGTAACCAGGGAGGAAAAAAGATCACAAAACACAAAGAGTTTCAACATACAGGATAACAGAAGAAGTTTCCAATGAAAAATAATTACATCAAAACAGAAAAGTCTGTTCACTGTGAAATGGGAACTTTTTATTTCTCTCCACTCTACTGAAGTGTTTTGTTTGCAGTTATAAAATGTAAAGGCAGCATTTTTATTCCTGTGGTTGCTAAAAAAGAAAAGTGCATCTAGAAAAGCAACATGTTCTCTCAATTCACAAGCAAAGTCAAACTACATAAAATAATAATACAACTTTTTTGGAAGATGAAACACTGTTTTTATAAAACCTAGTTCTTATTAAGTAGTTATTTCATTAAGTAAATAGCACTATTAGAACAACTACGCATCAATTTACAAAATTCAATATCAATCAATCCCTGTTTTCAAAACTACGCAATTCAGAAAGACACTTTCTCCATGTGACACGGATGCTTGCTACAGCCACGCAGCAACTATAACCTTTAATTTAGATAATTACAGATCACAACTAAAGAGTTAATCCTTGTTATCAAGGACCCATCCTGGAAGTGACATTACACTCAAGGCTGTCAATGGTAAAGGACAATATGAAGTCAACGGGAAACAAATTAACAGGATAATTTTCTTACCTCCAATGGTACTTTCTTGAAATTCATGAAACTGTCCCTTTACAAAACGAAGCACCAAACTTGACTTGCCAACTGCAGATTCTCCTAGAAGTACTAGTTTGAACTGGCAAATTTTATTTCCAGCATTTGGCCCATTGGGTCTTGTTGCTCCTCGGTTAGCCATGCCCAAATTAGAAAGAAGTCCTTTGTTTCAAGTTCTTGAAAGCAAATTCCAGGATGCAAAGCTTAGCGGTGCTTCTGCTACTAACAACCTGTTTATGAAAAAAAAGTTAGTGGTTAGATTTACAAACCAAACAAAAAAATCTAATTCACCAGTGCAACCAGTCCTAATATTTACCCAAGTCAATGATTCAGAATATGGCTACTGTTACTGTGAAAAATTAGCCATCTTGTCACATACGCAGTCTTCCTATTACGCATCTAATTAGGACATTAAAAATCCAATCATTGTTTTTTCTTTCAAGACTCAGTCTCTCATTTCATACCATAACAAAATTACAAGTATAACAACACAACAGTTTCAGGCTTGCAAATTATAGCTAAAATCTCAAATGACAAAAAAAAAAAAACCCCTTCTTTTTCAGAATTTTCTGAATTAGCAATACTTGATTACTCACAAGTTAGCACCAGCAGGAAAAAAAACAAAAGAAATCTTTGACTAGATTTGGAAACTGAGTCACCACATCAAGTTCTTCACAAGTATGCTTTATCAATACACTTTATCATGCACATAATGACCTTCTGTACTTTATTACAGAAAGAAAATTTATTTTGATGTACAAACTATACTTTTCCTAGTTAACAAAAGTTACAAAATCTCTCAAATGGAACCACTTTCAGTGTAATAGGAAACCCAGAGCACTCTTATAAGCCACCAGAAAACTAAGTGCAACACCTAGCTCACATACTACTCCTCTGCTCATCTTATCAACTATTCCTTTGTAAACTCAGAACCAGTTGTGCATAATTAATATGGGATTAATTATGCAAATAATTAATAAAGGATTATCCAGTTCTGTAGAATATTTCACCATTAGCAGATATTTATTTTCAAAAAAATTCTACCTAAACTCCTGATTTCCACACATCAAATCAGAAAGAATCACAGAATTATTTCTTTACCAAACACATTAATTGGTACTTCCTTTCTCACTGTAAAAAGGAATCTGAATATAGGTCTTAAGAAGAAAATATTGTCTGGTATCTTAAAGATATTTCTCTCTTTTATGCTGCTCCTTTTCCCCATACCTCAAAATAATTTAGCATCTTCCATTCAGATTATTCCAATCTTGTATTCATCCCTGTCTGTCCTGAATTTGTCCTTTTTGACAATGATATCACTGAATCAAAAGAATTTATGTCACTACTGCAACATGATAAAAAAATATCTAAAATTAGATATATGTTCTCACAAACACAAGGAAGAAAAATTATGGCACAAGGAATAAAAGTTTGAGGCAAAAAAAATGCCCTGAAAATCTTTCACTATTATCAGCTACTATGATAATTACACTTTTTAATTCTTTCCCATTAGCCTACAAATTTGAAACTAAATTTAATTTATACTACAAGAATGAATCTAAAACAATGCAAACCACTTATCCTCATGGCATAAAAAAGAATGGTGCAGAGCAGGTATGTTGGTTCTCAGATAAGATTCCCCCCCCCACACACACACGCTATTGAGAAGTTGTGAATCAATTTGGATAAAAATGGATGAATGACAGTTATATTTCCCTAATTACATTATAAGAAAGAAAACATTAACATATAGCCAAAACAGAGGCAGTTCACAGCATTATCTATTTGTTTCTCTCCAAACTTTGGAAAACAATTGTTATGTCTTTCTGTTTTAAAAATACAATATTTCTGCTTGCACTGTAGCATTATATAATACATGATTGTTTGGACAATCATGAAATAAATCAAGCATGATTGTTTGGACAATCATGAAATAAACTTCCATCTTAATTCATGTTTCTAGACTCTGCAGCATTTCTGAAGACATATAAGCCATCCAATGACAAGCAGATTAGTACTCTTTGTGCATAGGTGATTTCTAGAGGCTGTGCAGTAAGGACTGTGTTTACTTTCTGTGGCTACTGTTTTGCTTGCTCTCTGTGGTACAGACTACTACAAACAAAGGCAGTCATTCTAGAAAAATAGTCAAGACTGATTTAATTCATGTAACATCTATTCATTTCAGTTGGCTGTTTTGTAATTCAGAGTATAGATCATTTTAAAACAGTTGAAACAGGCTGTCAAGACGTATCTAATTCAGTTTTTGTAAACCGTTCAACATATAGGAGTTATATTTACCTGAAGAAGTTTTAAGTTGACAGCTTTATAGCACCTCTCACCCTACATCAATCACCCTAAATACTCAGATATCGTACATGAAATTCATCAGTTATCAAGTCAATAGCAATTATGCTCCCTGCAAAACCATCAAGTCCTGGAAGAATAGTGCAAATATTCTTCATTTAATAGTTACATCAATATATCTAATGACCTAATGCTAAATACTGCAATCACAGCATCCACTTTTTAACAGATTCAGATAGAAAATACACATTTGAAAAAAAAAATAAAGCATCCCAAGTTCATTTTGATATATGGAAAATTTGTCAACACCTTCTTCAAGCCTAACTGGAAATCATCATGCTTTGAATTTCAGACAATACTGAAACTATTCCATACGTATGGAACATGGCAGGAATCAAATATGAAAAGATAAAAATATTTTCTTAACCTGAAGAAGCAGCTCTATAGCTTGACATACACTCAAAGTACAGACAAAATACTGTCAGCTTGTTCTTTTTAGATTTGCTTGCAGGGATTAACACTTGGCAAGTATTTAAAAGTAGTCTTCAATGCTATAGCCTCCATAATATCACCTAGCCTCTGGCTACATTTGTTCATATTTCTTATGTCATCTGTAAAATACTAGCTTTGGAACCATGAAAAAGAAAACAAAACACACGCAGAATAAAGGGAAAGCACTTTCAGTATCCCAAACACACAGACTGTAAATTCAACTCTTTGTGACAAATGGCATTTGAACCAATTCTGAATACCTGACTTTAACAGCTTACCAACTGCACCTAATTCTTATACTGAGCTTTGACAAAAGCCCCCAGGAAAAGATCTAATAACCCCTTAAGTTTGGAGGCTGAATAATCTTTTTAGTTTATTGATTTTTTTTTTTTTTGGTAATACCTGAAGAAAGAAAGCCTTAGCAAGACATTTTCAAACACTTACATAAAAGCAAGTATACAACTGTTTAACCTACATTAGGTTTAAAGGCTTAAGTGAGTAAAGAAATGACTTATATGAAGATCTGCTGAGGAAAGTACTTCAATTTCTGCAGGTTTTCAATATATCTTGCATAGTTTCATAGATAAACAGCTTCACATGTATGGAAATGACAGAGTATTTCCTTTTATGGAGCATTATCAAATCCCTGCTTGAGCAGAGAGTTGGACTAGAGATCTCTAGAGGTTCCTTCCAACCTCAACCAATCTGTGATTCTGTGGGAGCTATCATACACTAGCACGCAAAGATCATTTTGCTCTCTCGAGCACTACTACAGTGACATGAAGGGTTCTTCTGCTGAGTAGGAACTTTCACTCTTGAGTATCCCCCAGTACGACAGCAGTTCTATGCCTAAATGCCAAAAGAACAAAGTTCAGGGCATATCGTTAGGAAAATACTCCTGTTAGTACTATTAAGTAATTTAACAGATGTTGGGTTTATTCTCTTCTCACCATCCCTTTAGAAAAGGGAATTTTACATGGCTAGGTGGTATTGGTCAAATTTTATATAAGAGAAGGAGGTGTTTTTATAGACATTTTAATAGATCAACGTATGAATTTTCTTATGTTTGAGGCTGAAAAAAAAATATATAAATCATCACCTATACCTACAGTCTCACAATTCAATGTGACAATTCACAAATTAATCTATTCAGTCAGGTTAAGCGTTCAAATCAGTGTCTCATATCAACTAAACACAAAAGTGTTCAAATCAATTTTAAACTACAAGAAAGCTAACATACTAGAATCAAAATACCACTAGTGAAAAAAGCCAGCCCACCAATGGAATTAAGACACCTAATGGTGCTCCTACAATGAATGAATTTTAGATACAATTATGCTTTCAAGTTTCATGTTTCTGGCAAATTTGAGTTGATAGATGACTGCTTCCTGATGACTGTATTCAAAATTCAGAGCTGACAGTATCTAGAATAGTTACACAACACTGAGGTTACTGCCATTATCTACTTCAAACCTGTTTATACTGAGCTATCTAGATACTGCTATTTAAAATATTTAAAACAAACTTATGTGATAGGCACTCCTACTAGGATTTTTTTTGTTTGTTTGTTATTCCTTTCCCAAACTAATGTGACATTGAAGCATTCAAGGCAGTGGTAGGTACAATTATCAAAATATTTGTCATGTATAAGCCTGTTTATATTGAAACATAATGAAGTAGTAGATTAAACAAGTGAACCAACAGCAGAAGAAACTCATGACCTTCTAACTAAAGATAATTGCTATCTCACAAGTTCATATGAATTATGTATATTATGAGTTCCTCTGAGATAAGCTAGTTTATCATACTGGAGACATAAATAATGATTGTCTCTAGACATCTTATTTCAGTTAACATTCACATTCTCTTGATATTTTTTTATAACACAGTAAAAATACACAGATTATCTTTCCCACAGGTCTAAGGAGTCACTACCAAATCAGAGGGGGAAAAAAAAAGCCACAGGGATGCTAAGGCTTTTTACTTGCTCCAAGAATCAATTAATTTCAGCTTTATTGTTCAATCTCCCTTTTCCACTGCCAGACTAAGAGAAGTTAAAAAAATAAAAATAAAAAGAAAAGCTGAGGGACTAGTTTTGTCTTTCGTGGCTCTATTGTTTTGAACAGCATTCTGACAGTTTTAAGCTATCCTGCTATTCTCTATGAGAAAAACACAAACAAACAACAACAAAAAGACACAAGAGTACAGGCCTCTCTTTCCTCCATACTACACACAGCTTTATGCCTAGCACCAGCCAAGCCTCAGGTACAAGCATACAGAAACTCGGGACCTTTATGAAGGTGCAACCAGGTAGGGAGCCAGGAGGCTGCCGTGATGGTGATGGATTTAGGGTTCCCTGGATGGTGATGTGCGATCAGGGTGTTTCCCTTCCTCCCTTATCAATCGCCCCTCTCCGGGGCACAGCCGAAAGAGCGCGAGAAGGAGCCATAGGAGCCATCCTCCCCATCCTTCTCCCACAGGGGATAGCCAGGGAAGGACGCCCCTTCTCTCGCAGGGACCAGGGCAGCCGTAACGCGGCGCACGCAGGGAGGGCCCTCGCTCCCCGCTTCCCGCCGTGATGCCGGACCCAGCTCCTCCAAGCCCTTCCCTCGCCAGCCGCTCCCTTCCAGCCGCACGCAGGCGAGTAAGGGGAAGTGGGAAAACCGGGGGCGCCATTTTGAGACGGGAAAAGCCAGGGCGGCCTCTCCCCGCGCCGCCCGCCCGCCGGGCACAGCAGCCCGCACCGCGGCCCGTCCCTCTCGCAGCGCGGCCCGGCGCTCCCGCAGCGCCCGCCGGTAGCGGCGGAAGGAAAGAGGGCTGCGAGCAACGTCCAGCCCGCCGGGGGCCCCGCAGCGACCCCCCGCGCCGCCAGTCCCGCCGCCTCCTCACCTGGCCGGGCCGCGCGCGGGGGAGGGAGCGGAGCCGCGCGTCAGCAGCGCCTGGCTGCAGGGCCGGAGGGCGATGCGGGGCCAGGGAGCAGAGGGCCGGAGCCGGGAGGGGAGGCGCTCCCCGCGGAGCGGCCCGGGGCGGGGGCGC
>VZSG01000573.1:486467-507501 GCA_013398315.1 Nothoprocta pentlandii | reverse complement strand
TTTTTTTTTTTTTTTTTTTTTCATTTCTCCTGAAGTTGATCTAACTGTACAACTAATTTCTATGAGCCCAAAGCTAGTGAAAACATCAAGAAAACATTCTTGCCCCAACCAAGTTCTAAACTTCAAGCACTTGACAAGAGTCCTTTCTCTTGGTAGGTCTTCTCAGATTGCAGTACTAGTGTATATCTTAAAATATTATATATAAATTCTGCATTAGCGTAATTGGGAATAGATGTTAATAAATATGTTGTCCAAGCAGCAGATAACACAAAGACCAGGAGACTTTGTTCCAAAGATGTTATAATTATAGTCGTATTCAGACTGTAGTTTTGATTATATTACAACTTGACTATACTTCCTGGTATACTAAGAACAGAAGGACTGCTATCCCAAACTTTATAAACTAATGAGTGGAAAAACATATATTAAAGGGAAGAGTTCTGCCTTACAGTATTTATTTAATTTAGCTGGAGATTTAACATAGAATTGATTATTAGTGACATTATCTCACAGTACACTTTTGTTTTGCAATTTGTTGAGTAACTGTAACATTTGATCACTTACTGTTCCACTGTTATTCTTGTGTGCCTGTTGAGGAGGTATCCATACTGATGTGTAAATGAATAAAACTTGCTGTATTTTCTACCTCTGCTGTTTGTGACGTCTTTAGGCATCTGTGCTGATAAATCCACTTCCTAAAACTAATTTTCAACAAAAAATACAAGACAGAAAAGAAGCAATCTACTTGAGTAATCGTGAGGCAGCCTTGGGCAGATCACATGATCAAACTCCCATGTTACCCACAGGCTTGGATATAACTAATACCACATTTGGAACAACAGTTATTCGCGGTAGGAAAATATATTATTAAAACACATTGCCCTTAAGTATAAGATAACATATGGTTTACTGCTTAATGTATACTCTGTGCTTCCAACAATTCCAGTTTAATAGGAATTTGTTCTTCTTAAAGCAGTTACTGACATACTGGTGATGGAAAAGCCATCTTTCATTTCCTCATACTAAAAATGTTAGTGCAAAGAGATTTATGTCACCAGTAGAGCTTTTTGTTGCACTCTGGATCTACCTTCACAGCTTTAGCTTCCTTTTCTTGACTATTCTAATAGATCTAATTGGTCAAGGATACTACCTTGACCGATGAAGTTTTCCTTTACAGATTGGTGCAAATCGCACTAGCCATTTATCTCCCTGCAATGATTATGTTTGTCTCAGTTTGTATGATTCTTGCCTTTGCTAATCTGCAGGATTAGCATCTTCTCTAATAAAATGCTGTTAAAATACATATGTTTCTATGTATTTGTTCATTTCAGATGTGTCAGGTGGAGAACTTATAAATCCACCAAAAACCTATGAAGAAGTAGATGAACAAGCCAGACAAGGACATGATTTGTATATCATGTCACACAATGATTATTATGTGGGTAAGTCCAAGAGCTGATAAACAGCTGCATGAAAGACAGAATCACAGAATGGTTAAGGTTGAAATGGACCTCTAGAGATCATCCAGTCCAACCCCCCCTGCTCCAGCAGGGACAACTAAAGCACGTGACACAGGGAGAATATGAATAAGAGTAACTGTATTTCTTCATGTCTGCAAAACATAAATTCTAATAATATTTTAGTGAAAAGTAATACTTTTATCTTGAATTTCTCCATTTCTACGTGCTCTGTGGCCTGCATTTACGTGAGTAGAGTGCTCAGGGCTGGTTATCTTGCAGATCTAGATGGGAATGAAGTGACAAATAGTATCCTGAAACACAGCACACATTCCTGTTACAGCCAGTTCTGGGTTTTTTTTGTGTGATTGTGTTTTTGACTGTGAGACTTAAATTTCTTTTATTCCAGAAAAATAAGAAGAATAATAAAATTACCTATTGTAGTAATACCAACAATTTTGTAAGTGTTGGACAAATGTGTAGGGAAACTGCCACACAGGTTTTTCACTTGAATAATCTAAGTTTCATATAGTTGCAGTTATGGAGATGTGAAACCATAGTACCATATTTCTCAATACCAAATTCTGCAAGAGCAAAAAGTCCCAGTATTGATATAAATTGTGCAAACTTATAGTTTGACCCCTCCACACACTCCATTTAACATTGGAGGCATTTTAGTGGAATTGCTCACTTTGTCTGCAGTTCCTTTCCCGGAGATTATGGAAAAGCTGAAAAAAGGAAAAAAAAGAAAAAAAAACAGAAAAGCCAAGCAGTATGAACATAAGTGCAGTTTTTTATTTTTTAAAGAGTGTTTTGAATAATAATATAACTGACCCATGTTGCAGTGCAGCCAGAGGAAATCTTTATTAGAAAGGAAGGAGTAATGTTTGAAAGGTCAGGAAAAAAAATGGAATGACATTTTTTCTTGTTGACTACACTTGCAGCTGACTTGTGTAGACTTCTTAGGTGAAGTAGTCCAGTACCTCCTTGCATGTGAAACTTTTATTCCACTGGATTTATCTTCAGTCTTAGACGTAAAAGAAGGCACAGGTGGCAGCTTTACACTGCAAGTGTTTTTTGCCTTCACATTTGACAAGGACATTAAACTGCTTGATAAGCAGGGAATCCACAATTAGTTATTGTATTTAGTTGAAAAAATGTTACCGATTTGCTTTGTTTCTTCATTATTTCTTCTTAAGAATCAAGATAACTTATTTTAGAATATTTTTTCTTGTGGAATTTTTTTTTAATCTAGACTGAAATACTTCTATTTTCTACAGGGGAAGTAATAAATAGAAAATATGATTCACCAAGTTTCAATAGATTTGATGTTTTTGGAAAAGAAACCCCTCACTTTGAAGATGGTCGAAATGTAGCCAGATGCTTAAATTGGTTTGTGGATCTACAGTCGTGAGTTACAATAAGTAACTTTTTAGTTAATGGTGTGAAATTTCAAGAAGGGTCTTCGTGTTTGACCAAATTTCTTTTTTTTTGGGAGGGTGGGGGGGCGGGGAGAGAGGGTTGGTCTTTTTTTCTTTTTTTATGCAAGGAAGTTGCTTTTTCCTTCTAACCTACAATAATATTGCGGAACAGTTATGTCTAAGAGTTATTTTCCAACTTTGTAGAAAGAAGGCAGCAAAAATTGTATCCAAACGAAGTGATGATTTCAAGGAAAAGTTTCAACCTCAGGTTGGAAAAGTGCTTGATCCGTAAGTAAGCAAAGATACCTTCCAAGAACAAATTAACTCAAGCCACGTGCTGAGCCTCAAATGCCCAGTTCTGTCTGGGCTTAACAATTTTACTGAATGCTCAAAACTTCCACTTGGTGGCAGTTTGCTTAAGGGACTTTCTGCTTGCGCTGGGTAGACAAATTTGTACAGAAGATACCACTGAGGTCTGTATTGTGAAGCTGTTCTGTCAGTGAAAAGCTCTGTATCAGAACTGGTGAGAACTGCACCAATGGAAGCAGGCCCAGTGCATCTGAGTTAATGGCCAGTGAAGGTCTGTCCCGTGGATTCACAATCTGTGTACTGGGTAAATCAAAATCCATGGAAGGGGAAATCAGTTCTACAGGTTTCCAGTTAAGTGGTGCTTATACAGGCAAAAGATAGGAGAGAAGGATGAATGCTTTATCACAGCATTAATTATTGAAAATAGTCATTTTATATTGCATTTATAAAGTAAGAAAAGACATATATTTCACTTTGGGGAAAATTTGGATGATATATTTTCTTAAAAATGGCAATAGTTTAGATAGTTTAGATATCTAAATCTGAGAAACTGATGCCATGTATTTCAGTAAGCTATATAAATGCATAATCTAAGCATGTGTTTATGTGCTTTGACTAAAAAAAATACTATTTATATAGCTTAGAGAGGAATTATTGCAGAATATTCTGTAACATGTTTTAGAAATTATTATTTTTTTCTGTCTTTTGCACTTAGGAAGGTTTGAAATGACTGAAATATTTAGTCTACTGATTTAATGACTAGACTATTTTACCTGATCTGAAATTGATTTTGGTGACCTTTTCTTACATTGATTATATTCACACTTGCATAGTTCCTTAGAAAAGGATCTATAATTAAAGTTGTATTACCTAGCAGCATACATTAAAATCAAATGAACTGCAGATTTTTGAAGCATCATGACAATACTTCACCCTCAAGGGGTCAGAACAGCTTTTTAAGGTTGCAAAACCAGAGTTACAGCAGTCCTGAAGTACTGTGAGGTCAATATCCATCTTTGCTACAAAGCTAGGCTTCCTGCATGTATACAAAGACTTTCTAGTCTGAAAGATTTGTGTGAGATTCCTGCAAAATTTTGTGCAGTGATAAACAACATTTTTGCCCTTCCTTTTTCATCAAAGTTTAACCTCACGATCCCATGTTTAAGTGACTCTGAAGAGTTATGCCCGTAGTACCTGTACAGAGTGAACTTGGATGAGAGTATTTTCTTTCTTTCCCTGTAGTCTAGTTTTTTTTGAACTAGGCTTACAGTGTGAGCAACATGAAGCAGTGCGATTGCCCAGAGTATCTGGGTTGCAAGCTCAAACCTAGCACTATTATTATAGAATAGATAAAGGTAATTTTATTTTGTGAATTTTACACTATCCACGTTCCACCTGTAATATGAAAATATTCATAAGGAGAAAATACACGTAATCTTTAGGTTACATTGTGTTCTCATCTCTCTCATTTTATCTCCCTTTGGAAGAAAGAGCAACTGGTACTCTTAATTTTGGTTAAGGTTTTTGATGCACTTACCATTTTTTAAAGAGGCAATTAAGTATTGCATCTTTATATTGCATCTTAAATGAAGAGATTATTTATCTTAAAAAGTCTTAAAACACAGATCTTAATGTCAGCATTAACATTTTAATTTTCTGGTTAATAAAACAAGGCCAATTTTTGCAGGTTAGTATTGGCTTCATTGCTGTTTTAATAGGCACAGTACTGTACTTGATAAAGCAGAAATGGGATTACATATTAGCCAAAAATAGTTTATTTGAAGATGTTTTAGTTGGTGATCTAATATGGTCTAGATATTCTGCTATTTCACAAGTATGTTATAAGGACTTTTTGTACACATTTCTGTGATTTTTTTCATTGAAAAACAATTAAAGAGGTACCTTTTTTTTCTTTCAATAACTCTAAATGTTCAAAAAGTTATCTTTATATTTTGGTATCATAGAATCCTTAAGGTTGGAAGGGACCTCCAAAGGTCATCGAGTCCAACCCCCCTGCACACACAGGGTCCCCTAGAGCACATGGCATAGGGCTGCATCCAAGCAGGTTTTGAACATCTCCAGAGAAGGAGACTCCACAGCCTCTCTGGACAGCCTGTTCCAGTGCTCTGTCACCTGTGTTCCTGTGGAACTTCTTGTGTTTCAGTTTGTGGCCGTTTCCTCTAGTCCAGTTGGTGACTGCTACTGCAGAGAGGCCAGCCCCATCCTCCTCACTCCCTCCGTTGAGGTATTTATAGACACTGATCAGGTCCCCCCTCAGCCTTCTTTTCTTCAGACTAAACAGGCCCACCTCCCTCAGCTTTTCCTTGAAGATGTTCCAGGCCCCTGATCATCCTCGTATTTAGCTGTGTTATCTTATTAACAGCAAATCTTTTAAATGAGTTTATAAAAGGGTGTTTTTCTAAAATGGCAAATTTGGTAGAAACAACTGAGGAGCAAATTCAAGATGAAATCTTTGTATTCAGATGAACTCCTTTGCATATGTCTCCTGATAGTACAGTAGAAGATCAAATGTATTTTTTTAAGTAATAGTGCTTTTTTTGTTCTCTACTAACGTATTTAACAACAACAACAACAAAAAATGTGTCCCTTGACAGTATAGCAGAAACTATGAATGTTCCTCCAGGCCATACATTTGGAATGTTACTCCGTCCAGATGAATATGGTAAGTCTTCTTGTAGGATAAAGCCTTATCTTGTTGATTTTCTGGAAGCCCATTCTGAAGCAATTAGTATTAAGTACACAATACATATTTTTCTTAAATACTTATCTTCAAAGAAGCAAGGTACACAGCTTTAGCAGAATAACATTTTTTTTGTAGGTGTAATTTCAGAAGAAAGAGTTCCTAGTGAAAAAAAATCCGAGTATCAGAATAAAGATTTTTTTTTTCAAGTATCAGTTTCTGAATGTAAACAAAATGGGAACCTTAAAAGGCAGGGAACTCATTTTGATGTCTAAATAAAAATATTAAAGTGACTATTTAAACCAGACTTGTTTTTCATACACTGATTTTTTCTTTCATAAAAAAAAAAAAGAATAGATATTTACAAGCAATATGTAAGAAAATTAGGAGTTCTTGAAAAAGGAAACTGTTAACAATTTGCAGTTTCCTGCAAAAACAACAAAAACAACAAAAAATTAAATGTAAAAAATCAGTCTAAAGAATATGAGGAGTCCTTTGGATGAGTATAGCATGATTTAAGGAAGAAAAGTTCACAGGACATTTTTGTGAATGTAATGGATTTCTGGGCATGAGCGTCCAGTTTTTATCTGAATTAGTGCTATTTTTTTTGTTGTTGTTAATAAAGTGAAGATATAAGTAGTCAAAAGGAAAGAGAACATGGGATGGCTGAAATTTTATAGTGTAGAAGCAGTCTGTCATACCATCCAAATGACAGGTAACCAAGGATTCAGAAGAAAAATAGAATCATAGTTCTCATAAAAATTACTGTATTGCAAAATTACTCAAGACTGCAAGTTATTTTTGAAAGTGTGCACTTTCTGTATATTTGAAAGTAATCGAAGATGTGTTGATTTTTATAGGAGTTGGGGATCTTCTTCACTGTAGGATTCCTAGTGAATTCCTGCGTGGTAAAGACAGAGAGCGAGCTGTCCTTGCGGCAGTTCGGCAAAGTTTGAAGAAAGCCAACTACCACAATTTTGACACATTGTTAGAAGCATTCAGGTATTATGATAAGGTTAGTGCTTTAAGAGAACATAAATGTAAAGGAATGTGTGACATTTGCCTTTGCCCCTGTAGAGATAGAGACAGAAAGAAACACAATCATAATGAAGTAAATATACCTAGAAAATATATGGTAATTTCACAGTTATGCTATGAGTTTAATATACAGTTGTGTCTTGTGGTTGATCACAATTCTAATGTAAAGCTGTATTAAAACTGTGTGCTAACATGGAGATTGATCTTGTACTTCATTTTTTTTGTATAGTATTTTTTTCTGCAAATTTTTACTTTTGTCTTCTGATTTTTTTTCATATACCTCTTAGAAAATGAAAATTGTAGAGGAGATGACAGAAGATGTTTATCATCAACTGCTCTTCTCCTGTCTGCCAAAATTCCAAGCAAAGATGCCACCCCTACTTCCACACACAAAAAAACCTAAAAAACAACCCAAAATTTTTCAGCACCAGTTAAGATTGCTGCATTATGTACTTGCTACGAAATTGCAGGCCCATACCTTAGTGTCTAGCAGAACTGCTATGAGTACCAGATCATTTGCTACCGTGGTGACTTGGTACTTTAAGGCTACCAGACTTCTAAAATCAAAAAAAGTTTCTCAGATTGCTACTTAACAAAATGGTTAGTTACTGCAATAACCTTTCACAGTAATATTTGGAGAGGTGAGTGACTTAGTCCCTCTTTGACTTTGTGCAGGCAGAAAGACAGTAGATTTGTAGAACTGAATAGTATTTGTAGAGTGACAAAAAGAGTATAATGTCAAAGGTGTTTTACTAATATGTCATTTTCTTTGCACCCTGATGGTAAATTACTTTTTTGAAAGATACTATGATGTGCTGTGTATGATGTACTCAGTTAACTAGGATACAGAAGAATTGCAGTTATCTATACAGTGAAAAGTTGTGGGTTTTTTGGCCAATATGTATTTGTAAGAATGCTAAAAGCTGAGACTTTTGTTAAAACTCTCACTTGTTCAAAGTGAGAGAAAGATGTTACAAAATGTAAAAGTATTACTTTTTAAGTATTTGGTTTCAAAACTGACCAGATTGGTCTTCCTAGAGGACTGTCACAATGCGTGATTTCAGGCTGTTCTGTCAATTTCTGAGAAAATGTCAAGCAAGAGTGATCAGTGAATGAGAATAATCTTAGTGTTTTTTACCTCTAAAAATTTATTATTTTCTTAATAGAAGAATGTTTGAAGCGATTATATTCATATTTTCTTCTAAAATGTACTTCTTACCTGAGAAGTTAAACTTCAAAAATTGTAGATTTTCCTCCTCTTGGGTGCGGTGGGGAGGGGAAGAGAATTATAGTTGATATTTCATATATAATCATCATAATAATGTATATAGAATGACTGACACCTTCCAAAAGAAATACTGTCTTTGCCTCAACATTTATGATTAGGTTGTTATCTTGTCACAGTACACTGTCACACTGACTTTTTCATTCTCAAATTGCTGTGTTATTTAAGATGAAAATTATTCATTGATACCTTAGTTTTCAGATTTTGAATTTCTGAATTACTCATTTCTTTGTGTGTTCTCAGTGGTGCTACTTTTCTGAAATGGTGTGGCTCATTTGTAGGTGTGTTTAAATGTATATATAAACTATGTGTGTACACTTCCTTTTCACTGAGTGCTTCTATATTTTTATACTATTTTATTTTATTTGTAATAGAACGGTGATGGGATGATAGACAAAGATGACCTGCGGAAGTCCTGTTTTCAGCTGAATCTGAATGTAGATGCTGCGCTCCTGGATGCGTTATTTGACTATTGTGATTTGGATAAAGATGGTCTGATTAACTATTTGGAATTTGTAAACTTCTTGAACTGGAAAGACAAAATGGCTGTTAAAGAGTTTGAAGAAAAAATAATTACGAAAGGTAGGTGATTACGTACTGGGAAATTGTTCCTGTCATGCCTACCAAAAGGACCCTGCTGAAGCGTACGAGGTGCTCACTTTAGAAGAATAAGACTTGGAGCATGTGTAGTCTTTATGTGCCCAGAGTTAGTAGACCCTATTAAATGCAAACGTATTTCAGACCTCTGTGGGTTCTGTGCTCCATTTTGAATGTCACATAAATCAGAAGAAAGTAAAAATGTCCTAGAATCTTTATGAAATGTGCAGATTAATTATATCTCCTATTTAAAAAAAATTAAGGATTTAAGCAGACATTATTTACCTCCTAGTTTTGTAGTGTGCTGATAATCAATCCAGGCTATTTCCTGACTTTAACATCTCATAGGGACAAAACCAGATACTTCTGCACCTGATCTACCTGAAGACAGAAAGACAAGTGATACACCACTGTTGAAGCAGGAAGATCTTGTGTTAAAAGAGCCAGGAAGCTCAGAAAAGACACCAAAAACTCTTACAAGACCAACAGATCGTGTGTTCGCAGATTATCAGACAACATCCTCTCAGTATAATGCTGTAGTTGGTGGTCTCCCCACAACCTGTAAGTACAATGAGCTCTTCTGAGCATTATTTAAGACAAAATCAGAAACAAGTTTGAAAAATACAGAATCACAGAATCTTAAAGGTTGGAAGGGACCTCTAGAGATCATCTAGTCCAACCTTCCTGCTCAAGCAGGCACACCTAGAGCATGTAATACTAATACAGGTACCAAAATAGTGCAATATATGATAGTAAGTTAATTAAATTTATCTAATAATCCAAATTTGTTTAGAATTGTGCCTTGGAAATTAGCATACCTTGAACGTTCATCATTCAGAATTTGAAAGTTAGTCTAGGTTAAACTTTGGGAAATTAAAGTAGTTGATTTAGGAGAACAAGATCTCTTTGGAATCATGAAAAATATTTTTAGCTGGAAGTACTAGAAGAACACTGCAAGATTACTGCCAGGTTTTCTGTTTTCAGGCCTCGTGGTTTAGCTAAAGCTAGGAAATCTACAAACATGAAAAAAACAGTAGAGAGGAATAAAATGAAAATTCATATTGAATGTATTTAAAGCAAAATATCAAATTAGCTCTTATTAAATAAACATGTTTTACCCTCTCTGGCTAGGAGTTGTGCAGTCATACTGCTCTTGTTTCTGTCTATCTGAAGGTTTTCTCTATGTTGTCTGTTGATGGATCTCCGCAGATTATCCAGTATGTGGTGTTCCAACCATTCGTTCGGATATTCCTGCTCCTCGAGTTCGCCGCATTAGTGACAGAGTTAATTATGGTGATGAAGGCAATGCTTATGCAATATTGTGTCCTTCTGTCTTCAGTCAAAAAGGAGTGTATGAAAGAGACTTTTTCAAAACAAGACCAAAGTCAGAGGTATAGTACGTTTCTACAGACTATTCTTCCAAGATATATGTAATCCCTATCCTAAGTGTAATCCTATGGGAGTGAAAGGACGTATTGCCGAATAAACAGGTTGTAAAGTTAATTCTTGAAATATTATCATCTTTCTTTGCATTCGTTCAGCTGTCTCAAAAATATATACTCTTCACATTCCAAATTATTCATAAAGATGACAATTACTCACTTAATATTGAGGTCTGACTTGACAAAACTTCCAGGCTTTCCTAGTGGCAATATAGCAAACTACATGAAAAGAGTAGAGATTACTACTGACAGAAGCTATATGTATAAGTGCAAGGAGTTTTACAATGAAGTCTACAACTGTAGGTTTCAATTCAGCAAACTGTTTAAATACCCCTTATGAAATTCTGAGTTGGGGCTGTAGGCTTAGGTCACCAGATGACTGGACATGCTAAAAATGTGGTTCATGTTCATGAAACACAGCTTGTCAGAATGTCATGTACGTGAGTATCTACCATTTTGTATCCTAGCTCTGAAGCAGGGAATCACATACTGCAAAATGTAGCTAACAGTAAGTAGAATTCATACTCGTCTGAGAAGGCCTTTACGCCTGTCAGATTAGGTAGAACTCTTCTCTGAAGTTACAAAATGTGCTGCTCTGTTGTAAACTCTACAGGGTATTGAAAATTCTGTACAGATCCACCTCAGAGTGTGTTAAATCACACACTGCGTACTTATGCAATACATAGTTTCAGTGTTTTAGCAGTCATCTTTGATTTATTTTGATATGGAGCATTAATACTTTCAAGTGGGTAATAGCTAAGTAAATTACTATTTGAAAACCTAGAGTCATATCTTACTGTCAGTTTTTTTGATAGATGTCTAGAAATGAATGAGGTGTGACTAAAATTCACTTGCATGATGTGGCACTCCATGTTTCAAAAGTATGAAATAGTTCAAAATATTACCACTCGTCATAAGACTGTGAGTTATAGCACTGCTGAAATTGTGCTCACTGAGTTTGTGATTCAAGGAGGCAGCTTCCCAGAGGAAATGGTATCTACTTAAGTGTTACTAAAGCTGGTGAGATTTAAGCAAGTACTGCAGTGCATCCTGAATCAAAGCTGCAAGGTTGTTTAGTGTCTCTGTTTTCTTCACTGGAGTTCATCTCATTCTGTTGAAGAGCATGACCGAGAGCTGGCATAGACTGTCGTTTATGAAGCTGCAGATTTGGTGTTCTGAGGATCCGGCCTTTATTCATACACAAGACAAGTTTAGACTTGTTTTCTTTAGACTGTCAGGAGCAATGTTGGTTTATCTGTATTAACATTGTTACTCTGCCAAAGTGTGAAAAAGTGTGCAAAAAATCTGTAGAATTTGAGCACAGAAAACACACACACACACACATACAAGATAGAACCGAAAAAGTCCCACATATACTAACAACGGCACTAATAGTAGTAGTAGGTGTGAAGTAGTATGTCCCTGTGTAGTAGATACTAATAGCACTACAGTACTAATAGTACTACAAAAGCACTACTAGTAGTAATAGGTGTGAGTAGTATGTTCCTGAAACCTAACAAGTCCAAAACTCAGTGGAACCAATGAATGCAGTGGGATTCTTTCATATGAAAAAATATACTGAGGTGGGCCTGGATTTTGCTTCATTAAGTGTAAAACTTTCTTACTGTCCAGCAACTCCCAAAGTTAGTGTAAACTAGCTAATTTAGTCACTTCACACATTTATATATACCAATTCAAGATCATCTCTGTGGTATTTTCACTCTAAAATACAATAATGTATTCTAATTTTTGCTGATAACTTCAAACAATAAAGATATAACAGACAAAGAGCATTTTTCAGTGTTAAAGCTCCTTCAACATTATTTTTTTAAATAAAGACAGTTTTGTCATCACAACTTTAGTTCAGATTCAAATATACTTGAAAAGAAACTTCTTTGGTTAAAGATATCATGATTTGTTCTAGAGTTCATATTTAGAAGTGAAAAATATTCTTTATTGAATAGAAATTTCTAATACACATAAAAGGCATACTCTGAAAATTTTAAAGTAATTGTTTGTGTTGCTTTTCTTCTAGATAGAGCAAATTCTCCGCAATATTGGTGTGAACATTTCAGAAGAAAGCTTTGAAGAGATATGGAAGCAAGCATGTAGGAAACATCAGAGAGGAGAGGTTTGTGTAGAAAGCATCAGAAATGTATTGGATGAGATGCATGTATCACACCCACAAAACAGTAGCTAGTGCTAGTTGTGGGGTGTTGCACTCCTTTACTGTAACATTGTTTGTAATTCTGGTGCTGAATGCAATAAATATTTAAAATATGATGTAATTACAAAATTGGAATTCACTGTTTTCTCTTTCACTTCTTGTCTTTTTCAACAATGAGTTGATTACAAATAAATATTCGGGAACTGATGCTCAGAGCAGTAAAAGAAAATAGAGTATTCAATCATAGAATTCAGCTGCTATATCATTGTTTATTACTTTTACAATATTTCTAACTCAAAATCATTATATTTTGAACATGGACACTTCTTACATTTTTGGAATTCTTTTTTCCTCTTATAATCAGGAAGTAATTTCTGAAAGTTTCATGTTCTGAAACATGAGTTTTGCAAGATATCTTAAAGATTATTATTATAGAGTTGGGTCTAGCTCTTAATATTAATTAAATGAGATACTAGGAAATTATGTAGTCATGGCTGTGGGATCTGAAGTGATGTTTTAAAATAAACTGTAAAATTCTACCCGTTAAAAAGTGCAAAAATAAATGTCCAAGTTTGAGGCAGAGGATTCAAATACTGTATGGCACCTAAAGGCTGTTAGATAGTATTATTCAACATTCACAATTGAAGAAGAAAAGAATTAATATTTAAAGGCACATGTCACAAAAAATAAAATCATAGAGTCAAAAAAGTCGGAGGGCTTTCAGAAAGCTGAATGTTCACCAGTGACCAATACAATTTTTTTTTTTGAGTAATAATACAGGTAAAGATTTGAACATCATTATGGAATTTCAGTGTCTATATGAAGTAAAATAATTATTTTTGGTAAAGCAAAAGTACTAAAATGCAAAGCTATTAATTGGTATATTCATTCTTGGCATTAAAAAAAAGGAATCTCTTTGGTGTTGGCAGAGAGAATGTTTACTTTTAGATTTGAGATTTAAGATAGGTTAGATTTGAAATGAATTAGAAGTGCTGTTTACTTAACCGCATCTCCTGCTTGCTTTAAGGGCTCTAAGCACTGAACAGATCTGTAAATTCTTCTTGTTAGTACTTGTTTTGCATCATGACATACAAGACCCCTGAAAGATTTAATCACTGTGACACACAGCCAGTGAGTTCTGTGGATTTTCACAGGACTATATGAATATTTTTTGTTTGCTCTCTTTTGTTAATGGCCTTAGGTACGGAGAGTCCTTGTGTCTCTTTTTTTTTTTTTTAATTGTTTTCCCAGCATGTATGTATTCATATATTTATAGGGTTTAGTGTTGGGTGTTTTGCATCTGATTGGATCTGAGATGGAACAAAGGACTGAAATAAAGAGTAGAAGGGTTTTCAAATGGCACCAAATAATCTTCGAGTGATTTCCTTTAAACAGGTTGTGAAGGGAGACCTGTGCTATCTCCCAGTAGTTCTTTCCTAAGAAAGTTTTCCCCTATTGAGCAACAAGCCTTGCATGTATAACAATTTTTTTTTTTTCTGATGAATGCAAAGTCAAGAGTAACTGGACTGTGCAGCCCAAAGGTCCATTTTACCCTAGGTCCTTTCTGGCACTGGTCAAAAACTGATGATTAGAGTCAGGTAGCAGATCACAGTAAACATTATGATAGTTCTTAGTTATCTCCCTATGCTCCAATCACTTGAACTCCCTGAGAAGAATATAGGCTTTGTATTTCATAATCTTCAGCAGGTTTCTGTGAACTAATCCAGTCTATCCTTGAAAATGTGTGATACTTTAGCATCTGCAATATCTTTGAACAGAGAGTTTCATGGCTTAGCAATGTATTGTGTAAAAGGTTCTCCGATTATTCTGAACCTACCTTCTGATGCTTACTGACATACCAAGTAGTTCTTGTTTTGAAAGAAGCAACCAATGGAAAAAAAAAATTCTCCAGATATTCTGTGATACTTTCAGTTTTTATAGTCTTCTGTTACATTCCTCCTAGTTCCCTCTTTTCAAGTCTTAGGAGACCTGGCTTGCTTAGACATTTCTTATATGGAAATCATTCTAAATCTTTAATTCTGCATGTTGCTTTTATCTGAACCTTTTGTGATTCTGCAGGACCCCTTCTGAGATATAGTACCCAGGGATTTACAAGTAAAAGACTGGAGCTTTTTCCTTTGTTGTCATTTTTTTTCTCTCTTTTCTTTAAGTGTGCTTTTTTTCCTCCTGTTCTACAGACAGGGAGAATGAGACTCCTCTTGTCACTGTTTAGGCCAAGTTTTATATTCCTGTGTAGTTATGAAGCTGTTTGCTGAAAACAATAGGTGAGTACCTCCAACATGAATGCAAGTCTATAATTATCTGTCACAGATTGGTGTTCTCTTCTGACACTAGTCACATAGGTGTAGATAAACCTGTTGACCATAGTTAAACCATCATTAATACCTATGGAGTCAAGGTTCTGCATAGTTCACCTCTAATGTGCCTTAACATGCAACCTAATGCCATTAACAGAAGGGGAAGATGAGGACTAAAAGCTCAGACACCGTGGCAAATATTTCTCACATAGAAATATGAAATTGAAAGCTCAATACACAGCAGCACAATAGCAGTAGCCTAAACATTTTGTCACAGAAAATAGTACTGTCCATCATTTATTGTACTTGCGAGCTTTTCCATTTCAAATCGCTTACTTAAGGTTAATCTTGAGGACAGTAGGAACACACATGGTAATAATGTTTGTAGGTGGTCATATGTGTGCTAGCAACACTCCAGTGCCTTGATCGATGTCTAATTATTTGAGAACAAAAAGTACTAAAAGATCACTCAATAATCTACAGCAGACAAACATTTGTTCATAAAAGTAGGCATGGCTCAGTTAAGTGATAATTGTTTCCTGTTCTTCTGCTCCTTCACTGAACAATTGGGCAACCAAAGCACTGTCCTAAAAAGAGTTTTAGATATACTTTGAGCACTTCACCTAAAGGCTTGAAAGATGTCAAATGCAATGCCAAATTCTCCTTCATGTAAATCAATTACTAAAATTAGATGGGGAGAAAACCCTTTCAAATGAAAGGAAAAGCAGCTAATGCTTTTTACACTTCGGTGAAAAAAAAACCCTATTTTTCTTTGCTGAAGAGAGTTGGAGAATACTAACACGGGAGATAGTGGAAAAATGGAAAGAAAATAAAAAATGAGTAACATATGAAAAGAAATATTGTCTTCCTTTTTTTCTTTTTTTTTTTTTTTTTGACAACAACAAGCTCATTCATTTTTAACAATTTCTACCAAAGAGCCTGCGAAAAAGTAAGCTGTTATTCTCTACAGGTAAATGTCTCAAAGTTAACATCGGCCCTTCTTTAAAATACAGCAAAGAACATGTTCAAGAAGACTTGTACTTATTTATAAAGTAGTAGTCATTCTTTAATATTGAAAGGTGGTTTGTGGGAGAAGATATTTAACTTGCACTGGTGCCCAGTGAAGCTGTTATCTTTGGATGGCGGCAGGGAACCAGTACAATAGCTATACTCCCCAACTTGGGCAACATGAAACACCCTCTATGGAAAGACTTTTATGGAGAATAGTTACAATTTACTATATGTTTCATGCCTGGTTAAGTTTATCTGAGACTGTAGGTCCAATTATAAATGCCTGTAGGGAATCAGAAAATAAATAACAGAGTTGAGTCATCTGTAGAAGATAGGTAGAAGTTCATGTATATATAATAATGATATTTTTTAACAATTAAATAATTTTAGTTACCTAGCAGCTTTTAGGATGAAAAGTAAATCCTGAATCTCTTCACAGCCCCTTTCAAATGGCAGGTGTTCATTTCTGTCAGATCAGGCACATAAGACACTCATATTTTCCTGACCTGACAGGAATGGGAGAAAACATTTGCTTGTTAGGCAAATTGTTTTGTGGAACAAGGAGAGCAAAGGAGCAAAAAAAGTAGGGGATAATGAAATCTCTACAGAATGTACTTTTTTTTTTTCTCAAATTACATAAGACTTTTCCATACTGGTGGTTAGTGAGAAGCATATAAAAGGCAGTAAAATCATGTATTTTCTCTTTATATCATCTTTACCCTTTCTCATAGATTGAAATTATATTGTCAAGACCAGGAGTGCTTCTTGAATCTCTCTCTCATTGTGACCTAGCAGGATTTATTCTGCTGATTCTTTATCTTGAGTGACTGTGGAAATATGCTCACCATTATCATATGTTCTTCCGTAAACTGTTAGCTACACAATGGAAATATCATATTTTATTATTCTAATTTCAGTGGAAACTACAGTGATATGCGTAATTATCACTTTGTAGGATGACTGCTTGTAGGGTCATGTGGAAAATACAGGCTTCTTAGCTATTTGGTAGTGGTTCATACAAGTAGTAAGAAACTTTGCCTTGCTTCAGCTCTATTTTGTTGGCATAAAAGACCAGCAACAGCTCTTAGCATTTCTGACAAGCATCCCATTTGTTGATGTTGGTCACATCCTTAATTCCAGGATTACAAATAGATAAATATTATTCTGAAATTGTGAATCATCCAAAGGTTTTCCATCCTTCATTCTAGAATATATTTTATTTTAGCTAGGAATATGATGAGAAATATTTATGAAATAAGATATTTTGCAATATTAAGCATAAAATCTTTATTCCTATCACTTCACTTTAGAGATTTTTTTGAATCACTAACTTGCCTAGGGCTCCTGTTATTTTAAACAGAAGAAATGCACTTCTGGCGTAAGTTCATTTTTCAAACCTCTCTCCCACTTTTCAAAGACTAAAGGGAAGTTTAGAACCACTCTGGCACATCAGTTAAACATATAAACTTGGAGGGATGAATCTTTAGTTCTTCATTTAGCTTTTCCTGTTTCTACCCATCCTTTGTGTCCTTCTTGGACACATGCAGTAAATTACTGTGTAAATTTTTTCTTCCTCAAAATTAGTTTAACTGTGAATTGGGTATGCTACAGTTTTTGTCTTAGCCCTGATTGGTGTATTGCAAAATATTAGCTCACCATTTGCTCTTAATGATTATTTTTATATATATATATAAAATATATGTGAAAATTTAATATTATTTAAATATCGAGAGTCTGGAAAGTCATGTTGAAAAAGTGCTCATATCTGAAATAGAAGTTTACATTCCACCTCTGATTACTCACTGCTGCAAGTTTTAATTGAATATAACTGGCTGGAAAAAAAAAAAAAACACAAAAATTTCTGTAAAATGGCCCCTTTGTAGTTACGTCCCTTATGAAGTTAGCGGAGGTAGACATGTTGAATGAAAACCGTGGTTATTCATCGGTAGGGGGCGTTCTAGGATTTCCACAATAGGAAAGAAGCATCCGCTGGGCTGCTGAACTGCGTTTGGTAGTATGTGCACAGCAGTAACAGCCAACGCAGACTTCAAAACAGAAACAGTAGCTCTTAGCTGAGCGACAAGATTGCTTACACTGCATTTCCCGAGTGAAAAATGTCAGGTGGTACATGCATATTTCACTTCTATTGAATAATAGAGTAAATGATGACTTTCTCTGTATCGAATTTTAAGGGGAGGGGAAAGCAATTCTCGGCTGTTTAATATTGTGAGTTCAGGCTGGTCCATATATAACCTTGTTGTCTGAGAGGAATAAAATTCAATAGTTTTAAAGTACTGTAATGTGTACTGTAAAGTACTGTAATTTAAGCAGGTCATGTATTTTCAGTCAAGTTCAGCTACTATTAAATTAAACTCTGAACCTGGAAATGCTTCTACATATGCTACGCAGATGAACCTGTGAATATTTTTTCCTGTGATATTTAGCATGTTAGTATCTACAGTAGCATTAATTTATACCTTGTATGTCTTTGGGAAACATACTATTTTAACATTTGTGCAATCGATAATGGAAACATATATAATAACTTCATGTTTTTTTAAGGTGAGTTTATGATTTGACTGTTTATTAGTCATGGCGAACAGGTAGTATGGCAATTAAAACGGGCAAACAACCCCCTCTCTCCCCTCTCCCTCCTCCTCCAAGAAACCAAGATATATTGAAACATTTTTCTTCTGAGATACTCCAAGTTTTATGGTATTACAATAACCAGCAATTACAGGAAAGATTTGTCAGTGATTGTTAACAAAATACTTGTATCCTGTATGTTAATAAGCAGGCTTTCGTCAATCAAAATATGAATGGTGTTGAGTTTTTGGTTTATTTGTTTTGTTTTTGGTCGATTGGTATTAAAGGAGTCCATGTAAAATTACTTCATCTTAAAAACGTAGAAAAATTAGTTTTTAATGGTTCATCGTATTTTGATACCTATCCTTCTGATAATAAATATGTTTTGAATTAAACATTCATTTGTGTAATGGTTTAATACAAGATTTTCAGTAACTGGGTGTTCACTATTTAACCAGTTACTTTGTTGCTTGAACAAATTCTGATAACATCTTTCTCTTTGTTACTCACATTTTCTCAATGCTCTACATTACTTCCCAGGAAAATACACTTAGTTCACTGTCTAACAATCATCTACCCCCAGCAACCAATGCAATTCAGGAAAATGCCACATTTCCAGTTCTTGAGCATTTCTGCTATACTGAAACCTCATGAACCTTTCTCAGTAAAAAGAAAAAACAAAGTAAAACAAGTTTAGCCAAAATCAATGGATTTCTTTTCTCTTTATTGAGCAAAAGAGACAGTTTGTAAATTTTCTGAATCATCTGGCAGATTTCATTTAATATACTGTAAGTCAAAAGGCAACTTTTATTGTAAAATCACAGAAATGAGGGAATTAAACCAAGTATGAAAAAACTTCTGTGTTAAAAATGATAGTATCAATGCTGGTTGATTTGTTTGCTTGTTTTAGGACTGTGTACTGGAGACTTGCTTTCAATTTTGTTGGCCCAATTGAACCACTTTTAAAAGGTCTGATGCTTCAGATGATGGACTCTCAGCATTTTCTGAAAGTTAGGACCTTTAAAGGTTCTCACAGAGTAATCAAAAATCTTATCACTCAAAGAAGGAAACATTTTGAGCAACATACGCCTTTATATTACTGTACAAGATTTCAGAGATTCAAGTTAGACTTTAGTGCTAGATTCCAGAAATTAACTTCGATATGGAAAGAAATGAGTTGGAAATAAGTCCAAAATAGCTTTCGACACAGTTGTTTAATGACAACAAAATTGAGCCCATATCTGAATTCTCTATTTGACTGTTACTTAAATTTCTGATGAGTATAGGGGGAAAATAAAATCCAAATCCTAATGTTTAGAGCCATCAGGCATGTTTTGAGCTTCTTTCTTCAGAGCATCTTCTGTTAGGGCTGGTACAATTTTAAAAATTTTGGATAAAAAGACTTTGACTTGGTTTGGATCTACCATTATATCTGAGTGTGACTCGCACACAAAGATAAGGGTTTTTTTATTTTTTTCCTGGAAAAGCATATTATCTCTAGTGCTATCACTGTCGAAATGATGCCACCCTTAAAAGAAGTCTCAATAATAGCAAGAGCTCTTGCAGCTAGCACTGCTGCAGAAAATGGTGGTAATAACACAGAAGTTGCTGACAAATTGGTACTGCATATTGGACAAGTGGACAAACTGTTCATGGTCAGAACTTGACCATGAACAACTGGAAATCATTTGAACTATGTCCTATACTTGTGCTCAGTGAGGAGACTTCTAAGTGAAAATGAAATTACCTAATCAAAGACCTTTCACCTATCTACTATTTTATTGTGGTAGTCTAAAATTATTTCCAATGCTCTGAAATCAGTTTAACTAATTAGGTTAAATTAAAGAGATTTTGTTGGAACTAGCAATATTGTTTCTCTTACAAACTCATTTTTTGAATTGATTCACTGCCAAGACTTTCATCTCTTTGGCTTTAATCAATGTGTCTTATTCTGAATTTGTGAGTTCCTCTCTTTTTCTGAAAACTCTCATTTCTGACATCTATCCTGAAGTTACTGTTATCTCATGATGATGAAGGCTTCTCTTTCCATGTCTTCCTTCTCAAATTTTTCTCTTAGCCTTAATTTTCTTCCTCTCCTGGATTTACAGTCTTACTGTCCTATTAAGATTTTCCTCCTAGGAAGTCTGTCATGTGTCTTCATATTCCTGTTTAATTGTTCTCTAAAAATATCCTAAAATCTCTGATAACTTGTCTCAGGTACTTTGCCATCATCTTATTCATCTTAATATCATCTCTACCCTATTAAATGATGCCAATAAAATTGTTATACCCATAAGGTTTAAGTGTTGTTATTGCCAGTGAAGCTACCCTGCTCTGGTATTTTGTTCTTTCTACCCTTCTCTGATCTCTATGCATAGATTGAAATAAGTATTTGTATAACAAGCACAATTAACATTGAGCTGAAACCTGAGGTAATATGATTTTAAATATATATGGACTTAGAGGTGAGTCAGGAATTTAGCCACAGATGACAGTGAATGCTGTGTTTCTTCCTACCTCTTATGGCTTTTGGACTTCACACAATGATGATTCAGGATTAAATGTGTTGGTAAAATGTTTGGGTACCTAAGTTAGATGCCAAAAAATGAAGTAACCGAGGTTATGTTTTTTAGTTTTTTTTTTTTTTTTTTTTTTTTTTTTTTTTTTTTTTTTTTTTTTTTTTTTTTTTTTTTTTTTTTTTT
>VZSG01000573.1:475702-486462 GCA_013398315.1 Nothoprocta pentlandii | reverse complement strand
AAGTATACTTTATATGTATTCATTAACAAAAGCAGAAGTTATTGCTAAATATTTGTCATTCTAAAAGAAAAAGAAAATTTCATTTACTATGCTCTTCCCTTCAGCTTTAAACCCTAACAAAACTTATTTATTGGTAAGAAGATAACCCCTTTAAAACAGATGGAAAATATTTAATAGCTCAAGTATATTAGCATGCTCAATAACTAGGTCAAAAAAACTATAGTCATTCAAACTTCACAAATATAGGAAATTTAGAACAAAGGCCTTTCTATGATAAAGAAATGAGTAATTTTCACCATAACCTTGTGTAATGAAATTCTGATATTTAATTTGATAAAATATAAAATAAATATTTTTATATTCATAAATATACAACATTCTGAGAAAAAAAAAAGACTGTACTCAAAGGACCTCTGGGGGAAATTGTTTCAGACTTATATTGTTCTCTTCTTTTTATGAGCCCTCCCCTCTCTATTGCTCTTTCTGACAGGTACATATACCTTAATTATACTAAAAAGCTATGTCAGAGTGTGAATGTCTTGCCCCTAGGCAGAAAGGAAAGGTCTTTTACCTGGGGAAGAGTCACAGCTGTTTGCATTAACAAACTGTTTGCATTAACAGCTGATTTGCATCTGTTGCATAGAGCTCAGAAGGGAAAAGGAATAAAAGAAAAATGCTTTTTTTTTCTTTTTTTTTCTTTTTTTTTTCTTTTTCCCTTTATCTCTCATGTATTGTTTTTTTTTCACTATATAATTTAGTTGAGATCTCATTCAGCTGTTATTTTGGTAGGAAAAGGGTGGAGAGTAGAGTATCCTTAATATATATGTCATGGCAAAAGTAGCTTTCTGCTTTGTGTTAGATTGCTGCTTTTTCTATTTCGTGTTTGAGTACAGGCAAATAGTGCAATAAATTCACCTTGGAATGGTATAAAATGAGGTATGTAATGATATTTTGCAATCTTGTTAATTCTTCTGCTATGTATGAGATTGTGCTCTTTTGTTCAACCCACAGTCCTGGAGTTAAGTGAAAAAAAACTTATTTCTGTTTTTTTTTTTTTTCTACTAGAAAACAAAAGAATGCATTTCTTTTCCTCATGGCTTCAAAGAAACACTTGAAATGTGTCCAGAATCTATTATATAAATATAGAGTATAGCTTGTTTTCATGATTTTTAGTTATAGTTAGTTGCTGTTTTTAACATATGCTGCTGTATTTTTCAAATTGGGCAAATCATAACCTTTGAATCTGGGATATACAAGTGAATTAAGGACTTGTGATGCAAGGATAGAGCATGCCTGTTTTTTTGTTTCTCCTTTCCTACTGGGACCCAAGAAAGTTCCCTAAAACATGAAGCTTTCCTAAAGCAAATCCCAGCATACTTTCTCAAATTTGTTTGTTTTCCTATTATGTATCATCAATGTATCTGAAGCTCATCAAGTGTGCTTGACCCTCTGCTACCTCAGTCCACTAATAGCTGTTCATGCTGTACAGCATGTTGCCATCTGGGTTTGACAGGATTTATTTATCTCCCTTATATTTTCATGAATGCAAGTTATTGTATTTGTGATGGACTTTCTGTGCCTAAAACAGAGTTACCATATTATCCTTTGGTTTTGCTCATTGAGAGAAGTTACAGAACAGTAAGATAATATGAATTTGCAGTACTAAGTTTTTGCTTTATTTTCCTATGTAGATATTGCTAATATGTGTAAACAAAAATATAGCTATTTCCTGTCTGAATGTGGTGCAAGCAACCTTTCTACCTTTTCCTCTTATTAGGCAGTAGATTAAATTTGTCAATTAAATGCAGAATGTAGTATAACTTCAGTATTCAGTATAGAGCCTAATACCATCGGTAACACTTCTGGACCTGTCTGTCATTCTAAGATGAAAAAGAAGTCTGGTAGTCATATATATTAACTTGGATATATGATAACTGCGAGATTACAAATACTCTGCACTTCATTGCAGTCCAAGTCAAGAATTTCATTATGCTCACAGTAATATTGGTTATAAAGAAGCTCTGAACTAGGTTAAGTCAATTGATTTAAGAAAGTGATTTTAGCTAGGTTTAAAGATTAGCCCTGATCTCATCTCTTCAACAAAAGTGTGGAAAATGTGATATTGTGGCTTGGTTGGTGTAAAATTGTACAATATCGCTGTTTTCAGTGATATCCTGGATATAACACTCAGACATACGAAACAGTGATTATTTCTGACTTCCAGTGATTCAGAGAGGTTGAGATTGCATGACAACTCGTTATTTACTACCTCTGAGATTAATGTCTGGACCCCATATGTTTAGGAGAGTTTGAGTACAGATCTTTCAGCTTAATAAAATTGGGAAAACAGCCTATTATGAATAAATGTATATATAATAGAAGGCGCTTGATGTTTTTTAAACATAAATGAATAGAAGGAATGTTAATGAATAATGAATAAAATGGAATATTCTCTAATTATTTGAATTTTGTCCTCATAACACCAGACGTTTCTTACCAAGGCTAAATGTTTTGGCTAATGTCACTAACCACTTTAGGTGTGAAATCTGCATGTCCAGGATACTTTCCTCTCTTTTGATGTAGAGACTGGTGTAGAATTGCTATTGGCTTCTCTACATAAGAAGATTCTAACAAAATCAGTTCCTATAAGCAGCAGCAATTTTGATAAAGTGTATTTTATATTCTGATTTTGAATTTTGCTCTGAAGAAAAGGATTAGAAATCTGTTTTTGCTGTTCATTTTGTTTGGGTGAATTCTCATCTTGTTTTTTGCTTGTTAGTTCTTATTTGCTGCTTCAAAGAAAAAGTGAAGTCATAGTGCTGTGGTAAAGCTTGTGATTTGACAGTTCTTTCTTTCCCATGAGACAGAAGAGAATAGGGTGATAGGGGTTATTCTCTTTTCTTTGAACATAATTACACAAGAAAGGCAGCTGAAAATCATTGTTTTGTACAGCAAAGTGAAGCAGTCAGGACTGCTTCAGCTTGTCCATCAAAGAATAATCTCTGTATCCTCTCTACAGGTTCTACATACTCATGCACACTGGCTCTCATACCTCTGGGCCGTGTCTTTGTGCCCATATTCAACAACTTGTGGGCTACCCCCAAGTTTTGAATACATTTTCTTTCTGAACAATGTTGGCGAACATTGCCTGCTTTGATTTTCTTTTTTTTCCTAGCACTTATGTGCATTTTTGTCTCTTACAAACAAGCTTTGATACAACTAAGTGAAGTCTACTAAGTATAACACTATCATAAAGCATTGCTTCACCAAAATGGAGGAGACTCCATGGATAAAAAGCATTATTGTTTACTTTGGTGCCAAACACAGCTGCTTAAACGTTTTTGTGAGGTGTGCTTTTCTTCATGCTCTTATATGGCTCTTGGATAGTTCAGTAGCCATCTTTTAAAACAGTAACTAACAGTAATCTAACATTTCTTGAGTTATTTATCTTTGCATTGTAGTGTGGAGTCAAAGGTGCTGCTCTGTTTTTTTCTAAATCTCCCGATGTTCTCACAATAACTTGTGTAAGGTCTCACGAAGTAGTGGGTGATAAGGCAGGGAGCTCGTTCTGGGTTCTTCTGGTTTACAGCTTAGAGGTTAAGTTGTTAAGATATTTTTGATTGAAGAAAAGAAAATAACTAACAAGGCCAGTACTGAAACTGTACTGTTCCTGTACAACAGAAATTAAAGTGCTGCCAAAAAATACTGAGAAACTTCCCTGATCTGTGCTGCAGCATTTTGCTCATCATGGCTTATGTTATAGAAAACATATTTTCTTCTTTTCTTGTCAAGATTGGTGCAGTAAAGGAATGAATTAACCTGGTATATATGAAAAAATCTTTTTTTTTTTTAATAAATTTTCAAGCTCCTTGGAAAGACAAGAATAACTACCATAATCTACCACCATTGAGAAAATGAAGAAAAATCCTATCTTGGCTCCCCTGACAAGCTCAAAAATCACAATGATGAAATGTGGATGTCAGGAACAGAAATCACTTAGATTAAACTTAAGTCATGCAGTTATCGTTATGAATAACTTCCCTAAATTTATAATATATTAGTCCAAAATATATTGTCTCCTTGTTTGCTTTGTTAAGCTGCCAATAACCTTTTTTCCTTTTTTCATAGTGTTTCATAGTGTTTTCATAACTATCATTTCAAATAGTTCAAATTCAGTTTTAAATTATTTTAACGAGAGACTCATTGCTAACATAATATTAACATAATATGTGGTAAGTGCTGATGGCTAAGGCCTGTTCTTTTTTGACTCCGAGTATGAGACAATAACACAATAGCTGAATCTATCAATTTGTTGTATCTGGAAATGTTTATATTTTCATTCTGTTGTAGAAAGAGGTAATGGATGTTGATATTAAAACTAAAATTTATACAGTAGAGCTATGGAAAGTTTTCAACCATTGATATTAAAACCTTTTGAAATATTTATAGATGAAAAAAATACTCCGAACTGTTGCAAAAATTAACATTAGTTTTTATTTTCTTTTAATAAAAAAAAAAAAATAAAAAAACACCTCTAAGGAAGTTCCAGAAAATAGGAAGAAAAGCAAAAAGCCAAGGTCTCCTCAATAGTGAAGCAAAATAGACAAAACAACCTAGGTAACTGGGCTGGTTGCCTGGACACTGACAGCGGGCAAGATGTGTGTGTATGGACCGCAATCAGCCTGCAGTGCTTAGCAGAGCAAATGCCGATCAGCATGCTGCTATGGAAAGCAGCTCGCCTGTTGTTATTTTCTTTTGAATTAGACTGGAAGTGTTACTTGACAATTTACTCTTGGATTTACATGACGTAGCACTTAGAGGCAATGTAAATCTCCTTCTAAAGGCAAGCTCTAGGTAGCCAGTTAGTATGCATGTTAAAAGAAGCTGAGCTGATTGGAAATGAATTGTAAATGTAAAAGCATTCAGTTACAATGATATTTTTAAATGGAGTTCCCTGGAATTAAATTTAGTCTTTTTTTTTGTTATATGGAGGTGGGAGAAAGCATAAAATCATTGTTGTCTTAAAGGGAAGAAAGGAGAAACTATTCCAGTGTGCTTAAGGAAAGGAGGATGTTGAATTACTTCAATGTTGTGAGGCTGAGGAATGTACTGTATGTGCAATCTGATCTAATAGCTGTTGTGTAAGAAAGCATATTTGGACACTAAATAGATGTGCTACACTGGCATAAAGGTCTCTAGGTTAAAAATGCTTATAAATATGTTCATAAAAACACCAGGGGCAAATATCTCAAATTTTTCTTCTTAGAGTGTTGTAGGCAAATGTTGTCGGTAAATGTTGTCGGTATTTTATTACCCGATGGATTGTATTTTGCTTTTCTCCTCATCAGTTCTGTAGTGGGGGAAAAACCCAAATCACTGGTATTATTTAGAATAGCCATATTCAATAGGTTACTTTTATTAATAACAGTTAACTATTCACACAAAACATTTATTTAGTTCACTTGCACATTCTCTCATAGTTTATTTTTTTGAGTAAAAAGTGGAAGAGCAGCCCCTACTGAACCTTCAGAAACAGCGGGCTGTGTTTGTGCACTGCTGGCTTCTACGGAAGTGCTTGGAGAGTTGAGTGTTACAGTGGGAACATAAATATTCCTGCAGCTTTGTCTGCTGGGAAGGCTGGGTTGTACGACCTGTTGATGCTGGCATATGCTGTTAGCCTCATATAGATCCAGCAGAATTCTGCAGTACTTAGTGGTCCTGCAATTTCCAGAGCTTTTCATTCCTTGAGAAATTTTCACACAATGCCTTCTCAGAACTTACTGCTTTCCTATTTGGCATTATGGTTTCTGACAGCTTTTCCTCTGTCTGATTCTTTAGATACCTAAAGAATAGAACCCCTAAGGTATCTTTAGATATCTTTAGATACCTACGTTTCTTACTGTGGAAGAGTTCTTAAAATTGCTCTGGAGTTTCAGCTTGATGGAACAGTAAGGTAAAGTTCCTGAAGATCCAAGATCCAAAATCTTTGGAAGAGCCGAAGATTCAAAATCTTTGGAACTGTTAATACATATTAAATAATAATAATAATAATAAACTTCTGAATACAATATGTTCTCCTTTAGACAGTGATGGCATCTCAGGAATGTGACCATGGAAGGTGGCTCCATGACTGAGCTTTGGTGATTAGATCATAATTTGGAAAGAGGTTTAAGTTGCATTTTGCGTCGGAAAAGCATTTTATATGGGGCAGAAGTAAGTAGAAAGGGAGCATGAGTCCTATTTAGATTTCCCAAATCTTCTGCTCTACTACTTCAACTTTGGTTGCCTCCAAAAGTTCAATACCACTTTCTATAAAAAAACAGCATTCTGTTCAGAAAGACCTTTAAAACAAAAACAACTACCAGACTCTGTGAAGTTCAGAGCCTTGAAATTACACTTTTGAGGAGGAGGAAAAAAAGTGTATTTCCTTGTAATTTTTTTGTCAAATAACAGCAGAATTTTGTATATACAAAACTTAGGAAACTCTGAGATCTAGTTTATATAGTTAAATTTTTGCTTAGAGATGCAAAAAACTTTCAGAATATTGAGGTCATGGTAGATATCACTTGCTTCCACCTCAGTGAGAGGGCAAAAAATAATTTTGCAGAGAAAGAAATTCAATTTTGCAAAGCTGTATGCTTAGTGAAACTGTTGTCTCATTGGGTGAAAAATTTCTTGGGCATAAATTACCTGCAAGTTCTTCTAATGTACGTGGGCTATTTTATTTTTAATTTTGTTCCAGATTCTCCACCTCTTCTCAAAATTGGTTTTTGAATGATTATTACTTGCAGACTCCCAAATAATGATAATACATCAAAAGCCATATGAGAAAGGCTAGTGGTAACCTAAATGAGACTGCCTCCAAGAAGTGGCTTCAAAGTCTATAGTAGTTGATGCATTTTGGGATCAGATTCTCAGCCTAGTGTGGAATGAGCAAAACTTCATGGATTGTAATAAGTGTCTTTCCTTTTCAGAAGCTATTAAAACCTTTGGGGGTTTCAGTAACTTGGTTGTAAAAATATGGTCAAGTATATGAAACTGAAATCCTGTCTAGAAACTGAACCCACGTGAGTTTTGTTTTGTGACAAGTAGCAAGAAAAGAGGCAGCAGAAAACCAAGAACATAGTTCAATCAGAGAGGTAGAAATAGTTTAGGAAAAATAGGAAAAAAAAAATATATATCTTTGGGATCTATACTGCCTGAAAAAGGGCCTGAAAATAAGAGAAATTATGCCATATTGTTGTGTTTTTTTTTTTCTTCTCTCTCTCTCTCTCTCCTGAATATGGAGATGGAGGAACTGAGACTCTCACGTATAATTCTATGAATAAAACAAACATTTTCTCCTGGAGAGAGGTGTGAGGCAGCAAGGAATTATTTTCTGAAAACAGTAAAAAAATAAGCTTTATGTGGCTCTTGAGTAGATTAGCTGTGGCTGAGTTTTTCCAAAAATACTGAAGCAAAAATGGTAAACAAGATATTTTCATGCTGCATTTCACAGAACTAAGAATTACTTTTACATATTAATGCATTGTACATTCATATTTGTTCTGCATATAATATCAATAAATACCTTTAATTGAGCATTGATCTTTTAAGCTTTCCTAGAGAATAGTGCAGTTTAATTATGCATTTGTGAGAGATGTAGCCAGAAGATGCAACTAAGTGAAAGAGATTTCAGGAGAATAATCTTAGAAATATAGACGGCTTTCAGGAAAATACCATCATGAGACATGGTATAACATACCTTTAAAATACTTAAAATGGATACCTAAAAATGGACACCTGAAAAGGATGCTAATATCTGGAAAAGTTCTGTAGGTTTTGGAATGTGATATCTAGGACAAGGTTTAAGTGGGCCTAAGACTTCAGTGCATAAATCTTGCCAAATTCTTCTGTTTCTCTTGAAAATCTCAACAGGACTTTAAACAATGTATTAATTGTGTATAATTAATTATACAAGATTTTTACAGTAGTCATAGAGTATTTATAGACTGTGACATAAAGATTAGGATGATGATACCTTCATGTCCAGAGAGAAATATATCATTCATAATCTTAAATTTTCAAATAGCTATTTAACTAAAAGTACAGTGTTAGAGTCAGAACTGTAAGATATCTTTATGCCATTAGCCTCAGACTTGGGGACTTCAGTGCTAAATCCAGGAGCAAACTGCAGTAGCGCACCGAGGCAGCTGTGTGCTTGTTCCTGTGTTGAGACAGGTCTGCCTCTTCACAGGAGCAGAATATTTGCATTATGCTGAGCTGTACTGGACTAAGACCTATCGTTTCGTTCATGCGTATTTTGAGAGCTTCCACTCAAGGTCAGAAGAATGCTGATGCAAAATCTCTACTTCTGTAGGGAGCAAAAAAGAGGAAAAAAAAATCAGAGTAAACAAGGCACATCAGACATACTAAGTAGGGTGCATCTGAGAGACTGTGTCTACCTTTTCTTTGCATTTTATTAACATAGCAGATGGAGTGCTATTCTGTGACTGAGCCAGGCTTGACTGTTTAGACTGATGCCAATCATTATTTAAGGAGATGGAAACATAACGAGCTATTCCTGGTGCAATAAGCTGTGCTTGGCTCACCTAATCATAGAGAAACCTCTATGGGTTCCCTTTCACTACCAAGTCCCCAGGGCCTCACTGCCACAGGGAAGGTTATGGTTCGTTAGCCGAGTCTGTCACCTACAAAGCTTCTTGTGGCTGTTGGAAGGGAGCCACAGCAGCTGCAGCATCAATTCCTGGCTTTTGCTCCCTCACCCCTTCTCACCTATGCCCACAATAAAAGAGAACACAGCACGTTTTGATGCCAGGCTCCAGTGCCAGCAGCTACCGTGACAGGTGACAGTTTGTGGAGGGTGACAGTCACAACCAGCAGACCAAATGGGAGCTGTTACTTGCCAACAGCTGTTCTGTGAGGCAGGAGAGGCAATTGGCAGGCACTGAACAATAGATTACAGAGCTACCATAGCCTGCAGACCCATTAAAAATGGACCTGTGCTACTTTGCAAAAAGAAAAAAAGTCATTTGCAAGCAAGCCTCTTTCTTTTTCAAGTACCATTAACAAGATTGGCAATTTCATACTTCTGGTTCTTATGAAAAGTGTCCAAATTCAGCAAATTCCTTTTTTTTTTTTTTTGGGAGCTAGACTTTAACTGTAAACATAAATAATATTTTGCTCCATGTGGGCATCTGAAATGTGGTGTAAATTTGAATTATAACCCTTCATAAAAAGCAGTTAACAGAAATATAAGTCTTCCTGCAAGCAAAATGTTTAAGTGAGAAATATCTACAGAATATCAACTGCCTTTCCCCAAAACACTTTAATAAACATGTATTATTCAGTTTAGAGAACTAAAATAATGAGGTGGGAGGTGAAAGGGGGAAAGAGGAAGAATTTGCCAGGAGAGGGGAAATATCAAGGAGGTGATTCATATCTAAATGATGCAGAGGTAGATAAAATATACAGAAGGGTTCCAGTAGCTCAAATCTTAAACAAATTCCAGAGGCCAAAAGCCTTGCTAAGATAAATGTGAAAGCTTTGTGGCACTCAATTAAGTTATCACTTCAGATGTTCAGTGCAAATTTAACTGTTAGAATATGGAGGTAATGTTCTGTTATCCTCAGGAGGATGTATTAATCATGCTGAGGAAGTAGTATGGTTGCATTTGATGCCGGACAAAATGGAATAGGCAAAGACTACACTGATTTGATGGGGAATGCTCACCAGCTCCATAAACTCATCCAGTAGCAAAGATGCATGCATGTTCAATAATACATGGAATGGACACATAAAGGGATGAGGAAAAGGAGCAAATTGTTCTCAGTAAGCTATACCTTTATCGAACTACCTTTTTGAAATCCTGTAATTTGAACTGCCGACAGCAAAGCCAAAAAAAAAAAAAATCCTTGCCTTTTGTTGGATGCTTCAGAACTTGTACAGAAGATGAAGCAAAGAATCAAACACACGTAAATGTAAAATAGATATTTTCTGTGTACTGACATTCATTTCTGTGCATTAGAATGGCTTTAAACATCCGTTTGCTAAGGATTTCAAATGACATTATGTGAGGTTTCATCTCTTCGTAAAAAGAGAAGAGAAAAAACCCTAAGATTATCTTTACATTTATCACTTTTGTCCAAGATCAACTCAGTATTGTCCTTATGAGAGGTAAAGACTGGGTCTTCTAAAGAAAAGAATGATTTTTGAAATTCTGTGTGTTCAGGCCATAAAAATTCTTCTTTTACTGCATCAGAATTACGTGTGCTTAGAGGTTAAACCATGCTTTTTCGATGAGAGTGATCTGATGAATTTTAATAACATGCTGAAGTAGAATATAGTTAGATAGTAACAAAATGAGCTACACAGTAGACGTACACTCTAAGTATTTTTCTTCTAACTGGGGATATGGCTATTATTTTTCCTGATATGGCTTTCTGCCTCATCTGAGGTGGTTTCCTTTACTTAAATTTGGAGAGTATTAATCCAAACTCCATTTATTAAAAATGGAGTTGGGTGTTGAAACTGATTGTTGAAACATGACACTGACTCATAAATACATTTATAACTAAAGTGATTTTTATCTGACTTCTGACTTTTTTTTTTATCTGCACAGAATGCAAGAGACTGAGCAGGGAGAAAAGATGTCTGGGATTTCAGAGACAGCTTCATGGAATGGGCAAGTATTTTACATTCGTAGAATCATAGAATGCTTAAGGTTGGAAAGGACCTCAGAGGTCATCTAGCTCAACCCC
>VZSG01000573.1:452306-474972 GCA_013398315.1 Nothoprocta pentlandii | reverse complement strand
GGTCCCTCTGGATGGCAGCACAGCCCTCAGGGCTATCAGCTACTCCTCCCAGTTTGGTATCATCAGCAAACTTGCTGAGGGAGCACTCCATCCCTTCATCCAGGTCATTAATGAATAAGTTGAACAGGGCCAGACTGAGAACTGACCCCTGGGGGACACCGCTAACTACAGGCCTCCAACCTGATTCTGCACCAATGATCACCACACTCTGAGCCCTGCCATTGAGCCAATTCCTAATCCACTTCCCTGTCCACACATCTATCCCACACTTCCGAATCTTGCTTAGGAGAATGTTGTGAGGGACAGTGTCAAAACCACTGGTTTAAAAATCTGAGTCTAAAAAAAAGAAGATAATGAAAATATTCCACCATTTTGGATAGAGCAGCAAGTCTTCTTGCTGGAAGGTATCTTGTTCTAATCTGGGGACATTAACCACTAAGATGGAGTTAGACTTTCTTGCAGGCTCAGCAACGCAAAAGAGGAGAGAATTTCTGTGGCAGATGAGGCCAAATCCCATCAGAGTGGGCAACCCTTGAGAATCAGAGTTGTGCTTTTCCCAATCACAAGACTATCATGCAGAGAGTGAGAGGCTGTGATGGAAAATACGGTAGATTTGCAGCTGGACGGAAGCAGACATAATTTTCTCGTTTCCTTAAATGAGCAGCAGAGGATCTCTGTTCTGAAAGGACAGGGTCACTCTCTGGATGTGCCCGTATTTGGTCAATGATCAAAAACAACTGCCTAAATCAGGCTAACTGGTGACATTCAGAGACGGATCAAGACCCCTGCATTTCTGTGCTGACATCCTACATTCCCTGGGCAGTTGCATTGGGCAGACTGGGTTCGCCCGAGCGACTTCTCTTAGAAAGGCAGAATTTTCCTAAGGATTTAATTGTCTTGCTTTCTAACACAGTCAAAGAACAGATTTAAATCTGAGCCCATGTACGTTCAACCAGGATAGTGAAAAGAATGACCTAGTAGCCATTTCAAAGATCTACTGTTCAGAAAGTTGTGAAAGACAGCAGTCAAAACTGTTTTTTTCTTCTCTTTTCTCCTTGACTTTTTCCTCTTCCTTTTCTTTTTGTCTCTTTTTTTTTTTTACCCCCTGCTTTTTCTTCTTGTTCTTCTTCTTTCCATTTTGTTTTTTTTTCTCTTTTATGCTAGTGTATCAAAATGAAGATAATGGGAAGCGTAAATTATCCTCGATTGTCCCTGCCCCTCTTTCTTGGTTATCTGGATACTGCTGTGCATCTCATTATGAGCTGCATTTTAATCTGCTTTTCTAGCATTGCAATGTAAGCCTCAGCTGGCTCAGTAATGAGTCAACTCCTGAAAAGCATGTATATTCTAAGACCAGAAGCCTGTTTCTAGCCAAAGGTTTTCTGCAACAAATGCGGCTGAGCTTTGCAAATGTGTGGTCGGGTTTTCTTTCTTACCTTTGCCTTTTTCTTTCTTACCTTAGTTCCCTAAGGTTAAAGGTATTGTCTCCTGTGTGCTTCACAGAGAGCCAATTAATGTTGATTTGCTTGATTTCTGTTCACTTGGTTTCCTTGACTCTTATGTCAGATTGGAAAATAAAAAGTAAAATAAAAGGAAAACAAAAATAAAAGAAAATCTTTGCACTTTCCCAGTCTTTATTTTACCTGTTACTTTTACAGCTTCTAATAAACTCTGGGGATTTGTTGAGATTTCTAATAGAGAGACAGGAAATTGCTTTGCAAGAGCAAATAAGTGGTAGTCTCTCTCATAGGATGTTATACCACTCTTGTAACTCTCAGAATAAACATCAATAACTCAATTTATACCACACATGCCTAAGTTAATTGTATTTAACAGCTTACCGGGTCTACCACTGCATGTTCATTATTTTTCATAGCATCTTTTGACTAAAACAGCATGATTAGTTGAACAAATGTATTAGCATTACTTTGGGTTAAACAGCAGTTCAGCAATGTAGATAGTTCCTATTGATAATATGTAAGCAAGTTCTTTTACCTTTCCATGAAGATAGGACAGCGGAGTGGGTGATGATAAATATTTAAATGCCTTTATAAAAATGCAAAATAAAAAAAAAAAAAAAAAAAAAAAACCACCCCAGCATACAATTTCTAGCGAAGTTCATTATAATTTAATTGGAAGTTTACTAAAATGAATGCTGTTAAAAACCATGCTGTACTAACAGGGGTTAGTGCTCCTAAATCTAACTGACAGGGGTTAGATTTATCCTTATTGGTGTTCCAATCAACTATGGAACTATGCCAAAGGTAGATCTGGCATGCTTGCACCTATATTCTTAAGACTCTGCTGAGGAATACCTAAGTGTTAAAGACTTAAGCAACAAATTGGGGAAAAAATAACTGTGGTACTCATGACACTTTAAAGAATCTATTTGTTCTATTTTGAAGCTAGTTTTCTAAATAACTACATAAATAAATATATTTTCTGTGAGCCTTTGATAGGCCTTACAAAAGCAGCAAAGGACCTGTGCATAACCCTGGATCAGCTGCACTCTAGAGAAAGTTTGAGGCTTTGAATCTGTAGCATGCTTAATCTTTGGAAAAAAAATATTGGACAATCATAGCAAAAATATACTTGGCCGAATTTGGATTTAAATTTAGGACTTCCATACTAATCTGACAAAACCATGGAAGTCATGCAATGGACATAAGTGAGTTAACGAAAGACTGAGACTCTCTGAACAACATAGTTGCTTGTTCTTTTTCTGATCACATTTTGTTCCTATCTATAGTCACAGACAAAGTTCAGAATTTGTCTTATCTATTTGCTGACCTCTGTAATCGTGATTTGATTTTCCAGTCATCTGCTGTTGTTTTGCCTCCTTTGATAATGCTCGTTCTTCCCTACCTGTTATACTAGGCTTTTCTGTCACCACCAGTCTATTAGCATCTGACAGTAATTTGCTCATTTTAGAGCACTTGAGCCGTAGGACACAACACTAATAAGAAATAATGACCTGAAATAATGACCTCCCCAAGCCCCGTCCCACTTTGTGTGTGTGTCTGTGTGACTCCACACCTAAATCGGTATCTCTGTCACAAACCTAGACTCTGTATGTGAGAGATGATCAAAACCATCATAATCCTCATCTAAAGATGAGACAGATTATTTTCCTGTTCACCTCTGATCTTTGTGTAAGTGGCCATATTTTTGACAGTTCTCCTCTCATTAAATAGCTTTGCAAGCTAGAGGTTGTCAGAATAAGTAGGACAGTAGTTTGTGACACCATTTTGATGGGGTTTTCTGACTTGAATGCCATTTTTAAAGCACTGACACACGTACTAATATTATCTTTGGCTGTTGTTCAGTCTGAACCATGTGCTGCAAATTATCATGGTAAAAGGAATGCAGTAGGAGAGGAAAGCTTGCTAGTTCAATTTCTTAGCAGTGTATACATGTTTGGGGCAATATTGGGCCTTATTTTCACGTTCTAGGGCTTTAGTGATGGTTGGGTCGCATAAGCTCAGTGTGAGCTGCTGAAGGAAGAGAATGCTTGAGGGACAGAAAGGATTTATCTATGCCTAGACTTATTCAAGAGAAGAGTATAACTAGATCAATTCCCAGAACTTGTTTTATTTCTTAAAAAATAGATCTCATAAAGTTTAGCAAAATTCAGTTTGTGTTCAGTCAGATCAGTGAGTTACCTTAATCAGAAGTCTCTGAGTCATAATTTTCTTCAGGATTGCACCACATTCAGTAGCTGTGTGTACATATAATAAGCTCATGAAATACTCCTACTTATATAAACTGTAAAATCAAATGTTTTTTGGACCTGTCATGGACTAAAACAAGTTCTGTGAGTTTTAATAAAATGAAAATTCTAGATTCAAGTTGTGATGTGGTGGTAGTGGCGCCTGTACTCTTCCTTGTAACTAGTACTGAGGATAGTCAGCACCAAGAAAGAGTTAGTTTGGTTCACATCATCTTCTTGACTGGGTCAGAACATTGAAATGCCAATTTATTCATTTAAGCAGGAACTGAAACCTTTTTCCTTCCTGGGTTTGATAAATATTTGATGTGAAGTAGAACTAGAGCTAGGTCAACATGTGTTGTTTCTTGGCAAGAATATGTGCCTGAGAAGAAGGAAGTCTGGATTAATTTCCCATTTAAGTTAGTGAATTTTCTAAATGCTGATTAAAAGAAGATAAGAAATAATCTTCATGTCATTGCATTTCCCTTCAGCTAAAATTGTTCTTGACCTGAACCTGACAATTTTTCTTGCAAATAATTGTGAATGTTTGTGTATTTTGCTGGATAAACCATTTGCCATTTTTTTTTCTATTTTATAACATCTCAATTTAGAATCCTAACAATTATTTAAAGTCCCTTAAAGACTAGGTATTCCTCAACTGTGACAAAAGAGCTATACCTGAGATTTCATACTGATATCAGTGTCAAAATGAAAATAATCAACTTGTTGATTTTATAACTTTTGAATGTTTCATGCTGTAGTAATTTTGTCTCTCTTTTAATATATATATTATTGAAGCAGTTTGCAAGCAGAATCAAGTCCCATTTATGATTTTCATTTTGTATTGCAGAAACTTGCTATATTTCAATAAAGCTCTAGGATACACTGAAATGTAATACTATTATATAACCACATAGACTCAGGTATTAATGCTTCCTAATTACTTACTATTTCCAAAAATATACTTCTCGGGAAAAGAGAATACCCTACTGGAAGAAAATGAACAATAATTTGTAATAATGTTTCAGAATTGTATAGCTGTGCAAAAACCCTTGAACATAAGCTAACAACTCCTTAATTAGTTTGAAGCTTTCACCTTCCAAAGCACTTAAACCAAGTTTAATGGTAGGTACTGTCTGCATATTCTGTTGTCTCTCTTATTTTAATCATAATTGAAAATTGCACACTTTAAAGCTCTTTGTCTGCTTTCTGTTATGCATGGATAGGCTTCTTTGTGGCAGAGCTACTTGACACACAGGATTCAGAAAAACTGTTGCTTCCCTTTTTCTCTGACATCCCCCAAAAAAGTAAGACTGCGGGAAATGCACGTTCAATAGCAGTGACAAGATAAATGTAAAGAAAGGGAAGAGTCTATTTATAGACAATGAATGTCAGGAGCATAATGTGCTGGATAGCAGAAGAAATTCTTGTGCTGAAAATGTACAGAGTGGCAGCTATATATAGCTTTTCTTCTGTGTGCTGTATATAGATTTTTTTCCTCAGTGAACCTTTTGCTTGTTGGTATAATAAAGGCTTTAGAAGCAGGAATCCTGTGGCTGTCTTCAAAGAGACAAAAGTGTGGAACTGTGCCATGATCTGGCTTGCTCTATCTGTACTCTTGAACCCTAATTTTAAGGGTGTCATGTGAGAGATAAAGGTTTGTGAAAGTTTTGTGTGCTCCAAATCCAGAATGCATTTCAGAGCATCCATACAGAATGGCTCTGCCCTCAAACCCTTCCATTTCCTCCTCCAAAGGCTTCTCATGCCTTTGGAGTAGGAACATCTTACAGTGTTCTTAGCCATGTTTAAATAGAATCTTAAACAGTAGGCTTATAATGATGATGGCTCTTTGTGATAGCTAATAACTAACAAAAGCATTTGAAAGGAATTCATAGTGTCTCTTTCTATTTTAAGACTGCTAAAGTATCTTTAGTAGCTAATAGAACTAGCATCTTCTGTAACTTGTAGCTGAATTATATATAAAATACACATATATAATATATGTATAAAATATAAATAAATATATATATAATATTTATATGTAAAAATAAAATATTTCACAATAAAGCATTTTTTAAAGAGATTACTGACTGTTTTTCTAGGTCTATTGAGTACTGATAGTTATGAGGACTGTATAAATTGACAGTCTTCCATTACATAGCTTATTGGAAAGTAAAATACTATAGTGAAAATAAGAAATTGCTGGGGACTTTAAAAAACAAATAGGCAGCTGTGTTTCCTGAGAGAGACATTTGGACTTATCAGAGGAGAAAATCTTTATGATGCAGCTATTTAATGCAGAGGATTTGGGGATTCTGTAACAGAATTGTCTATAGCTATGAGCTCCTTCGATTTTTTTTTGCAGGCAGTGTTCTTTCAGAGAGAGACACTCTGTTTGAAGGAGTATGCAGAGAGCAATGAAGCTGGTCTTGACCCTATGTGTGCAGTAAATTGAGAGGATCTTTGTCTTTCAATTTAGTCTAAATGTAACATTAATTGCATATATTTTTAAATATTATTGATATTCACCAATAGAAAGACCGGAAATCAAAAAAATACTTCTTATAAGCAAGTGCATATATAATGTTTACATGTTCATGGAAGAAAAGGTTTCCTGCACAACCATTCTCAGACAGTCACAAAAGTAAATAGGCTTGAGTTTATATAAAGCACTGTGAATACATCGATTGATAAAGATAGATTAAAAAAAATGGGGACTACCCATTCTCTTCTAAGTGTGTTTAGTACAGACAGCATTATAAAAACATGAATTATAACAGTTAAAGGAGCCCAGCAAAGCACAATTCTGATCTTTCTGGTACCCAGTATTCTTTGAGATACTGTGTGAAGCAGTGAGTTAAAACAAAATGGAAAATCAGATCAGAAAAAAATCAGAAGGGTTTAACAACTGTTACAAATTAGAATAAATAAATATCCTATAGATACACATACATATGTGTGAATTAGTAAGCATATACATTATATACATACCACACACACACACTTACAATGGTGCAAGAGGACTTGAGAATGGACAGAATGATCAAGAACTTGTAGTATATTCCCTAGTAAATGAAAAAGAAACCTGTATACATAGCCTATAATAGAGAGGTCTGGAATTGGCTTCTTTTAACTCTTATAGTTAAAAGTATGTTATCTTCAGCAAGCTTATACAATGCTATTTTAAGATAAAAACTCATAGAAGACAAAACATTTTGACTGTAATTCTTTGAAAAACATGTAAAGAGATAGTTGCTTCAGGCTGACTAGGCTAAAGAAGAGATTGCTGATCTTTGTTTCCTTGTCGGTCCCTATTGGTCTAGTTTATACAAAAGTCAGGCAGATGATCACAGTATAAGAATATACAGAACAGCTGGCTGGAGCACTAACAGAAGAGGCATAACCCCTACCTTTGTGCTTGGTGAGATTTATTTCTGCAAGAAAGTCTTAAAAAATTGAAGTTTTGTGTTACTGTGTACGTCAAATCTATCCTCCTTTTGTGCTGCATTTGATAGACTGTAATTGTATTCTTGGCACTCAGAGTGAAGCACATTAATTTAGTTTTTAAGTCTTTTGAAATTCATTAGAAAAATATGCAAATGTTTCAGAAGGAAGTCAGTAATTCAAAAGAGGTATTATGTATGGTGGGTTTTTTTTGTTAACCTAAAGAATAAAAACTTCATTGTCTTTTCAAGACTTCTTTATTCATCATGGTAACTCAGGAGCCTTCTTCTTCTACAAATTTTCAAATGTCATTTTCTCTAGACCCTGATGAGATTCTAGTGGGTGTGAGGAATTTTATTGGTTTTATTCCTTGGTTGTATACCTACCTCTTCTCTTATAGTTGTATTTAATTTGAAACTGTCACCATTATATTAGCTGATTTAAAGTCAGAAATGTAGGTAGCAGTTGAACTTTGCCAGTACAAGTTCCTTGTGAATACATCAACTGCTAAAGTCTTCTTGGATGTCAGAGGTCTAGCATACAGTCAAGTAGCTCTTACAGAAATAAAATTCATAAAGTGACACTGCCTTGTAGTCCAGGGAGGCATCTTTCCCTGTTAGCCCCAAACTCACGAAAAATCCCCTTTCCACAAATGTAATATTATATTTGTGTTCAAATTTTATATATCATCAGAATATGCTGCTTATGACCTTGCAACAAAGTTAATTATGCTACACAAAGGCTGCCTGGATTCCACCTAGCTGAAGTTGCAGAAGACCTCTTATTCCCTTTATTCCTGTGCAAACTCACAGTGGGTTGTCCTGCTGCTGTTGACATCATACACAACATGCATATGCTTGACACTTGAAATATCTGTTATTTGTTTGAGTTTGGATCACTTCTGTCTATCTGCGGTGTATTTGAAAGTATCTACAGATTCTGGTATCTTGCCCTACTTCCTGATGTCTGGTGTTTTTGTACCACAGAAAATTTAGGTCAGTTAGGTACCTGGAGTAAGAAGATTTTAATCACAAGAGCTTATTGTTATTTAAAGGTGAGATTCCTTTCTATGCATATCTTTGGATGCATAGGTGCATGCATCTACTCCAACTATCTTCAGTTTTTTCTTATCTTGATGACACTGCAAATATTGTTGAAATCTATTGCTTATTGTTTACCTGCTGTGAACAAGGCAGGTCAGGTCATAAATAAAAGCACTGGGATCTGTGCTTGTAGTCATGTATTACTGAGCATCTTCCAGAGGCTCATATGGGAAGAGACAGCTAAAGAACTTCGTTCTGACTTTCTTTGCTTAGGCTTTCCATCCTGATCCCGGTAGTTTCCATTGTTGCAGTAGCTAGTCAACTGGAAAGAGAAGACATGCTCTGTTCTGGAGCACTTGTTTGACTTTCTCTTTAGAAATCAACTAGAATTAGAAATGGAGATAAAAAAACAGCAACTTAAGTAGCTATTGATAGTCTTTTTGCTATCTTACCACATTGACTTAGGAGCAAGCTATTAGCCATCACCTCTGCTGCACTAAGTCGAAAATAGAAGCATCCAAGGACAGTAACTGTGGAGAAAACACCAGCTGCCAACTTATCCTTTGGGATAATATGTTCTTAACGCTTTGAGAAAAATGGAGCTATAAGGCTGAAATGAATATTGCTTATTAAATTTTACTTTATGAATACTTTTCATGTTTTCTTTGCAACTCACATTGCCCCCACAGGTTCTAGCTGAGGGAGTGGATGTCACTGCTTTAAGCATACTGCAGATTAATAGCTATTGTGCCTGCCAGAGAATGCTTATAACCCAGTGAGAAGGCGGACACAGAGAAGGAGGAAGGAATATTACTAAGAATGGGTCTGCATGGTATCTGTTAAAAATAAGGGGAAAGCAGTGGACCTTTCAGCTTAGCAGGTAGGTTTTGCATATTACTTCCTCCATGCTGTCTGCCTTTCAACCACTTTATTCCAATGCTTACAGTTTTAGAAGCTTTTACTTATGGGAAAGGTATGTCTAGTGTAGCTGTGCACTTGGGGATAGGTGTATATTTCCCATAAAGTCTGTACTTGAGGTGTGTATGGGAAGTACTGAAAAAATATTAATGCTTCTAAAGGGTTTTTAGTTCTAATGCTCTTTTAATCTGTTTCTGCCTGCAGCTGAGGTTCTGTGAAAGCTGTTTTTGGCAGTAAAAAAGGCCCAAGAGGTTTTGGACCTCAGTTATTCTTTCTGATCTTTGCATCATGTATGAAGAAATAACTCACAGTGGGGCCATATTGTAAACTGAAATGATAAATGTTTAGAAAATATTTTACTTTTCTTCTTTTACATTTCGTGAATGGAGGGAAAGTAAGTATATTATCCCAAGGCTGCTTCTGTGTTATCTGGAGAATGGACAATGAGCAAATATAAAGCTGAAACTTTCTTAAATTAGCTTTCTAAAGAAAATATTCATGGAACCACAACTCAAATTTTCTGTTTATTTGTGCAAGAAAACTCTACTCGTTAGCCTGGAATTGCTAATTACCATTGTATGATTGCTTTCAGCTGACTCATGCCACTTATGAGTGCATCCCGAAAGACTACTACTGTCTTTTCACCTGCTTGAAGAAATACTTTGCTTTTCCCTGTATTTATTGGCTTGATTTGTCCTCTTTCTTCTTGATTTCTGTTTGTAGTGGCTATATGAGTGTGTATTTTCAAAGACATCAGTCTAAAAACTTGGATCCCCTAGCTGTTCCCTAGCAAAGCTTGAAATTTAATGGATGAGGTTTCAAGGTTTGGTCTTGCGAGAACATTGTGATATTTTCATATGAGGTCTGTGATGGAATGGGGCTTGATGGGTTGGTAAGACATTCTAAAACAAAATTGGTGGAGTTTTTTTTGTTTTCTTGTTTGTTTTAAGTAAACACTGATAAAAACCTCAGGTTACACAGCATCTGCAGTGCTGAAGGTTTTTGGCAACACACAGCTAACCTCAGGGTCTTACTGAAGACATTTTAAAATTAAAAGGTTTTTTTAAAATACCTGTCTACAAATTTGAAAGTGAACGATAACAACTTCATTTTTTTGTCCGTTGAATTTTAACACATGTAATAGTGCCAAGAAAATACAGCTAATCTTCTAGTGACTTCATTGTCATTTTCACAGACATTTTTCTACTTAAAATCTTAATGTAGTACAATAAAACTTCATGAATGGAAGTTACCATTTGATATAAGAATGTATCAATCAACTTATGTGCTTGACTGGTTGATTTGTAGCAGTCTGTGGAAGAGGAATGAGGCATTTGCACACAGGAACATTTTGAGAAGCTTTGTTTTAAAGCCATTTCATGTAAACAGTAGGAAACTGTAGGTTAAGATGATAGTGACTATTTTAATGAAGACATAGCAGCCTTGAAGCAGGAGAATGACAGCTGTTACGGGGAAGTGGAAGATGAGAAGGGATGATAGAAGAGCATAAGCAGGACTATTTGGAAGCAGAAAAGCAAATGCATATCAGAAGCAAGGCTGTTATTTGTGAAATGAAGATAAAAGAAAGGATTTAACACCTGGTTTCAGGTTTGACTCCATCCTTTGTCTCTCTCACTTATTCCTGTTTTCATAAGCATGTCTCATTAAAGACTTCCCTGGGCCTTCTCCTTTAACAAAACAGAAATCAAATTTTCTATGTTTACTTAAATTTATCACCAGCCTCAAGGCTTATCTTACTGCTACTGTGGTTCAAAATGAAGTGCAGCAGTCTTGAGACTGCAGCACTAGATACTGAGAATACAGCATTTTTATTATCTATTGCAATATTGTCTGGTAAAGAAAATTTATTTATTTGATATGTGGAAATTAGGGAAGTCTCTATCCTTTTGGCTGAAACAGGGAAGGAGGAGAAAGAAGGAAGTGGGGAAACTACCTTTGCTTCCTGTATAAATTAAAGTGTTGATTGCCTTCCAAACCCTAAAAATGTCACTGCTGCTGTAACTACAGCATCCTGCAATGCAGCAGTATTCTGGAAACATTCCATCCTCCTTTATGGAGGTACATTCCTCCCTGATGGTCTCCACAATATGGGCAGTGTGACTTGGTAGTCAGGACTTCTGTCTCCTGGAGATCTTGGATTTTACTGTCAGACCATTTGTATGACTTGTCAGTGTGAGAATTTAGGCTGTAAATGGTAGCATTTTTAACAGAACAGCTCATTCTCATAGAGAGAACTTTGAAGAAAAGTCTGAAAGTCCTCGCCTTCGATACCAACACATCTTGTGAGTATATTTGCTAAGGGAGGCCAATGAATTTTGGTGGCTGGTTTTTGATTCCTGAGCAGCTGGATGTATAATGTGACATTTCAGAGGAATATGTAGTCCAGCTTAATGATAGGGGGTCATCTAAATGTATTTCTTGGCTTTTGCACAATTATGCTTTTCAATGCCAGTAAGGGGCAGACAGATGGAGCTGAGGGCACGACCTAGCTCAAAACCCACAATAGAGATGGCAAAACAGACTGAGTCTTCTCTGAAAATGACTGTAAATCTACTTATTGTTCTTCTATCTGTAAGCCCTGTTGTGTCTCTGAGGAGAAAGAATTATTTGTACTGTGAGATTTGAGGCATAAAATTACGCAAGCCTTGGCTCTTAATTTACACACCTACATAATCCCTAGGGAAATGGAGGTGCTCCCAGCTGCTTTCTGGAGATGTTAATCTTCCTCTATTGACTGTGAGAGGAGAGGTGGAGTGGACAGTGAGCTTTCCTTATATTTAATTGCATGCAAAAACTTGCATACTTCCTCATTCTCCCTCCTGTCCCTAAATGCTTTATTCAAGCAAGACTTCTTGGAACGTGGAAAAATATATTTGAGAAAGTACCTAAACCTAAAAGTATCTAAAAACCAAGGAGAATAGCTGCTCTGAAGAACAGGCAAAATTCTGTAGGTACTTGTTGGGAGCGGTAAGGCTTGAAGAAACAGCAGTAGGGTGCTGAATAAAACAGCCTTGAGAGCTGTTCAGCTACTGGTATCCAAACTGAAAGAAGAAGTAAGAGCCAATTGTCTTGTCTCAACAGCATGAGACTTGCAATCAAGGCTGTTCGCTTTTTAATTGTCAAATGTACTCTCACTTTGCTTACTGTGCTTGCCAAGAAAAGTGGTTGCATCTCCATCCCTGCAGAATCCAGGGCCAGCATGGGTGATGCACATCCAGACCCACTTCTGCTCGCTGTTCCTCAGAGCAGGCTCCTTCCTAGCACTCAGGCTGCATTTCCACTGGAGATGGGGGCATGTTTTGTGCTTGTGCAAGTGTGTAATTTTTCATTTGCTCCCCTCCCACCCCACTTATAGCCTCTCTGCAAATGTTAAAACTGATCTGATTGTTATCTGCATTTTTGCTGACATAACTGGAAAAAAAAGTCTATGCGACTCAAGAAGTGGAAATCCTGTAGGTTTTCTTGAAAGCACAAAATATTCTTTGTGCTAGAAAAATCTTAGATCACTTTTTCTGTTGTTATGTGTGTTTAAGTAAAGCACAACATTTACTCCAAGGAAAAGTGATGTTTCACTTGATCTTTGTGAAAAGCAAGCAAATAATTCACAGAAATATTCTGGTTAAACCACATGCTAGAATGGTCTTTCATGCTATTAGGTATCAGCAATGACTTCAGTGAAATTGTTTGAAGTAATTGATATAAAATCTATGCCTAGTAAGCAAAAATATAATTTATTATGCAAAGAGTGCATAATAGGAAATATTTTCATAACAATCCAAAATTGTTATGAATCTCATGATAATCTCCTCAGACCACCAATATAAATAGAGTCTACTGTCAGTTTAAAATTTGGGTAAATTTAGCAGTTTTAGAATGCCAGAGACGTCTCTGTTCAGAAAATAAATGTTTAGCATGAGGAAAGGTGATGTTCATATTTTAAATAACTTCTTGCTGTTTCAGTAGAGGATACTCCATACTGCCATTGCTTCAGGTACAATTGCACATCCTTCTATGCATGTGACATGACTGTTCATGGCTACTGCTTAAGGAGAGCAGGAGAATTTTGGTTCCACTACTGTCTTATCTTCCTACATTTTTCTTTTCAATGATAAAATTTTGGACCATTTCAAAATCTCTTTAAAATTGAAAGAGAAATGGGGTACTGTCACTGTAATGTTAACAAAATGAATTTAATTAGTTTTGTTTGGATAAAAGCTACAGCTGGTAACTTGATGACATTTTTTAAAGTCTTCATATTAGCCAGCATGACATGTTTGGGAAGCTTCTAATTTGTAACAGCAAATATGCATTTGTTGAGAACAACCATGTCAAACTAATCTCATTTCCTTCTGTGACAAGGTAACAGGCCATTAGGATCGGAAAAAGAAACAGATGTTGTGTATCTTTAGTAAAGCTTTGTTATTGCCTTGCATGACACTTCCAGGAGCAAGCTAGATTAACATAATTAAATATAACTAATATATAACCAATAATAATAATAATTTCAATAGCATAGGGGTAAAATGAATGAGTATACAAAATAGTCTCTTTAGGGTAAAGTCCAGTTTCATGTTTTTGTTAATTACTGGGATGGTAACGTAGAGGGTATCATTACATTTTCAAATTAGATAAAAATGGGCAGCAGTGCAAAAGTGATAATTAATAGTTAGAATTCTGAAGTCCCGCCAAATTGGAAAGATACTATGGAATATTATAAGGTTATGTGAAACTTTTACAGGGCAAGAGGAGTTAAGTTTTATGCAGCTATCAAAAGAACAGACATAGATGGAATTAAAAAAAAAAAGTGTGAAATACCTTTCAAATGCTGATAAAAACTTAGCTGAAACATGATGGTAAGTTTTGGTTAAGAGGAGGAATCACTGAACTAGCACTGAAAGTCACAAAACAAAAAAAAAGCAAAAAATATCTCAGTATAGGAATGGTGACCAGTAATGAAAGAAAGAAGGTAGCTTTCATACATTGAAAAGGAGACCTAGAAGAGATAAAAGTTTTGAAATGTGATACAAATGTTTATAGAGAAGAAAATTTATCTTCGTATTTAAATACAAACTAACAGATTTAGGCTACATCAGGGAAATTAGGTATTAGGAGAATTATTCTAACTTTAAGGAAAGCAAGGCATGAATGAATTGTCTGGAAAGTGGTAGATTATTCAATAAAGATGGGTTTTGAAGAAGGTACAGGGTCAGGAGAAGAACTAGATATCCTCTTAAGGTCCCTTCTGTTCCTAGCTCCCTTCTGTTTCTATTTTCTCTGAGTCTATGCACACACTATTGACACAGGAGGAAAGACACTGCATATATATATGGACAATATGAAAGAATATAATGTGTACAGTGCAAAAATTCTTGTTCATTTTTCTTTTGTTTATTTCTTGGACAAATTCAACTAATCTAAAATATTTCCTAGTTTCTTATTAATTCTAGTCCAAAAGTATGCATTAGATACACTCAGTTGAATGCATTAACCAAAGAAAAAAAAAAAACAAAATTAAGAAATTTCAATGTATTTCACACAAGCCATTTAATTCTTTCTGTATTTCACACAAGCCATTTAATTTTTGGGTCAAGTATTCATACTTTTTTAATTCATTTATATAACTTCCCCACTAAAGCCATTTCACCACCCTGAGAATGGATTCCATCAGTTTAACATACATTCTAAGGAACTCAGTTTGACTTACTGTATAAGTCATTCTCTCTTTCTCTCTTTTTTTTTTATTATGAAATTAAACTGATTTATAGATAAATATTAATAAAAAATGTACTTTTTCTGTATTAGGATGTTTAGCTTTTAACAGCTTTGAAACTTAGTAGTTAGGAAGAAGAATTTTTTTGTTGGGGAGATGTGCATCTTAGGAGTATATGTGATATGCATAGGTGTGAACATCAGTTATGTTAAACTCACAATGAGTAATTGTGGAAAACTTAGTCAGCCTGAAGTGCCTGTAACAATATAATGACATGGAAAACTTTTAGTGTTACTTGACCATAACTGATCCACTATTGAAGATATGGTATGCTAACATCTGCACTGAAGATACTGTTCCCAACTGTCACTGCTTTTCTCAAACCATATGACATTTATGTCTCTGTCAGGCATATTGTAATGACAATGATTTATCAGATTTTAGATATTTCAAGGGCCTGCTATTCTTCAAGGCTGCAACTGTTCAAAACTGAGTTTTAAAACTTTGAAACTTTTGAACTTTTGAAACTTTTATCACCAAGGGTTTGTGCTTGCACAAATCCTTAAATTTCTTCAGAAATTAAAGCAGAAAATGTTTTGGGAATGCCAGATATCTCATTGAAAACATGTGTTGAATTTGTCATCGTTGTTGCTCCTAGTTTTTTCTTGTTTTCTTGTTTTCTTGTCTGTTTCTGAAATGTTTTGAGGTGTGATGGCCCCAAACAGCTATGGAGGCTTTCAGGAAGTCTGAGAATGTGTCAGGCCTTTCCAGTCAGGTTGCAAAGGAGGTGGGAAAGAGGTCAGCAAAACAAAGGAAATTTGTTCTAGCTTTCTTCAAAAAAATGCATCAAAAATTGCATGTTCATGAATCACCTTGTTTTAAAAAAAAAACAGATGTTTTTGAATGCAGAAAAGGCCTCTTGTCTGCTAGACTTAATCTACTGCTGAACCTACCATTATAGCAAGTGGAACTCAGATTTGGTATCCTGGAGGGAAAACTAGATGTGAAGCAATTTCTCTGCATCACAATGCCAAATCCAAAGATAATGAACACAAAACTTCTCTCAGTTGTTGAAATTAGTATTTTACAAGATGTCACTGAAGAACTATGCAGAGTCAAGGGTAGCACTTCAGTTTTAGATCTGTGAACCTTTTGTTATCGACCTACAGCAGCATTTGTTTCACCTAAGCAGCAGCTAACTAATTTACATATATGACTGGACACTAGGGTCTACTGAGATTTTTTTCCTAGGTTGTTTTTGGAGAAAACACTGTGTTTGCTTATGTTTTTATGTACTGTTTAAAGCTGCTCTGGATCACTTGCTGGTTTGAGATAATATTCAGCCTTAATGAGCTAGGAGAGTTTGATAAAAGTGTGAACTCCCTAACAGTATAAAAAAAGTCTAATAAAGTCAAATAATAGTTGGGCTGTGTATTCATTTTGCTATACCTATATTGGCCTTCTGTAGCTCAAACTCTTGCTTACTTCTGTTTCATTTGCTATTGCAAATGCTATTTCGCCTAAACAAGCCTCCCACACTTCTGCAGCAATCTGTGTTTGATCTATTTTTTAAATTTTCCTTTTTCAAATATTATGTCAACTTATAAACCTGTTTAAAGTGCTTGCCTTTTTGTAGATGACAGTGTGTCATCTGGCTTTCTGCTCAAGGAACAAATGTCCCTTTGTTTAATCTCATTTCCAAATATGCTTTTTCATTCTGATCAATATTCTTTTATCCTCACATAATTTCCTCTTTCTACATATAGTGATGCATTCACTTTAAAAATTTATATTTAATTATAAAATTGAGGTCAATTGCTCTTCTTGACTATTCGCTTGTCTAAGAATTCAAGCCGTGTCAGATTAATTCTCTATTTTGATTTATTAATCTACTATTGATCAATAATCTTTTGATCTACTAAACTTGTAGCCTGTCATACCTATGTAAACAGTGAATGTGAATTGAAACTCAACTATTTCTCTTGCCTTGGAGTATCTTTAGTATAGCAAAGATGTTGGAAACACCTATTTTGACATTATCTTAGTATACTTTAAATGTTTTGTCTTTTTTTGTCTGTTGTTTAAAACAAAGAGAATCTACTCATGTTCTACTCAGAATCTACTCTTTTCTCTTTGGCAATGAGTGCAAGTTAAGAATGTTTAGTATATGCTTTGAGGTAGAGCAAAAATCACTTTCATATAAAGAACTCTTAGTTATAGATAGCAGTACAAAACTGAGCAAAACTCATAGATGTTCAATAACATTTTTAATTATTATTTAGAGTTAAGTAAGTCCTTTTTTCAGCCTTGTGAGTTAGAAAGAGAGTAATGAAATACACAGCTAAGAGAAAGTGGTTGGTGCCATGATGTGTGTGTGTAAACATGTTATAGTATTTTACGGGAATTTTTCAAGCTGTATAAACCTTGAAGAACTCTGTGAATTTTGTTGCTTGTGCTCTTTGGCTAAGAATTATCTTCTGTAGAATAAATCAGAATATGCACCACTTTTGTAGCAAAAAAAGACCCTAAAACTCCTTCTCTTTAACAGACTCCTTGTGTAATACTTGGAAACAAAGAATGGAACCTTGGAGAAACAGTTCAAATTTTTTTTTAATAGCCTTTGATAATGAAAGCTGAAATTATTTTTGAAATAAGCTTTTATATTAAGTATTTTTCTAATTTTCCCTGTTTTTTTCTTAAACATTACAGAATCTATCATTTCATATTAGACGAAAATAAGGTTTAAAACCAAGCAATACCACAGTCTCTTGTAATTCAGAAGGAAAATCAATGTCATGGGTGACTACAATTTTGTGACCTTTCCACTTACCACGGCATACTTAGAACTTAATGAACGTGATGTTCTTGGGTACATTATGTGATAAGTTTCCAAATAATAACATAAAACTAGATTCCTATTCCCATGTGAAGCTAACAAGCTGCCTTGCAATGAAGGCTCTAGAATGAAGTGGTCATCTAAAATTAAATTTGAGACTGAAAAACTATATTCTATTCCTCATCATGAATTTATCCAGCACTCTCTATTTTAATTATTATTTGATAACCCTTAAAAATAAATCTGTCATGAGAATGTCAAATGAACACAAGTAAAAGATCTATTGATTCATTTAAATTGAGGTCATTGACCTTTATCTAAACCCATGTCTGATTTCAGTTAAATATACCATAGTACTACCCTTACACTCACAATAGCTTCATAAAATGTCACAACCAGCACATATGACAAACTGTTAGATGATACTGCTGAGTCCACTTACATTGAAATGGGACTGAGAAATAGGTGAAAAACATCAAAATCATCAATAAACAAGCATATATCTTCATTTGCACTTAATATATTCATTGGGAAAAAAATTAAAACGTGGAGAAAGTCAATATGGCTATATACTATTTTCCTGGCTGGACAGATGCACTCATGGTTTTGTCATTGCCATAATTACAAAAGTATCCAATTTTAAAAGAAACCACTGGGTATGGATAGGGAATTCAGTAGAATAGTATCAGTTTGTTATTTATCAGCAGTTTCAGTTTCCTGACTAAAGAAATACAACATTCCAAACAGAAAGACTTGTCACGGGTAGTTTTTTTATGTAGGTATGTTTAATAATATAATCAAAGGAGCATTACACTGGCAAATCCCAGATAGAGAATAGAATTATATATATAGACATAATCATATCCCCCAGAATTAGTTTATTCGAGTGGCATGTAATCCCAGTAGCAAATCAGGTTCTGGTAGAAATGTTTCAAGAATGAATTAGAAAACTCCTGCTGCCCCCAAAGCAAACAGAATTATTGACACTGCAAGTTGCCATTGTAGAAAAAAAATAGAATAGGGTGGAGTGGTGTTGAAAATGGAAAGCAAATATGTTATAACTGAGGTAGGGTGTTTTCCATTTTTACAGGATCCTCCTCAGTTTCCAGTGGGCATGCTGCAACTATTTTTGTTGTGAAATAACATTTGATGGCTTCAAAATGATGCAATTGTATATATGAGTTTGTTGTAGGCTTTCCTCAGAATATTTCCACCATTCTTGTAAAAATTTCTCATTTTTTCCCATGCTTGGATCCCTCTTATAGGGAGGAGAAAAAAAGTGAGAAGAGGAAGTCAGGCATAAGCTAAAGATAAAGTACTTCCAAACTCTGCCATGCTACCACATACATTAACTCTTTGGGAAAAAGAGATAATCCACAAAAACTTTCATAATAACAAAAATTTTGCACTCTAGAAGAAGTTGACAGATGTAGTTTGGTGAAACAAAACTGTTTCCAAAAACACCAAAAACCTGTAGACAGGTGAAAAAAGAATGTGAAAGTTTTTCTTTAATTTTTGCATTTGGCAGCTGTTTCTTAGGTGAATTGTGTGTTCTAGGCTCCAGTGATTCATTAGCCTGGCTACTTCTAAATACCTTGATCCAAAAAGAAAAAAATATTTACTGAGTGCTAAGATGATTTTTCATGCATCATCACCAATAAGAAAGAGAAAATTCTTAGCATGCATCATCTTCGTGCATCATTACCTAAGAGAAAATTCTTAGAGCCTGGAAGAGCAGGGAGAGATAGTCATTGACTCAACATCTGCAGCTGATTGTGTCTTTGAATTCCTTCAGGAGTTCCTTCACAAAAATATTCAGTAAATAAGATTCTTATCAAAGCCTTACGTTCACATATGGAGGCTTCATCCCTCAGAACTCTTGGATCATGATCTTTATGGTCAGTCTTAGAGCCTCTCCAATAATTGATTGTTCCACCAAGTCAGTGCTTGGTTTGGTACAGCTATTCACTTTGAAGAAAAGCTATTAATGTTCTGCAAGAGTGTGCATATGAGGATGGATAGGTATTGGCATGTATGTCAAAAGCAGTATCTTCAATGAATCGCTTTGAGAGTGGCTTTAATTCATGATCATGAAAAAGACATTTTTATTCCACACAAGTATTTTATATGTTTACAATTATTTAAAATAGAGAAGTGAATTTTCTCTTTAGGAAAATTTTATTTTAATGTGGAAAATATGTAGGAGTCTTCTCAAAGGAATCTTTGTGGCAAAGGTAGGTTTCATACTTTAAACATAGAAATTACCACAAAAGTAAAGGCAAATATTTTGTAGAATAACTGTCTTTATGTAGATACTGGGCTTTTTTATATCATAGATGAATAGGACAAAGAGGAAAATGAAAATCTTTCTCAGGTGAAGGATTTTGGACTGAAGAATGGAAGTACTTCCTTAAATGTTCACCCTGTATCAAGGAGAATATTTACATATAAAAATCCTTATTTTCCTTCTTACTATGTAAATGTTCATATACACATGTATGTACATGAGAGAGTGCCTACAATCTGAAGACCATCTGTCCCTGATGTAGATTATGGGTTCCTGATAAAATAGGTCATGAGCAAAACAGATTCTCAGCAGCCTTTGGTGTTTCTGAGAGTGGAGATAGCAAAATACTCGAACAGCCTGCCTACCTTTGGATTCCCATCATAGGCTCAGAGCAGGGGAACTTGGGCAATCCTCTATGCACCCTTGCTAATGCTGATTTTGCATAGTGTAACTATGTGAATACCCATCAGGTTTTTAGCATAAAAATGGGCTGTTTATATATACATAAATATATACACATAAATATATACATATATACATATATAAAAATATATAAACCCTTGATGAAATGTGTCCGTATGCACAGCAAGCCTACAGTACTTAGGAGCCTCTTTTGTCAAACTATATATTATACTGTCTTTAAAGCAGTCCTTGTGTTATGTGAACCAAATATATGTTCATCCTGTATTTTTTTAAAATAGTATTTACCTTTCAAATTTTCAGTACATTTATAATAGTACTTGTTATTTTTTCCTTTGCTGTTGGTGATGAGGAAGGTTTTAGGAAGATTTTATTTCATGCTTATGTCATCTAGCTATGCTTTCTCTGACCTCTCTTATTCCACCCGCTATAGTCATCCTCCCTGCTCCTGCTGGTACAAGCTGTTGTCCCAGTCTGCTCCAGCCTTCCTTACTTTATTTCCATATTTTTTTTCCTGAGCCTTCTTATCTATTCCAAATTCATCAAAATTGTTCTAGTCTTCTTGTGACTGGCTGCAACTAGAATTGGTTTTCCTACTCTGCCTATTACTTATTTTTAAGGAGTTTTATGCTTCCTGTTTTCTCAGACAACCTCTGAGCAGTTGTTTTTTTGTGAAGAGATGTCTGTGCTGACTCAAAGGCAGTCTCTTTTTCTCCCACCTGCACTGCATATATTTTCCTCTTGCCATTCTAACAATCAAGGTTCTGTCTGTTAATCTGTCCTTTTCTTTTTAGTCGACAGATGCTCATTTATGTAATTTTTTCTTCCCCTTATCCCTGTCCCATGCACCTGCCACACTTGCTTTGTTCTGCCTTTTATTTGACTGCTCAGAGGGAAACACAGCATACACATGCACATATTTTATGCATACCTGTTTTTCACGCTGCCTCACTAATGACTTTTAATACTGTGGTCAATTTCATTCACATCTTAAAGGGTGAAGATCTTTGGGAGAATTAAGCTCTTATCCATTCTCTGAAAACAAGCAGCAGTGAAAGAGAGAGGCCTCAAGGGGTTTTGTGTGCCTCTGTGTGTGTGTGCTATTGGACACTAGAGAAATCATGCTGCTGAGAAAGATTTTAAAAAAGCTCTACAGAGAGACTTTCAAGTGGAGCTCATGCTTATGCTACAGATCCATGAGAAATCAAGTTGCATTTGTTCATGTTTTAATCTGCAATTTGTAGAACTTGAACAGAAGGCACACTTTTAAGACATTTCACTAATATGTGCATTTCTCAGTACATTGAACTTTATAAATGTTCCATTGCAATTATACCTATCTAAATACCACAGTAAATATATCTGCTAAAAAAGTTTACTATGGTAAAGAATATAGAGCGTAATCTCTTGAATTTGCTGTGGAGACTTGTTATCTTGACAGAATTGTATTTGTCTCTTTTGCATGCACCTGAGAGTTGCTTTTGAGAATCTTTTTGTTTTCTCCCTTTGCGAACTTCACAAACTGGTATTGGGCAATTTTCTAAATCTTGTCCATACTTAGGCGTACTCTGAAAGGTAATTTGTTGCCTGCTTTTTCAGTATGATCCACTTTTACTATGGTTGAATGCAGGCTCTCCTCTTTTACTATGGATTATTCTTTGGTATTATATTATTAATCTTTTACCAAAGATTATTATACTAAAACTGTCAATGGAAATATGTGAAACAGATGAAAAATTCTGTGACAACAGAGGTTGCTGTAGTAGTTTTGGTGTGACCATTTCACAGTAAAAGAGAGCTTTGAGGGTAAAAATAATTTCACTGTTTAGTCTCTAAATCTGGATAATTCATGTTTTATTTCTAAGATATGTGAAAGGAATAACTTTTATTTTAATGTAGATTTCCTGATACGGGCATGAATATTGATATATGGGACAAAATATACTTGGACTGTTGCATTTCTGATTTAGTGATTTTCAGAGTAGTTCAGTTACTCTGAGAATATGTGATATGTCACTATCTCTGCTTTACCCCACTCAGGTGAAATTCTCCTTACCTTCTATTATTTTCAGTAATACTTAGGGTGGTGATAAATGGGCCCGACTCCAGTTGGAGGCCTGTGGCCAGTGCTGTCCCCCAGGGGTCAGTACTGGGCCCAGTGCTGTTCAATTTGTTCATCAATGACCTGGACGAGGGCACGGAGTGCACCCTGAGCAAGTTTGCAGATGACACCAAGCTGGGTGGAGTGGCTGACACTCTGGAGGGCTGTGCTGCCATC
>VZSG01000573.1:432738-451655 GCA_013398315.1 Nothoprocta pentlandii | reverse complement strand
TGTGGAGTCTCCTTCTCTGGAGCTCTTCAAAACCCGTCTGGATGCCACCCTGTGCCACATGCTGTAGGTGTGCCTGCCTGAGCGGGAAGGTTGGACTAGATGATCTCTAGAGGTCCCTTCCAACCTTGAATATTCTGTGATTCTGTGATTCTGTGAATTGTCTACATTCACTCTAGTAGCAGAGCTGGAACTGCTTTATTGGAGTACAGCTCATCAAAGTAAAGCAAGAGGCATCACCGTAGGGGTATAAAATAAAAGGGCTGCACAGCTCTGTAATTTCACAAATGGGCAAGAGAATGCCTTGTAGTAGATGTAACAGATAGGAGAGGCAAAACTTATCTTTCAACTCCTGCATTGTCTTACTCCTCTTTCTTTGTCTGGACGTCAAATGAGAATATCTTTCTTGCAGTGTTTCCCACCTGCCATTCCAGGCAAGAGGGACTAGTTTGCAGAATCTATGGTAGTACATTTAGCTGTCACTTGCTGCCTCTACCAGTCCATATGTCAAACCACAGTCTAACCACAGAGCTAATGGTTCTGCTGTTTCCCGTTGACTTTTTGAAAGGTTCTTCATTGCTGCAAGTGGAGCCATTTTAGGTGAGATGATATGGTGGATGCTGTTTGCAATTAGATATCTCCTGCTTTCTGAGTTGTCATTAAAAAATATGGGTTCTTTACATGTGATGCTGGAATGATTTCTGAAACCAGAAAATTGAATAACTTCTTCAAAATTATGCTAAAGAAAGACAGATAGCCATGCCACTGAATGATCAGTCTTGCCTTACTCGCCTTTACTCTCACTTTCCAGTATAACTGAAAGAGCTGCTTCCTCCCACTCCTCAAATTGAATACCTGAACATAACTACAGTTAAGTTATTTTTTCTATAGAAAAAAAAGGATTCTTTTTAATGGTAGAAGCTGACAATGGGACTCCAGAATATCTGAGTTATGTTTAAAGACTGTTCAATGAATTATTTTAGATTTAATTGTTGTTGACTACTACATTTCTTAACTTGCTTCTAATAAAACCTACAGAATAGGTTTAGTTTAAATCATATATGCAGTGCAAAGAATTTCTAACACAGTCTGAAAGGAGCATGGAGGGAGGAGTTTCATGTGTAGGATATCTAAGGAAGAAGATCTGGCCATTGCAAATCCAAAGAGAATGACTAACAGGTATAATAGAACTTATTGTAAGCATTTTTGAAAGATTTGTATTGAATCTAGCTGCATTTTTTCCTAGATAAGCTGAATCATCACTAGCATAGTCCTGTAGAAGGAGAAACTATGTGGAACAATGGACTTAATAGCATAGCAAGCCTCGTGTTTATGACAGTCTCTGAAAAATGTGTTTCTGTAGCCAGTCAAAATAAAACTCCAAAGCTAAGCTGTCTGAGATACTTACACATACAATAATAATTTTCGTTGGAGAGTGGCTAAAACAGGCAATACAACTCTGTCTACCATAGGAGAGAAGTCTTTTTAATCTGTAATGCAAGTCTCAGAAGTTGTATAATGACTGTAAAGAAGAAATATATGATAACCATGTAGCTTAAAATGCAAATTTATAGACTATTTACGTAAGAGTTTTCAGCAAGAGGCCAGAAGGAAAATCTATGCATTGATCTCTGTATCCATCACAATCAAATTTACAGTTGTAAATCCTCTTTCTTTTTCTGAAGGGAATTTTGATTCTTTCAAGGATCTCCTACAACCTTTTTTAAGATTTAAGAGCTATAGCACTAGGATGAGTTGGTTTGTGTTAGGGATTGCGGGAGGAAGAGTGGTTTAGAGTGCTAACTGGCAATAAAAATAGGAAGACCCAATGAAGGAGGTCAGCTGCAAATCACAGGTCTCCTGAACTAATTTTGTCCCATGTCACAATAAGCAAACCCCTCTTTAGGCTCTGACACAACTTAAGCTAAGCATGCTACAAAAACATTGGTCTAGTTGCAGGTGGAATTTGCCTAGTAAAATGGAAGAATTTTAGTGTTTTACGGAAGAAACTGCTGGTGCTTAGTCCTCCATGCTCTTCATCAAGTGTAGCACAGATACTGTGAGATGCTACCATGTTGTCTATCAGTATTTCTCAAAAAGGAACAGACTTTGGTATCTTCGGTAACTAGGGAAGCAACAAGTTTCCTGCAAAAACAAGTTGTCAAATCCTTGTTGATAACAGATTTTTAAAATGTTTATGATAATTACGTATAATCTGAAGGAAAGCCAGTTTCAGCACTTTTATAGAACTATGGTTTGAGACAAAAATGGATTGAGGATAAAGGGATGGATGGTGGTATTTTGCTGCAAGGCTGAAAGAAGTAGAAAACTATTCTATCTTGGTAACGGAGCTCATAGCATATGAAAATATCATTGTAACATGTGACTTACAACCCTCTTGTTATACATTGGCCAACTTTTGTGATAGGTGCACAGGAGAATGATATGATTCTACAGAATGTGCAAAATGCAGGAAAAATAATCAAGCGAAATCTAAGGGCTATGACACATTAGCAAAGTGTTTATTGGTCGTTCCACAGTAAAAGGATGCACAGGGAACAGTAGTCCTCTGGTAAACGCAAGGACATCTGAGCCAATTATCCTTAAATACAGAAGAAGGCAGCTTGACTAGCTCAAATGATAGAGCATGAGACCCTTAATCTGAGAGTTGTGAGTTCAAACCCCCTGGCAGGTACCCAAAATTCTTATACAAGTCTCAAAGTAAGCCATTCTAATAAGGAAAGCTAATGGAAAAAACTCAAGCCTAAGAATGGAAGGCTACAGAAGATGGCAGAGACAGGGAGAAATATAGGAATGTGTGGGGCTTGAGTAGGGCGTGGCTCGAATTGCCAAGACCCATTGGGATTTTCATTTGGTGTGAGATATATTTATAGAAGCCTATTTTGTTGTCTTCACATCAATAACAAAAGGAAGGCCGGGAAATGGGGCAGGAGTCTTGACAAAAAGAATAGAAGAGGCTAGAGGTGCTGCATGTCTCTGTGCCTCAGTCTTTACTTATAAGACCAATTCTCAGGAACTCCAGAGACCTTGGACATGAGAGGAAGTTTGGAGAAATGAAAACTTCCCTTTGGCAGAGGAGATCTGAGTTAGGGATCACTTCATCAAATTGAGCATCCACGAGTTTATGGATCCTGATGGAGGCACCTGGCTGCCCTTATTGTAAAGCCACTCTCAATTAACTTTGAAAGGTAGTAGGGATCAGGGAATCAGTTAAAGAATGTTTTTCCATTGTGCATTTTTTGATAAATGTGCATAGATTTTTAGCATAGGGAAAAGCTTTGTTTTGAACTTTAAATTTCTAAAATTAGCTGCATTAGCCTCATTGATCTTCCAGTCAGATACTCAAAAACCTCTGAAATGGTGTTTGACTACTATATGAAACAATTGTCAAAATAGCATTTAACTAGTATCTGAAAACCAAAATATTTTGACAGAAATGAGAGAGAATACTAGAATTGTTAAGAGTCACTAAAAGGAATTGATATATGAATTGTATTTCATATTTCTGAGTATGATATTTGTAATTCATAGGGAAGAAAAAATGTAAACAACCTTTAGATGAAGTTTTCTTGGGGAAGCTATAGATATTCTGGAAGATATTCTGCCTCTGTCTCTCGAAACAAATTCTTCCTCTTTTTTTTTGGAGCAGGGATGCCCAGCTGACTTCCCATGTTTTCTGAAGATTTTTTATTGTTATTTTTCATAATGAAGACATTTTATCTAGAAGTTTCACTCTGAATACCACCTGCCCAAAAAATTAAAAAAAAAAAGCAAAAAAAAATCACTCACAAAATATATTGTCAAAAAATTCATGGCTGGTTCAAATTGACATCGTTTATGTTCAGGGACTGATGCGTATAAATAAACAACAATCTTACTTCCACTGATCTGTTGGAAAGCTACCCAACATCTGTTACTGTTCGGCAGAAGGGTACGGAATGTACTGATTTTTAAAACCTTGTAAAATGTTTTCATATTTATGTAATGATTGATATTTCATTGCAATTACTGTGCTGATAAAATTCTTCACCAGAGGTGGTGCGATGAGAGAAGTTAAGAGACAGGCACATCTGTTAGACTTGTGGTGATCCAACACACTTCTAAATGAGATTCAGTCTTTGGACTCTTTCAAGTTTATTTTCAGCCTGAAACCCAGGGGAGATAGTAATGGGCTGAAAGGAAGCACTCTATATTGCAATAAAACATATCCCGGAGGAGGCTTTGTGATGGGTCTCTAAACAGTGAGACGGAGGCAAATGTTTTCCTTAGGGACATGAATAAGAGAGAATGGGAAGCTAGCTATTTTCCTATTAAGTGAATGCCACTATATCTATGACACTTTGGGTTTCTAGTAATTATTAGAGGGCATTTCAGAATACTATTTTTCGAAAAGAAGAGTTATTGCCTAATTGTAATTAGATTGTAGTAAGACTACTGAAAATGATCTTTAGAATTATATAAAGACATTCAAAAATATATATTATATATGTATATATATATAAAAAACAGTAGAAAAGGAAGATTTTTGGACTAATGAAGGATATTGAATATTTTAGTATATTCAAATGTATTATTCCAAAAATGATGATTTGTTTAGAACTGAGATTTGACAGTCTTTAAAAGTAGCATTAAAGCTTCTGTCTGATGATGTTATCCTCTGAGTATTTTTGCAAGAGCAAAATCTCCATGGCTGTGTCTATGCTGTATTACAGGGCGAAATGTAGAGATTCCCAATCTGATATTCAGTGTACTGGAATGGGAAATGGAGCAGTGTGATTACATCGCTTGCCTCAGCCTGGTACAAACAGAAGAGCTCAGGATCATGCATTAGTGATATTTTGCAGTGTTTCAAGTTTGCTTGGAGGAAGATTGAAGAGACTCTGGAAAAGACCTATGGCCCAGTGTACATCTACTTTCGCATGGGATCAACAGCAGAGTTGTTTAGCCTTTTATAGGGTTAACTGACTAAAAATTAGACTCATATATCTGCTAACACTGGGACACAGGGATATTTGTTAACAATGCAGAAAGCAAGTCACACAGCTGTGTTTTCTAGGAAGTGAATTTATAAAACAAGAACTTTGTAATTGGTTTATTACCTTATCTAAGCTGCAGCTATAGCAGCCAGTGTTTCCACATAGAAGCTTGGGCATATTAATAAGACAACTGCCATCTCCAGTTGAAAAGTGAGACCATTGGTAGAAATAAGTCATTTTTTTTTACAATGACTTTTTAGAATATAGTTTCACTTCAATAATTCAGTATGCTAGGCTGAAGTGCAACTTAGGTTTATGAAATCCAGTGATCAAAATTGTGGAAAAGCCCAGAGTTTAGGTTGAATCTAATTTCTCATATACTTTTCATGTGTACTTTTCATAGAAATGCTATTTAACCTGTTATTTCCTTCCACAACCAAAGCTTTTTAATAGAACAATAATACATGTTTACAAGATACTGCCAGTCTACAACGGGTAAAATAAAATGCAATAGAAATCTTGTGATTACAAAAGCACAAATACTTGGTCCTGCAAATAAAAGTCATCTTTCCCAAGCACGGAATAAAACAATTTAATGAACAGTAATGGCATCAAGGCCATCTTAATGCTATCCAAACAATTGAAAATTTGCTGGCAGAGGTCAGCCTATACAGCAGTAATTATGAATCTTTCGCTACTCTATCATTTCTATTTAAATTACTTTGTTAATGAAATCACATAGTTTATAAACTCTTCGGGTCTACAGTGCTCACGCAGCACAGCATTAGTCAACCTGTTTTTTAGAATAAATCTATGCTAGTCTAAAAATAACTCTATGACCATATGTGCTAAAGTACATTGTGGTAACCTTCCTTTTCTGTCAACTTAAGGTAGTAAATCAAAACTGTAGAGCCAAACACACACTCTTCCCACTACTGTCGTAAAGTTATAGATCACTTCTAAATGCAAGATATATACATTATAGATATTTATATATTATGCAATATATATACATTATAGATATTTATATATTATGTGTATATATAATTCATACAGAAGTATCAAGATGCTTGTAATAGAACTTTAAAAGGATGTAGTATTTGTAAGGTGCTTATTCTCTGCTACTTAAAAAGTATGTCTTGTGTAAGGGTTGGAAGTGTAGATCCTTACAGAGATTTTAAATGTTATATGGGCTTTATAAATATAGATCACCTGATGAATAATGCAAGATGATTACTATATGCTCATTATCTTGTGGCTTGTGTTAAACAAGATCAATATCTGATAACTGAAATGTGTGGAATATTTTGTGAACCTCATTCACATTCTTGTGGGCTTTTTTTAAAGCCTGGGAATGAGTGGTCTTAGAAGCTCATTGGCTTGTCCCACCTGTAATGTCAGAATCTTTCACCAAAACAAACATAAAACCATTCAGTCTTGGAAATTATTTTGGAAAGCACTGATCGACAACTCAGTAACTCAAACCATGGAATAGTAAGGAAGGTTAGCTTTATTACTCATTTGCTGGAAAAGGATAGTTACTTGAAGGGAAATGGAAAGAAAGGATGCTGTCTCTTTGACAGTACTGGCATTGATCACAAATAAGAAGAAAGGCCATATTTATAGAGAGTGCTACAGTTGGCAGACTTTTTTTTTCTCTGTTATCTCAAGGTCATAATGTAGTGGGGTGATGTACTACATACACACCATATGGCATCACTTGATAATACTACTGTAATTAAAAATAACCCCTCAACACCATAGGACTACTTTGAATTGCAAGAATATGTGCACTTCACTCTATTCTACTTGCAAATTTCCCGTTATAAGCGATATGCAAACTCCTTCCATTGAATGCTATGCTTACAACATGTATCCTACAGCAAATGACTGAAAATATTTAAATGCTAAATACAAAAAATAAATATATGAACATCTTTAATGTAAAAGCTGTCAAATATGGTGAGAGACAAGTTATTCCACTCAGAATCTGTAATCCCTTTCAAGATAAACTTCATTAGGTTTGACTTAAATGTAGTAGGTTAAATGTTAATGTATTTTTTCTGCTTTTGTTGTCTGTGAATTATTCAGGTCTGAATATCTGCTACTTAGTCTCTGCAAATTCACAGAAAAAAAGAAAACTATCTAAGAGCACTTAGGGACAATCATTGCTTTAGGCAAGTATAATGTGTTCAAGTACTATGCTAATTATGCCAAAACAGCTCAAAGAAAAATGCTTGTGCAATAAAGGTAATTAAGAAAAAGGTAGTTGTGGGTTATGAAGAAAGAAGTGTTTAAAAAACAGAAATACATCCAATAAATTAGATTGTAATACAAAAGCTATAGTAGTGGAGTCTTCCTTCAGTAATGCTAGTCTTTGCTGAAACATAAAGTTTTCTGAATGCTTGAGATGACACGCATCTACGAAAAGTATCCATTGGTAAACAGACCCTTAGGAATCAGATAATCCTGCTTTGGCACTACTTAAAATGATTGAAGGAGTTTTATAATCCAAGACTTGACTTGGTACAGCAAGAAATAGTTGACTGGAAATAAAGCTGGAGTGGTGCAGACTGTTCAGACTGATGATTGTGCTGCTTGGTTGGGCAGTGTATTTCACCTCTCTGTCTTATCCTCTTCTTCCTCTGTGACTGCTTAGACAGGGACCACCTACAACTCTACGTGTGTTGTAGCATGGGAAATTGAACAGTGGGCTGTTGGGGCAAGTGTGTGTGTGTGTTAAATCAACTTCTTGCAATAAGAACATAATAGGAGTAATAAAGGTGAGGGTAAGATGTAGACATTATAATGCTTTTTTTTTCCTCTCTCACAACTGTCATTTGTCTCAGTTTTCTTACCTTGGAGAATCTATGAAGGAGGAGCTCATTGTGATGACAGGCATAAGTTGGCATCTAGAGTAGAAGTAAATGCATGTAGATGGATGAATGCCTGGGAAAAGCATGTACAGGGTGTAGTGGAGAGAAATGGATATAGCAGGATGTAAAAAGAAAAACCTGATAAGTGGAATGGATTTCATGTAGAAGGAGAAGTGCTCCCAATATTTTAAGGAGATGATGATGTTGTTGTTACCCCATCCCATTAAGGATGGGTCAGCTAGGGAGGAGAGCAAATTGGGAAAGATTTCAAAATGCAGCAGACACTTTATCTACTGTAGTGCATAGGATGCTTAAATTGTATTTTGAAAGCATCACTGTGCATGATTTGTTATGAAGCGTCTGGTCATATTGATTTGTCTCAAAATAGAGAACAGGTCTTTTGGGCAGCTTTGCGAACTTCCCAGGGCCCTGTGCATCGGGCTTTTTGAGGCATCTCAGCAGTCAGGATTGCTAGTCTTTTAGTACCATGCAAGCCTGCTGCAGTCAGCACCATTATAAGAGAGTTCAGCTTATTAGGAAGACAGACTGTATTTACCTTTCAGCACAAATAAAAGTCTCAATCCTTTCAAAAGCTACCAACATATAGTTATTCAGTGAAATACATCCAAGCCTGTGCCTGCCTCTCCAAAAACCTGACATTTTGGTTTGTCAGCAGGGGAGAAGCTTCAGGTTCAGAGACCTGGAGAGGCTCCAAATGTGAAATATAGATCACGTTTTCTTAACTGCGTCCAGTAGGCTAGTAAAAGCATTATCTCTATGCAAACCTTGTTTCCAGTATATCCTTAGCTCTTTGTAAGAATATTACAAGAACTTTTAACTTCTAACTTTCCTGTTCACTGTATAGTATATTACAGTCTAGTAGTAGTATAATATATAGTATATAGTAGTAGTATATGGTGTATGTGTATATATATATTTATATATATACACCCCTGACTCAACTATCTATTTCTCAGATATTATAATACTTACATACTCTTCCACATGTGGATCTATATTTATGACTTAATCAAGTCTCATTTTTTTCTTAGGGGATGGAGTGGTTCTCACTCCACTTCTCAAAGTCTGAATTTCTGTGAATAATTGCATACGCTGCAGCAAAAGAGGTTATGATCATTCTATTTCGGGCTCTTTAATTCAGATAGTAACTAGCTTGGGTATATTTTCTGGATCCCACAACATGCAATGCATGCTCAGTCTTTTGTGGATTTATGGTCTTCATAATGACTTTACGTGGCATTTCCTTTGATAATTTAAAGTAAATCTTCAGGAACAGATTAAAGGTAAGTAAAACTGTTGGAGGCATATGTAATAATTACCTTGTTCTTTAGAGGATTTAAGAGAAGCGGCAGACACGTTGCTTCTGAAAAAAAAGAAAAAAACTTCAGTAAACAGTGTTATTAAACCACTGTTAGAAATTATTTGCTAGGGATGCATGAATGAGCTAAAAATATTTTTTGCACCTGAAATAATCCTTTTGATAGTGCCTGTTATTTAAAGAACATTTGAGAGTATTTGGATGTGAAAAGCTTATGATGAAAAATGAGTACAGAAGGATCTAATAAAACGGTACTTAGAAAAAGAATGACAATATGGAGAGTACCCCAGGGAGGAAATATTGTAGAGAAGAGACGGTTATTATTTTTGTTATGAGGTTTACAAACTTCTCAGGGAATGTGATAAAAATTTGAGGATTCTTTGTTCCTCTGTATGGGGTACAGGGGTAGGAGTTGGGGGTTCTTGTGAAAACTAGTGTAGAATTGTAAATTTTAATTGTAAAATAAAAGATCATATTATGCATATAATATAGACTGTGGTTCTTTTCTGTAGTGCAGAACATGCTGGCCTCTACGGAAGGTTGGAAAGGGGGCTGTGCTGCATGCAGACAGCTAATAGCAGTGAGTAGAAAGGCAGAGGCCAGGAAAGTGTGTCAGAGATCATGAATCCTCTTTAGGACCATGGATTGTGTGCAAGCCTTATGCAGTGCCAAAGAGAGGCTGTGAAGTGCCACTTTGCCGCCACGCAGCACAAGTGGTTTGTTAGGCTGGTAAGAGTCTTCAGCGCTGACATTAATGAAGTCAGTCTGCCTTTAAAAAAGAAAGATGTTTGCCAATTATATGACAAATCTATTTTTTTTTTCTTTTCCCCACTACAGCTATAACTCATACAGGCTTCTGCAGTCAGAATAATATATGTTTTTCCTATTTCATTTGGCCAAAATCAGATATCCTATTAAAGAGGACGTTATCATCTGACAAAATATTAAAGTATTTTGTATTAAGAAAACAATCCCAACATCTATGTGTATTGATCCTTATTAAATACCCTCTTTTTATTTTGAAATATCTTATCACTTTGTAGCCTTTTTTCCTATTGCCCATACATTCATAGAGATAACAAAATATTGTCTTTGTTTTAAAGGGTAGTTAGACCAGAAATCTTTCATATTAGGAAGCTGAAATGATAGCCATATAGTCCTTCTGTTTTTTGAAATAGATATGAAATAGTCTATAGTAGCTATAAAAAAAAAAAAAGGAACAACTTTAAGATGAATCATTTGGTGGTTAGGTGTTTCCTTCGCTTGTGAAATAGGTAAGAAATAGGCAGGAGAGTAGGAATAAAGTAGGAATGAGTTTTAGTAGCCTATTAAGATTTTTACTTTAAACTTTCTCTATTTTTTCTTTTTCTTTTTAAATATCTGCTTTCTGGAGGGTAGATTTTAGTCAAGTCTTGGGTTATTTGAAATATAAAAATACACTTATTTTAGTTGTGATCAGGTGCAGAATTGCACAAAAGGCAAAAATAGATAAATGGATTTAGTTTTAGTTCACTGATAAGGAAAAAGGGTGGGAATGGGGAGGAAATTATCCAGTTTTGAGAAAGAGCAAGTTAATTTCTAAAATAATCTCTGACCTGAAAATTTGAAAATAATTAGCTTTTGAGTAGATGTGCAGTGTTTTACTTTCAGACTTTTAACATTTGATATTAAAATGAATGGAAAGGAACTGTTGAAACAGCAAAAATCTTGTCTTAACAGCAGAGCTTTATGTTCTGTACAGTAGTAGCCTCGGAAATCTTGTCTGTCTTGCTGAAAATTGTAATTCAGTGATTTATTCTGAAGGAGAGAGTACCTCAGGGAAGTTTAGTTTCCATTTATAATGCTGCTTATTAGATAGTCAAGCGACTGCTTTCTCTATGCAATGCTTAATGCATTCTTACTGTTCTAGGACAAAGGTGAGAGTCAAGACTTTTAAAAATATTATTGTTATGATTATGGGTCTGCCCAGGCTGGAATCTTAAATAATCAAATACTATGCTGTGGCAATCTGAGCTTCTTTGGGGGAATAGCACCTGATGGCAAACTTATTGTGTGAATCAAAGGACAAGCAGAAAACTACATGTTGTCTGGAGATATATCTTTGCGTCCCTATAGTATGTTACTTCAGAAATCAAATGCAAGTAAGTTTCAAAACAAATGCTGCAGGAAAAAAAATGTTAATGAGATCCCAAAGGATCAGAAATCAATCTGAAAATGTTTTTGAGAATTATATAATAAAAAGTCTGTTCTAGCATCTTGTTCACAGTCACAGAATTGTTGAGGTTGGAAGGGACCTCTAGAGATCATCTAGTCCAACCCCCCTGCTCAAGCAGGGACACCTAAAGTACATAGTACAGGGTCACAGCAAGACAGCTCTTGAAGACCTCTGGAGAAGGAGACTCCACAGCCTCCCTGGGCAGCCTCTTCCAGGGCTCTGTCACCCTCACCGTAAAGTTCTTCCTCATATGGAGATGGAACTTCCTGTGTTTCAACTTGTACCTGTTACCCCTTTTCCTGTCGCTGGCCACCGCCAAGAAGAGTTTGGCCTCTTCCTCCCTACTTTCTTCCCTAAGGTACTTAAACATATTGATCAGATCCCCTCTCAGTCTTCTCCAGGCTAAACAGACCTAGCTTGCTTAGTCTTTCTTCATTAAATAGATACTCCAGTCCCTTAATCATTTTTTTTTGCTTTACACTGGACCCTCTGTAGAATTTCCACATACTAGAAGTTCCATCAGAAATTCCTCAGTCTTTTACTGGGGAGCCCAGAACTGTGCACAACACTCCAGGTGCAGCCTCACCAGAGCTAAGTGAAGGTGGAGGATCACCTCCCTCGACCTGCTGGCAACACTCTTCCTAACGCAGACTGTATGCAGAGAGGGAAGAATGATTAGTTACATACTATAAAACCTTAGTTAACAGTAATCTGAGAAGCATTTTATTTGGAGCTAACAAGTATATCAATGTCCCTCCATAGCCAACTGAATAATATAAATGTTCAGGCCTCTTCAAAAGTTAATGCTCATAGAGTGACCCAGTTATAACTTCTGTAATAGACAAAAAAATGAATGCTCCTGCTTGAACTGGAAGATAAAAAGGAAAGTGGTATCTGTGGTGTACAGGCTGGCTTCACTTGCAAAATGAACTTTTTCCTCCTTGACCTTCAAACACTCAATTAACTGAAAGCACTTGCAGGAAGAAAGGGATGTTGTGAACTGCTTTTTTGACAGTAGGTTAAACAGGAATGGTAAGTACCAAGGATATTTTTCTTCCAGTCATTCTTTACTGTTATGAGAGGGGTAATTCATGGAAAATAACTTCAAATACTTATTAAAGATGATTGAGTAGGAAAAGCACACTGAAGAAGGTCCATATATTTATTGAGGTAGTACCAAAAAAAATAGTCATTAAAAGGATACCTGTGCTAGAGTGGTCCGAAGCTGGAGTATCTCTTCTATAGCAATATTGGAGGGGGAGAGGGAAAGAGTGTTGGAGTTGCATCTGACTTTAGCTGTGTTCTCAAAATCTTCAAAATTGGGAATTGTACTTCAGAGATCCCTGACAGACAGTGCTCAAATTTTGCAAGTCCCCATGCTTTGAGAGGGTGGAACACAAAGGTAGAAGCCCTATGGTATTTTCTATAATAGGGTTGCCTTGGAAAAACAGACTTGGGAAGCCCAGAGGTTATTAGGTTAATTGTCTGGGAACTGTCTGCATCTTGTTAAACATCCATGGCAATTTGAGTGTTAAGCCATTTTAGGTTTAATAACTCAGGATTTTCCAGTGGAATCTGCTTCATTTGAAATACCCCAGCAAGATACAATTGACATCCTTCTATAACATTTGAATTTGTGAGAACCTTGCAATTTTTTTTTGATAAGTGCATGACATACAAATTACGCTTTCTTTCTGTTGGTGCAATGTTCAGCCCACCAGTCTGAGTAGAAATATAATTCTGCTGTTTATGAAATGGATATTTTGAGTACAGACACATCAATATCACTGCTAGTTCAATCATGCACCCACCCAAATGTGCAAATAGAAAACTGAGGAAAGATACTGCTTTTCCCATTATTTGAACATGAGGCTATGTTTATGCTACCTTTTTGTTCTGCGTAACAAGTAATATGAAGGAGAAGAATGCACTGAAGATAGGGAACAAAACTACTTTTAAGAAAATGTAAGCTAATGCACTGGAATGAAAGTTAAGCTTGACAGTAGTTTGATAAGCAGGAATTTCCCCCAAGGAGCTTGAAGGAAGCCTAAAGGTCTTTCATGTTTGTGCCAATTTGCAGCATGCATTTGTACTAAGGCAAGTTGGGTTTTTCACCAGTAAAAATGGTTGCTATGAAGGTTTCCCAAGAGCATTTTTTTATAGACTTAATAAGTGGTGCTTATTCAGGAGAATATAAGCGTTACAGGTATTTGAAAATACTAACCACAAGCAAGCAAGAAAAAAACAAAAAAAGGACTATAAACAGGATTTGGCTGAAATGAAATGGAAGCTGAATAAGAAAAATAATTTTCCTTATGGTAACCTTTACTTGGCTATAGGATAATTCTAGTGAGAATAGAGGAGGAATTATGGATGCCAATAAAAAAGATCTTCTCCCACATTTGGGTCATTTACACTATGGTAGTGATATTTACATAGCAGAACTCAAGATCAAGAGGACTATGACCTAGAATCCTGGGGGAAGACTTTCCAGATAAATACATTCTGATCTACTCACTATGAAACCCAAAACTTCCTAAAATAAGTCCTTTTTTCTTCCTTCTTTTTATTTTATTTTATTTTATTTTATTTTATTTTATTTGGATATGTTTATGTATGTGTCATTTTCTTCCTATGGGTCAATTATTGAAAACAAAGATGTTGGTGTTTTGTATAATTTTATTAATTTTGTTATTGGAGTTATCAAAAGTAGAATTCAGGTCTGAAAACTTAAGTCCTGAGGACCATCTTGCATCCTTCCCAACTTCAGGATGATGCCTACAGATTGCTGTTACACTTATAGGTAAGTTAACTCTTGCAAGCCTCATCCCTGGATTATGGTGACTCTTTACCCTCATTTGGTAGCTTCCTTGCAGGGAGAGTTTGCTGTTGGTGGCTGTTTTGGCGGTTTCTCCTCTTAAGTGTTTCTCAGCCGTCAGTGAATCACTGTTCTGTTTCTCATCCTTCTGAGAGCTTGTTTATTAATTAGAACAATAAATAGCAGAAGCACCACAGAAGTTGTGCCAGAACACCTCATATCTGTGTCATAGATTACGTCTGTAACAGAGGCTTAACATAAATAAAATTAAGAATAAATCTAGTGTTTATTTGTCATTAGTTTAAAAATAAGCTATCTACCTCTGTGTGGATCAGTAGTGTCAGTGTCCATCTGAAATTCTGAATAGCATGAGGAATTTATTTTATGTCATGCCTAGGCCGTTTATTTTATGGTGATGCTACTTACATGATAGAACTTACACAGAATAAAACAAAGCAGGATCAGGAAAGTTGTCACTGTGGAGAAAAAAAAAAGGTTATTTCTAAGTTAGTATATTCTGATTTAAACTAAAAAATAGCTTAAGAGTACAAAGTGAGAATGGGAGCACATCAGAATTAAGAAGTTTACTTGGAAAAGTTCAGACTGAATGAAAGTCATAGTCTGATTGGAACATGAAAAAAGTTAGTTAAGGAAAAGAAGACTGCTTACTGCACCTGTTATTTAGGATTGCAAATAAAACAATAAATACTCTTCTACCTTGCAAAATTCAGTTGATGACTGGCAAGAGGTCCTAGAAATATTGGAAGTTTGTTATGGATTCGCTAGGTTGGGCTCTGTTACAGTGGAAAGTTCTGCACTCTTATTAGTGAGAAATAAAGAACAGGTAACATTGTGGGAAACTTCCACTTCCTAAATATAGTTTGGAGAACAAATGCCACTAACAGTGGTAGGCAAAAAACATTCCTGAGAGATGACAGCTGGCAGATTTCATCACCAAGCAACCTCCGAAAGAGCAAGAGCTAAGTCCTGTATGAAACCTATTTTAGACTTTCAGCAGGGATGTTGCAGAACATAACCTTGGACCAACTGACCACATGTAGGGAATTTAAATTAAATGGAAAATAAAAGCCTGAGAGGATGTGCATTTGACAAAATGAAGTTAGTTGAAATAAGTAGTTCAAGGGTAGTGATGGAGAAAAGGCCTTGCATTTCTTCAAAACAAAGTTACATAAAATATCTAGATTCAATATCCATCAAATGAGAAAAATGTTTCTTGAGAAAGGCTCGAGAAGAACTAGGCTATTCAGCATATCCATAAATAACCTGAAAAAAATAGATAAATAGGTGTCTATCAAAATCTATGAACAACAGTGAATTTATTCAAGGCAATAAAAATGAGGATTGACTTAATAACTGCAGAGGACCTATTTGATATATAATGACTGGGAAAGGAAGTGGAATTTGAAATTCAATTTGAAATTGACAGCTACATGCAAATTTATCCACTTGATTATTAGCCCACAGAGATGAAATCCTGCAGTTATTACAGACAACTATATGAATCTTTATATTTAGGAGGGTCAGAAAAACAAATATTAGCAATTATGAATAAAGGAAGTGAGAACCAAAAAAATCACTGTTTAAATGTGTGCTTGCCTATTGAATATCATGTGCAAAGCACATAACACTCACGAAAAAGTGAGAAAAAGGCAAGATAGTAAGAAGGATAATTAAATATGTGAAATATTTTTGATATAAGGAATGATAAAATAGAATGATAAAATATTATAGATTTCCATTTCACTCATGACTTAAAGGACAAATGAATAGGTAATGATTGTTCATATTCTTTTTCAGTATCAGTAGCATCAAATGAAGGCAGCAAGGACTTTGCTTAAAATAAATAAAATGAGATACTTAAAACATTGTGTAGATAAGATATGGAACCTCTTCCATATGATATACAGGATGTTAAAAGCTTTCATAATTCAAAGAGTGAGCACACAAATCCATGAAAGAAAGTCAGATGTAGGCCATCAATTTTAAAGATACCAAGTATTAGGAAGTTCATCATCAATATATCACCAGATGTGAGAAGGGTGGTATAAGTTGATATCAATGTAGGCTTGCAAAACTGATAGTCTATCCTAGACTTCTTTTATTAAGGTGACCTTGGGCTTAGGTGTAGCTTTGGTTTTCCTCAGGTTGTTATTCTTAAATACTTTCACTATTTATTCTGATGATGAAATATATTGAGGACCAATTTGAGAGATGTTGTCAAAAAAGGAAAAAACAAGTACTGAGTATCATTAAAAATGAGCTGAATTATTTTAATGACTCAAGAAACAGTATTAAATTAAAAAAAGCAAAAAGTGCAAAGTCACATATTTTGTAGGGCATAAGGAAATTATAGGGTGAAACAAAGGCTGTCTCCAACAGACAATAACTAGAAATAAGCATATAAAAATTGTAGGGGGAAAAAGGGAGAACCCGTTTACCATAGCTGCTAGTTTTCTGACCTTAGTGAGAGCTTCAGGCTATGGAGACATTAGATAAACTCTCCTTTTTTTTAAAAAAAAAAAAATTGCTTTATTTTAATGACATTGTTTCCAAAACTCCAGTTTATTTTGGCTTCAGAAAGGCCCAGAGTCTTTTTAGTACTGCTTGCACACTGACTGGGAGAAAAGGCATAGAACTGAAAAAGCAGTGTGTAAAATGTCCCTCAATAACTTGACTACCTTGGATCGACTTGACTGCTTGGACCTTGGACTTGACTGCTACCTGGACAGCTGGCATTAGTAAGTCTTGGACAGCTGTAAATTCAGTGTCAGCAGATGCACTGTGTATGTCTCGGATGCATTGCCTGACTTTGTGCTTCTGAAGTGTCTCACTGAGGCAATATATATCCAGTGCACTTGTAGGCACTAACATACACAGGCCTTTCTGCATCTAATGCCCAGTAGGGGAAGAGGGATGCTCTACTGCTCTCTCTAACCTAGATTTACACGTATCATTCAAAGTTTATGTGCGTCCTTCAGTGCCTATGCTTTTTCCAGCTTGCACAGTCACTTGAAAAGGTTAATTATCAAACTGTCTGGCATTATTCAAGCACCTACTCTCAGACACCTAAAAATCCCTATTGCAGGGACTGTACTATGGTAGGTAATCTTCCCATATGCCTTGTTTGTAGCTAACCTATTTTCATATAGATTTGCGTTTTCTTCAGCATTAATGCTTGGAAACACTTTCTGTGTTTATAGGGCCATTTTCTCTGCCACAGTCATGCTCTTAAACCATTGCTAGTGAGGGGCTCACGGGACCATGTAGAACAGGACTAGCTGCTCTCCCCATGCCACACAAAGTGCCAGGTGCCTTTCACCTTGGTTTGGGAAGCATTTCCCATGCTAAAGAGATTGGGGAGCCTAATAGAGCTGCCAGTTGAGGGCAATCATTTGCAAAAAGCTGACTGCTGTTTCATTACAGGATTTTAGACCTGCCTATATCAATAGGAATATCTCAGTGCAGGGGAACAATTGCAGCTAAGAGGCAGTAGAGGTAGCTTATCAGAAAGGACCTTGCACAGTAGTAGAGGGCTCAGTTCCTGCCCTTGTCATAAGTGGTTGTGGGACCTGGGATAAATATTTCATGCTTCTCTTTCTCCTTTTTGTACTACTCTTTGTCTTGTTAGACTGGAAGCTTTCTGAGCCTCATGTATTCCCTTCACACTGCTCTGAGCACAATGGACCTCAAACTCTTTAAGTACTCCAGTTTCTACTGTGATGTTAATAATTGCTAAATCCATCTCCATATGATGCCATTTATTTTTAAATACATTTTTGTTATGGAAGCAAAGGGCAACTAATTCTTCAAAAGACTATGTGCTATGCTGTAGTGAAAGTATTGTCAAAAGTCGCTGGGTTTTTTTTGTTTTTTTTTTTGTTTTATTTTTAATCTAGTACCTGGTTATAGAAACACTCTGGTTAAGTCCCTGTTTTACTAATTTAGTTCTAGGAGACATTATCAATGATATTAAAAAAAAAAAGTAATATTTTCAAAAAGATATAACAATGTTTTTCTTTGTTTAAATTAACCTTTGCCTGGGAAGCAGGCTTTGCCTAACCCCAATATATTTCTTTTTCTTTTTCTTTTTGGCACATTTCTTAGATTTCATTGCAGACAGAAGGCAGAAAAGAGCTTTACCATTTGTTCTTGGGAAACAATTTCAGGTTGATGTGAGAAAGAATTAAAAAAAGATTAATATATGTCTTACAATTTTCCCATCATTTTCATTAAACAAGTCCGATGGAAGGAGCCCTTACAATTTTCGCTTTCTGCAGGCTTTAGAAATCTGCTTAACAGCTATTTACCTCATTACTGAAATCATGTTGAAATTTCCCCGGTAAGAATGTGATCTGTATTTTTGTGGATTAGTGCTTTATAGGGGGAAATCCAGCTGCACTAGATGTGTACGTTAAGTTCAAATTTTGTGGAAGGATATTTGGGAAGTAAATGATTGACAATGTTGGCCTTTAACAGAACATAATTAATCTTTAAAACCACCACCTATTGAGATATATGGTTCTGGTTTGTCTCATGGTGCTACTGTTTTTGTTCGGTGTTTGACTGCAGAGTCAAAAAGAAAGAGTGTGTGGGGTTTGATTGTAGAGAGAAGGATAGGGTTTCTTTTCTTTCTTTCTTTTTTTTTTTTTTTTTT
>VZSG01000573.1:402823-432725 GCA_013398315.1 Nothoprocta pentlandii | reverse complement strand
AACACTTAGTGCATGGCCTGTGGTGTCTGTTTTTATTTTAGAATATTTTGGCATTTGTTTTGTGCTTTGGAAGCAGAAATTGCTATTTCTTGTCATTGTTGTTGTCGCTGATTATGTGTGAGAGGAGAAATACAGGGTTTGTGTGAACAGAAACTTAAGATGTGCACAGGGAAGTCAGTGGGAATGATGAAATTATTTTTATTTTCATTTTTGAAGGGATGAGACAGATTTTGTTTACAGGATCATGTAACAGATGCAGACAGGCATTTTACTGAAGAAAGAGTAGGATATGACTGTTTTCTAAAGATACTGGGCTTACCAATCTTATGTTCTGTTGTCTGATTTTTCTGTATGAAGATCATGCAAACTGCTGGAACTGGGAACTGCTGTGAGCCTTTCTGTCACAGAGTCATGGGATGGAGTCAGGAAACCAGACATCAAACCTTTTCATTTTCTATCACGTAGCTAGGAATTTGGGCCACAATGCAACATAAGCTTCTTTCTTAACATTGAAAAATGTTATTAGAATCTTCTTTCTCTCTCTCTCTCTCTCTCTCTCTCTCTCTCTCTCTCTCTCTTTCTCTTTCCTTTTTTTTTTTTTTTTTTCTGGTGGAAGATGAGGTTACTTTCTATGGTAGGCTCAACAGAATTAAATAGCTGCAGTAGGATAGAACTCTGTAACCAAACATTTTTAGGCTTATCAAAGAAAACACTGGAAGAATAAGAACAGTTGGATCCAGCCCAAAATGTCCTTTGGGAAAGATGGAGTTTCTTTAACGCTACAAGTGACTCTCCTGACAGGTTATGTTACATAAGTTCCCCTAAAAAGGCAGTAATTTGAAATTTTGTGTGTGGCTAACAGATGGACTAATTAGAGACTAAATTATTCGTGGCAGTTAACTGGCAAGTGTATCAAAACAGGGCTATCTGAAGAAGAGGATATGACTTGTACAAAAAAAAGATGCTAATTCACAGAGTTTGTGATGAACTTTGTAGCTTAAATTTAATATTTTAATCTATTAATTCTCAGGGACGCAACATAAATTTATATCTTTAAAAACATATCCAGATGCATCAAGATGTATCAAGAAGAGTAAATAAATGGGGGACCCTAGTTTCTTTTTTTGCATTGGCAATGGAGACAAATCCATGGGCCCTGATGGGATGCACTCCAGAGTGTTGCGTGAACTGGTGGATGTCATAGCTAAGCCACTCGCCATCCTCTTCGAAAGGTGCTGGAGAATGGTGGAGATGCTGGAAGAAAGACAACGTCACACTGGTCTTCAAATGTGGCAAGAAGGAGGACCTGGGCAACTACAGGCCGGTGAGCCTCACCTCCATCCCTGGAAAAGTGATGGAACAGCTCATCCTGGCTACTGTCTCCAGACACATAGAGGAGAAGAAGGCACTCAGGAGCAGCCAGCATGGATTCACCAAGTGGAAATCATGCTTGACTAACCTGATCACCTTCTATGATGGAGTGACTAGCTGGACGGATGAGGGCAGAGTGGTGGATGTTGTCTATCTGGACTTCAGCAAAGCTTTTGACACTCTCCCTTACAACATCCTCCTGAGCAAGCTTCAGAAGTGTGGGATAGATGAGTGGACGGGGAGGTGGATCAGGAACTGGCTCAATGGCAGGGCTCAGAGTGTGGTGATCATTGGTGCAGAGTCAGGTTGGAGGCCTGTAGTTAGCGGTGTCCCCCAGGGGTCAGTCCTCAGTCCGGTCCTGTTCAACTTATTCATTAATGACCTGGGTGAAGGGATGGAGTGCTCCCTCAGCAAGTTTGCTGATGATATGAAACTGGGCGGAGTAGCTGATAGCCCTGAGGGCTGAGCCACCATCCAGAGAGACCTGGACAGACTGGACGACTGGGCGGTGACAAACCTCATGAAGTTCAACAAGTGCAGGGTCCTGCACTTGGAGAGGAATAACCCTGGACACCAATAGAGGCTAGAGACTGAGCTGGAGAACAGCTCTGCAGAGAGGGACCTGGGAGTCATGGTGGATGACAAGATGACCATGAGGCAGCAGTGTGCCCTGGTGACCAAGAAACGATCCTGGGGACGATCCTGGGGAGCATTAAGAAGAGCGTCTCCAGCAGGTCGAGGGAGGTGATCGCCCCCCTATACACAGCCCTGGTGAGGCCACATCTGGAGACTGTGTCCAGTTCTGGGCTCCCCAGTACAAGAGGGATGTGGAGCTACTGGAGAGTCCAGCGCAGGGCTACGAGGATGATCAGGGTCCTGGAACATCTGCCTTATGAGCAAAGGCTGCAAGAGCTGGGCCTGTTTAGCCTGGAGAAGAGAAGGCTGAGGGGGTACCTGATCAGTGTCTATAATCAGTGTCTTTTTATATCAGTGTCTTTTCAGTGATGGACAGTGATGGGGTTAGAGGAAATGGCTACAAACTGAAACATTGGAAGTTCCACAGGAACTTAAGAAAACACTTCTTAACAGTAAGGATGACAGACCCCTGGAACAGGCTGCCCAGAGAGGTTGTGGAGTCTCCTTCTCTGGAGATGTTCAAAACCCGCTTGGACGCAGCCCTGTGCCCCGTGCTCTAGGTGACCCTGCGTGTGCAGCGGGGTTGGACTAGGTGACCTCTGGAGGTCCCTTCCAAGCTTAAACATTCTATGATTCTGTGAGCTACAACATATGGTGAAGAAAACAGTGCATGAGATATTGCTAAGATACCACTGGTGTTTTACTACCTAAATCTTGACAGTGACAAAATTTGGTGTCCCACTCAATTCAGGAATGGTTTAGGTTATTCATGACTGATTAGGATGTTTCTTTGCAGTGAACTGACATGAAATGAGAAAAGAAATGATTGAGTTTTCCAGTACTAAGTGGATAGATAAGCGAATAGTTCAGAGGGGAACTTGAGCAAAAACATAGATGAGTGGAAAAAGGGTAGAGAGAGTAGGTAGGCTTAAGCATGAAAATTAGCAAGCAGAAAAGAGAACTGTTACAATACAGAATAAGCAAAATAACAGTGATGGGAGAGGCAAGAAAGAAAATGTAGAAAATTACCAGGTAGGTTGGGGAATAATTAAAGAGAAGAACAAACCTGAGATAAAATGAATTCTATGGTTTTTTTTTTTTTTTTTCCGTAAAACTGATTGCAAAAAAAAGAATACAATAACCTGTCTGATTTGGGTTTCTCAATGTTAGAGTGTGGGATGCTTGCAGTCATTTTTATCACAAATGTGTTTTAAGGAATGCTCAACTATTACAGTGACTGCTGCTTTAAACCAAGAAATCCTCTATGGCCACACTGTTTATAGAATTATTGGTTTGTATTAATATTTTTCTCCCAGACTCCAGGTTGCTTCCTGTTTGTACCTGTGAGTCATCATATTTACCTTCAAAATTGCTATTTGTTGCTGTAGTTTACAACAGGAGCTAGTTGGAGGATACTTTTCTTGAGCTTTTCATCTATAATATTATCAGGGACTAGAAAATAAAAACAATTTTCAAATCCAGATTTTTCTTTTACTGCCCTTCTGCTTTTACTTATTTGATTTCATACTAGAACTAATTCTTGTCCTTTGCTGATATCCTTCGGCTTTCTTCTGGGAGGTGGAACTCTCATCCCTATGATGCTCCTTTTACAGTCTCTCTACAGCCTGGATAGTGGCTGTTCTTTGATATCATAACAAATATAAATGACATAGTATTTTGACATAGTGTTCTTCATCTTTGTTTACATTAAACTTATACTTGCCATGTGAAAACAACAAGGAGATGCTTATGACAAATTTCCTGGTGTTATTTCTTCTCAATTACTGTCCTTGCATTTTGTTTCCCTAGATTTATGTGTAACAGTAAAACTATGGCTATTTATGCAAAGTGGTTTGGTTATCCAGTTATCTTTTAACTTTGTTTAAAATTAGAATGGAAGAAAAATCAAACAAAAAACCTATCTTTAATTTCTCTGTGCTATTATTGAGACAGGAAAGTAGGAGGGAGTGAGGAAAAGAGAAATAAAACACCTTGAACATGTACATGTATTGCTTGTACGTACATGACGTACATGACATGTATTGCTTGTAAAATGAGAAAGCAAGCACTGTTCCCAGTCTATATATATATTTGCCAAGAGGAACTTGTTCAATGATATCAGGAACTAAGTATGGTAGATGAGGGCTATATTTGTGCACTTGCAGTCAACCTCTGGGATACAGCATAGCTTGTGCATGTCACCAATGCAATAGCTTCAGTCTGGGTTACCTTGTGATGCATGAGGGGGAGTGAATTAGGATTTGTGGATAGCCATGTTGTGTTTACCCAGAGAATCCTAAACAAGTGGATTCAATGAATTGCTACCCTTCTGCACACTAGTGGGATTGCACGTGGGTGGTGATGGGTTTACAGCTGATCTTGATAAATTTAAAGGTGTTTTCCAACAGTAAAGATTCTATGGCAGCAAGCTCCTAAACATAGTGACATGCAGCATTCAGTCAGCACTCCTCTAGTCCCTGTCACTGAGAATGGGGACAGCTATATATAAGCATTTATGTTGAAGCTATGCTGCACTGACAAAGTTCAGGCAGCTCAAAATGAAAGCTGACAATCTGTCTTTAATCTGCACCAGTGGGAAAAATTTTGTGAGAGGATGCAAAGTCAGGTGCAGACCATCAGCTGGGTTTTGTGCTCTTGTGTACATCAAAGTCTTAACAATAAACATATCCTTTGAGGTTTCTACACAGACAGTGCCCTTAAGGAAGTTAAACATAAATTTGTAGTGAGGAAAAGATTTAGTTTGATAACTACTGCCAGTTTGTTCCCGTTATAAAATGTAGATTAATTTAGGCCTTCATTTTAAAATGTTTAGTTGGAGTTATAAATGTGTTTTCTAGGAAGCTTGATAAAGAACATGCAAATGTGATGGATACTGTGCATCTTTAAATATATAAATCAAAATATCAGTGCAAAATAGTTGTTTTGCTTGCACTGTAGCTGTATAACTTTCTAAGTACTGAAAAAACATCACATTTGGGTATTAAATTATGTTCTAGACTAAATTTCCAAAGCTATAATCTCTTTTTCTGGGGTGAAGAATAGGGAAATGTTAAAGATCAAAGTTATTTTTTTGTTATGCAAATGAATATAATCAACTTAAAACTTCTGTCTTTGACTATAACACCCTAATTTTCTCCTTTAATATTGATTTCACAGTTTACTCACTGGCTTCCATTTCTTTTCATTGTTGACCACATATAAAATGCTGATAGAGACAACCTAAAATATCAACTTAGAAATAAAAATACAGCAATAAGACACAAAATAATGATACCAATTGCTGTCAGTATAATAATTCACATGTTAAATATTGATAGCTGACTTAGTATAGCATACATTCCAGGTGTTTTATTTTTTTAAATAAAATAATAGCTGATTTTTATTTGTTTTCCACCAGCATAAATACATTCATTCCAAATTGCATGCACATAAAAGGGATTCCAGTTGTAAACTACATCATCTTAACAATAAATTGTTTTGATCTAACAGTACATGATGGCAGTGCATTTCTTGTTAAAACTGCAAGCTTTTTCCAAAATGAGAACCAAGTCTTATTTTCCTTATAAATATTTTAAATAATCTTAAAGTACATATTTCATAGCAAGTTTATAAAAATAGTATTTTTTGATAAATTAGGAGGTTTCATTTACATGACAAATAACGTGCAACAACTATCCATTCTCTACCAAATCTATTTGGTTGATTGTCTAGATGACATGCAGCAATAATAGTCCCTCTGCCCTCACAGAACTGACAAATACACCAGCAGGACCCATGATCACCTCAAACAAACAGTGCCATAGATATTGTTTGGGAACAACCATCAGCCACTCAGGGAAAATCTTTGCTTCGATGAACAAAAGCTGCCCATGACAGTTCTTTTGTTCCAGACTTCTAGCTGCTCATGACCCTCAGGGTCTTTCGATCACAAAAGTCTGCCAAACAGACCAGTAAGTTACATCTGTATACAAAATGCTTTTCAACATGCTTCTAGAATCTAGAAATGTTTCCCTAAAGTATGAACCAGAAATACCTTTTCTTGCTTTCTATAAATCTGATTTTTCTTTTTTTTTTTCTTTTTTTTTTTTTTTCAGGTCTTGATTGCTAGAGAAAAGGTCAAACAAAGCAGTTGTGCAGTACTCTCTAGATTTAAAACTGGCAGCTGTGGAACATGCTTTGAGTAACGGTTAACTTTTTCTTATTATACATCTATGGCTTGGTTATCTTTAACATCCCTTGTGCTTGTCACAATGTCCAACGGGAAATCTGTGGCTCGTGCAGAAACTGCTCCTGCTGTTCCTTCAAAGTCCCAAGATCCTGGCAGGTTCTCCAGGCTCAGGGAGCTGACTGCTCCTTGACTAAAGCTACCTTCCTCGGATCTGCTGGGGAGCACAAGGTGCAGCGACGTCTCCGATGAGGAGCATACTGAAGAAGAAAGAGTTGCTGAAATGGACTGAAGAGGAGTCAAGGTAGTGTCTGAGTGGGGAGATGTGCATCTTAAAAACTGTAGATTATCTTTCTGATTTACCTGATACTGGGAGGGTGAATTTTCAAGGCCTGAAGTATAGTAAAATTCACTGTCCATAGAATTTTGATTGTTGGATTCAGTTCTTTGGGGACTGCTGCCTACCGAAGATAGATCTGTATCCCAAATGTCACACAATGTACTACCCCGGCAAAGTTGTGCTTTGGTGCAAGCAATGTTCCCTCCTTGCATGTGCGTGCAAGTTTGGTGCGTAGTCCAAGCCATGCGAGTCTGCAGACTTCCTGTGGTCGGGCTCCTGGACAGGCCGTGCACTGCGCACACCCCTGGAGGCTTCTGTGGTGCCAGTAGGTTCTCCAGAAGGTGCATCACATTCTTCATATCTCTACTTAACTGTGAGACTTCTTGAGTTAAAGTTGTCACCTGTAAGGGTAGAACAAAATTCTCCAATACTTATTTATGCAGTATGCACATTTTGCAAACATTCCTCAAATACATTTTACTTTTTTTTTCTTTCTTTTTTTTTTTTCTTCTTCTAAGGAGATCAGCACTGATTACATGGCACAATACACAATATCTTTTATTAAAAGAGATACAATCAACTAATATACATATGGGAAATAGTCTACTGACTCACCTTATCACACCTACATGTTATACCAAGTGTGGCATATTGAAATAATTAAATTAGTTCAATAAAAATACATCCTACGCAGAAAAATTTGTCTTTAAATGATACTTGTTTTGCAAAGCAAGTTTAGGTCTGAATAGGGACATTACTCATGACATCACAGGATATTCTGGGAAGCAACAATCTAATCTAGGCATCAAAATGACCAGCTCACCAAAATGTATTTTTTTTCCTTCTTCCTAAGGGAAAGTTTGTAGGAAGCTAAAATGGGTCAATTATTTTTAATAAAGAAAAATAACTCTAGAGGGCCACAAATGAACTTTGCCTCAAGGGGCAGCTAGTCAATTTATTTTAGGTCAAATCACTGTCATTATCGCTGGGGGAAAAAAACCCATCATTTCTCATAGTGATGGTAGTGAAAGTAATCTGAAAACTCAAGACGGCACATTTATCTTCAAAAGGATAAATCACTTGTCAAAAATGGAAAAGGCTAATTCACAGGCACTTTCTTCACCCTCAAGTAAAAAGGCCATCAATTATATGTCTGACACAAATTAATTTTCATGTAATCAGACATACAGTATATATTTTTCTGATGGGACATTTTTAAAAAGCTATTGAGAAGAATACTTACAGCTGGGTTTGGCTACATTATCATCCTCCACAGGACAAGAGCAAAATTGGAAAGAAAGTAGTTCTATTTCTTGTTCTATTATAGTTTCTGTAAATCAACTCCACTCACTGAACTAAGAATTCAAAAACATTATACGATTTAATTTTTTTTTTTTTAATAATCAGCCTGCCCCTAGAGACAAAATGGCTTGAGAGAGGAAGGTTTTGGAGGACATGTTACAGGAGCCAAATAGACAAGAGCATTGGTGAATGAATATGGTGAAAATTAAGCTAAGATAAGACGTTTTACCAATCTCCATCAACTTCATGTCTGTTGGCATTGTGAGGACAGACATTTATGATCTAATGATGTTTTAGGAATGAAGTTAGTTGGGAAAAAAAAACAGGGCAACTAATCTGACTTCATATCATTGTATAATATTTTGGCAGTGATATGATGTTTCAGTTTCAGCAAACTCTAGACATCTGGAACCTCATCAAATCATGTATGAATATGAAAAGTTGTTACTGGTTTCTCTGCTGTCCTACTAACAATTCTCGGGCAGTTTCAGAGCAACCAGTCTGGTTAAATGACTGGAGACTGTTAGGTTACTGAAGCTGATATTAAAAAAGTGAAGACAAAATGAAGAGGCATAAAAGACTGGAGAACCAAAATACATTCATAGAGGACCCCAATCCTTAAAAACGAGGTTTCCAAACTGCAGTGCTATAGCAGTAATTCCGTAGCTATATCTGTATATAAATTTTGCCTTCAGGTTAAAAGAATGAGGACAGTGTCACCATGTTGGAGTATAAGACAGTTTGGAAATTGCTGCCTCAGGTGCTTCAGAAGTTATTGGAGAGAGTCTATGACTAACTTGTTACTGACTTTTGAGAGTTCATGATGGATCAGAAAAATCCCAGGTAGATGGGAGAAGAGAAAAAAAATGAATGTCTGTTGTTGAAAAAAATGGTAAGGACTTGTGTGTGATCCCAGTGGTGACATCAGGAATTATTAAGCAAACAATTTCTATCAGCACCTAACAAAATAGCTGAGATCAGGCAATATAAACTTATCAAGAATATATCATGGCAAAACAATCTAATTCTCTTCTATAACAAATAACTGGCTGTATAGATAAGAATCTGTTGATATATCTTGTCAAAAGACTACTGAGAAGTTAACACCCACATGACTCTCTCCTATGCCAATTACAAAAATATGATCTAAATGTAATTCCTGTGAATTGGATGTACACCTGAGGGGAATGGTTTATGATCAATGGTCTGCTGTCATTCTGGGAGGACACTTCAAATCAGGCCTTTTAAGGGCTTATCGTAATCTGTTTCTATTCACTATTTGAATGTGAATTCCATCTAGTCATTAAATACACTTTTAAATATCAATAACATGAAATTCAACAAAATTAAATGTCAAATATTACTTCTGAAAGGAAAACGTCAGAGATGTAAGTATAAGCATAAAACAAGGAATAATAGCATATATGGAGTATTATAGAAAAGGAATTGGGGAGTTTCATTAAGTCACATGTTGCATGCATTAATCATACTTCTAGGACATATCAAAAGCAGTTTTTTTTAAATGGATGCAGGAAGTGGCTTCTAGTCTCTCATAATTGATTGGGCTGGTGAAGCATAAGATACTCTGAGTTTTAAAAGACCCAACAAATTAGTGATAATGGAAAATGTTGCTAAGTAAGTCTTAGAAAATGTGAAGAGCAAAGAAAGATGGGGGCGGGATTAGGTTTGCTGAGATGTGCTAGAAAGTATTACAGAGTAAACTGTTTTTAGAAAGAGGATTGCAGCAGCTTTTTCTTGTATCTCATAAGCATAAAACAAATAGTGGTGAGTTTACATGTGGACAGAGATTCACATTTATAGAGGGATATTAGGAAAACAGACGTTTTAAATAAATTCCTATTAGAGTTAACTGGATAATGGTTATTTCCTATCATAAGTTTTAATAGAAGTATTATGACTAAGTCAACTTCTTTTGCCTAGTAAATTTTTACACTCCATTGCTTCCTCTCTTGATTCATTTATGTGTCTGAGATGGTGTCTTATCCACCAAGTACAGAAGAGCCACCATGATGTGTAGGCCCTCTGTCCTATGTATATCTTAGGTCCTCCTTAAAACAAAACAAAACAAAACAAAAAAAAGATAAAGAAAATAAGCTTTAGAACATCGGCCACTCTTGTCTTCATCTGTTCACAACCATTAAGCTAGTGTAAAAAAAAAGGTATTAGCTTGAAAGAGTACCTATTTTTTCAGGACTTTGGGATTTTAAGTACAAAACTTCGTATAAAATGGGTATAACACTTATTTTTCATTATCATAATAAGTGCCATTAGCTTGCTCTTTTGCTACATTTATTTTGATTTAAGGACATTTTCTAGAGCAAGTTATTAGGTTATCATTGTTGCAAAATCATTTTTCTTATGCAATAATGCACTTATGAACTTGTTACAAGCAAAATATTTTCAATTACTCTAAATCAGATGAATTATCAAGCTACAGATAGGTCTTTTCCAATAAATCCATATGTAAAAGTATAGACCTGATTAACTTCTTTACCAAATTTTGCCATTTTTTTTTGTCACTGGTTATAAAATTACAATGTGCGTCTTGTGTATGAATTTTTAGTATTAACAAATCTATTCTGCTAAAAAAGAAATATGCATTTTTTTCTCTCCTCAGAGAGAATTGGTTGCAACTGGATGCAATATATGTTTAAAATATTCTAATTATAAAATTTAACTGATCTAGATTACTTAAATTAGATCACTAAATAAATGTTTATTTAGTGTGTTTAGTGTTTATTTATGTTCAGTATGTTAGCTGAATCTCTTCAACAAAAAAGAAAAATATTCCTGTGAAATCACTTTCATTGATCGGAATTAAGTGCCTAATGCTTAGATTATTTTAAGCACTTGCTAATTAGAAAGCTAAAATTAAAATAAGCTGAGTTCCCACTATCTGTTCCAAAGTGTAGCTAAATAGAAAGCAATTTTCTAGCACAGAACTTGGCAATATTCCTTATGTTTATTTTCCAGTTGAATGGGCAAAAATGGTGGGTAGATCTCTTAAGTACTCTGTAGTAGTGGTAAAATATGAAATAAGCCCCCTACAAATTCCTTATTTAAGCAATGCCTTGTTCTTGGTTTGCACTGGTTTTATACATATCAATGTTTATAAATGTTAATAAATACATGTTTATAAATGCAAATGTATGTTTCTGGATAATGTTTGGACCTCTGAGAGCCTCTCCCTACGGGCAAATGTGTGCAGAGTCACACTTAAGCTGTCTATGCTCTGGGCCAATTGTCTAAGCAAGCTGAGGTCTGATGAACGAATAGCCACAACACTGTAGTTCTTCTGGCAGTGACTCTTAGTTTTGACTAATACAGCAGTATGATGTCGCTCAGGAGCTGAGTCAAGCATGCAGAGGACTTGGGACATGAGAAGAAAGAAACCTGAGTCAGTCTGTATGCTCTGCAGTAACTATGTTCTATATATCTGAGCATGAGAGTCATGAGGAGCTACACTCACATATCCTGCGAAGTAGTAGAGAAAGAGAATGACTAAAACTTGAGTATTTTCATATTTTTAACATGGCTACATTTTAAATAATCCAGATTTAATTGTTACTCTTTGAATCAAAGTATTTCCATGCTCTTTTCACAGAGGTTGCACTGAAACGACACAGAACTAAATGAGTAGTAGAGTACAGGCATTGACACTGTGTCCTAGGCAGTGTCCTAGTGTGAACCTTTGGCCCTTAGAGTATCTCAGAGTATTAGGAAGGACTTTTAGTAGGCTACTCAGTTTATTTCAGTAGTTATGTATGATTGCTTCAGAGAAATATTGCCTCTGAAAAAAGTACTGAATGTTTATGTACACTCATCTGATCAATCTTCAGAAAAATAAATGGGCCTTGGGTGCTGCCTTGTGTGTCTGCAGCTCTCCAAAAGAAATATGTAAACTTGTAAGACAGAAGACTGTCCTAAATTCTCACTTGATTTGGATCAGGACTTTAAATCAAACTTGTTCCAGCTGAGAAAATGTGTCAAACTGTTGGATCACTTAATCTTGAAGCTTCATCTTCAGTCACTTTAAACTGTTGCTTAATTAATTGAATGTTTGTAAGAGTGAGAACCTAAGCCATAACTCTCTCACTTCGTGCTGAACTATAATCAAAGTCAGTCTAAATATTCACTGACTGAGAGAAAAAAAAAAAAAAAAAAAAAAAAAGAAAAAAAAAAAAAAAAAAAGAAAAGAAAAGAAAAAAAAAAAAAAAAAAAAAAAAAAAAAAAAAAAAAAAAAAATAAAAAAAAAAAAAAAAAAACAAAAAAAATATTCAAAAAAAAAAAAAAAAAAAAAAAAAAAAAAAAAAAGAGGAGGACTAAATGGAACAGTTTTCATGGGGAGATATTAAGCAGTCCTCTTCCACTTCACCCTGTAATAGTGAACAGGAGCAGAAAGTCCTGGCTGCCAGCCTGGTTCTCATTCAGGTTGAAACCAAGAAGTGAGGCTAGCAGAGGGAATTAAAAAGTTGAGTGTGAGTTTGGTTTACTCAGCTGAGCTGGAAAACCATGGACATGGTACATTAGGAATTTGGGACATGTTGAATTTTCTGTTCTTTTGCATAAGAAAGAAGTTTTGCTGTCTTTGCTACCCAGCTCCAGGAGAAGCATTCTATCTGAGGATCCTTAGAGGAAATAAGTGGCTCTGTTATTCCTGAAGTTAATACCAAATAAACATTAAAAAGTGGAATCAAGGCTTAAATCACTTGTCCTTAACATCTTTTGTAAGTCTCATTCTTAAGTATCTGATCTTCCGTTTGGATTATGTCATACAACTGAAATGTGGCCAAGAATTCCAGTGCTTATCTAAGATGGGTGCAGCTTTTGTTGATTTAGCTGTACACTCTTTTATGTCCTTTGCTAACAAAACACTGTCCTGAATGTCTAAAGGGACAGACGCATGTCTGTTTCCCCTAACAAACAGATGAAAGAGTTTAAAGCTATCTAGTGAACTGTTGTAATGCAATTGCCTTTCTTGAAACACAATTACTACTACATTTTTTGATTGATTTTTTTTATCTCCACTAGAAAATGTATTAAACATGATGTTCGCTGTTGCTGGCTACTTTTGACCTTTTTGTCCCATTTTCTTTTTAAAAAAGGAGGCTGCATGTCTTAACAGAAAAGTTAAATTTCTAAGTCTGCTAGCATTTTAACTACTATTGGCAGTCTGCTGTAGTAGTATGAGTGGTGAAGGCTACTCATAGGCTCATTTAAAGAGGTAGCAAATCATTGGTTTGTAAACTCTTAGGGGAATGTTTGAGTATGTGGATATACAACCACATAAAATGGACAATACAGAGTCTTCTAATGACACAGATTCAATGTAGATCCATGGAATGATTTGGGGGATACCCACCTACCTCTGTGGAAGCTGATCCCTGAATGCTACCTTAAGTCTAAATCCGCACCAGCTAGTCACTCTAGCCATACATACTTACAATTGAAATTTAGGACCTGTAAGCTATCTGATCAAATCAACCTGATCCGCAGTAACAGACATTTTACACATAAGACATAAAGTGACATTTATAATCTTACTACTTCATATATCACAATATAATAATACATAAATAAAATGTATTTAAACAATTTATTCTGTAAACAGAATGAGAAAAAAAATCTTAACATTTGTGGTAGCAAAAGAGATAAAAAAAGGTGTCTAGCTGGACTTCAAAATGTACACATTTAAATGTTTCCTCATATGAATTGATAAAATTGTCTCTAAATTCTTGCTTTCATTTTGTAAGATGCTTTCATTTTGTAAGGTGAAGTACTCCAGTGACTGGAAATATGAACCAAATCAAAGAAATTGAAAACATGGTATTACAAAAGATTTTCTGTTTTTTTTTTTTCAGCCAGAGAAACTCTCCTCTAAGCGTCAGATTGATAGTGGACTACAAGTTTGAAGTTATTTGGAGGGGAACGATAGAAAACACAGTTGAGTAATATCAGCCCTGTATTTTTCAGGACAAATTCCCTGAGCAGGAAAGGATGAATTCCTGCTTAGTTCTGATCATGCTCAGGTAGTGTGAGAGGAACCAGAGAAATAATCCTAAATAAAATTGGGTGTACTAACTATGTTAATCTAGCTTTAAATTATTTTTGACTCAAGCATATGACACAAGGTTTTATATAGTTTTTCTGCAGCAAATTACTCTTTGAAAAAGTTTTAAATCTTGAGCTGTACTGGATTTAATAACCTTATCCAGTTTTTCAAAAATCAAACCCACGTTTATTAGACTCACAAGTTCTTTTTTCTTTTTTTCTTTTTCCTCCACCCCCAGCATTCCTCGAATCATTGTTAATCCCTCCCACTCCCTCCCTGTTTCCTTACCTCATTATTAAGTCTACTGATCTGCTGTTTGGTCTCTTCTGCTTTGATAACAAGCACAGCTGCACCAATTTCGGCTTCTGAAAATAATTGAATTACATGTAAATGTAAGTATAACAACTTGGAATTAGAAATGTCAGTCTATCACTTGTCAATCACTTTAAGTTTGGATCTAGCTTTTGCTTGGATCAAATGAAAAATACTCAGAAAAAAATGTGTAAGAAAGGTGCAAATGAGCTAAGCTGTGCTCTTTGCTCCAGGCTCAGACTGCAACGATCAAGAACGACAGTGCTGGTACTGGTGGTGTGACACCTCTGTTTTACTTTGTGGGGAAGTGATGTGTGTTTTACTTTCAGAAGTGATGACCTTATGACCTCTATGCACCTGTGCAAAAGGTGTAAAAGTGGACTGGGTATTTCACTTCAGCATTAGTCCACTACGTTCGCTCTCTCTTTCAAATTTCTTTTTATTTTTCATGGCCTCTTTTGTTTCTCTGTGCTGCTGTTTCATCAAACTTGACACAGTGCAGGTCATTTAAAGCTGCCTAATACCACCTGCTATTCATGTTTTCACTCCCACACAAAACCGCACAAGAAGGAGTGTTTTTCACTTTTTCAAAAGCATGATGCTCCAATCTCTCCTCTCCCACCCCAATTTAACAAAACTTAGATGTCAAATTTGCCTTTTTGTGATTTTTTTCATTCGATATTAAAATGCCTCAATATTGAATTTTGCCATTTGTTGTGTACCTTCCATGCTCAGAGGTCTGGAAGCATCAGACCTACGGCTGATCCTGCAGTATTACTACCTTATATATAATTCAGGAAAATACAGAATTCCTTGTAAGCTGTCTATCACGACCAGCTGTTAACAGGAGAAGGAAAATTGACCTATAGGCCTTGTTGTATTTTTCTAGAGGGGCCAGTAAATGGTACTGAATGTAGTTACACATTATACCCATTTATACCACTTGTAAGGAATTACCCTTTTGAGAAACAAATAAGCAAAGGAGAACAGGTAGCAACTATGAAAACTGTTTTTTCTACTGAGTGATTTCTCAGACTACACCTACCTCCAATGGTAGGAGATACCCTGGATTCCTGCCTGATCTGATCAGAGCTGAAGTCAAAGGTTTGGCTTTCCTCATTACGATTTCCATCTTCAATTCCATCAACAATTCTGGAAAAAAATGTAGGGGCTTGATGATAGAGGTTTTAAGCAGCTCCATAAAGATCACATTCATAATTATTCTCAAACTTATCTCTGAAGGGATTTTTTTTTAAGAAATGGTGAATTTTGAATTACACTATGTTTAGAAAAATATAAGAACTCTTATGTTGCTATAATTTCTTGTAAGTCATGAAGGATTAAATTTACTCTTGGAACAAATAATATGAGACCAAACATAATTAATCAGTTTCAAACCCATCACAACTTTGGCTGTATAGCCTGGGCCCTAACAGAACTTATACTGAATGTAAATATAGTAAAAACAAACTAAGGTAATTTATTGGTGTTCTTCCTTCTGCTATGCAAACCTAAATATGCTCCTTCACTGTGCTGCTGTGAAATATAAATCTCCCTACTCATATCAGGCTCTAAATTTAAGCTTTCTCTTATTTAAGTAGACTCGAAGCCTGGGCAAATGGATTTCCTGGAGTGTCTCTGTACACTGCAGTCCAAAGTGATCCATAGTACAGACAGCTATTCTTAAATTAAGATTAGGTTAAATCTCACTTGCTTGTACAGAGCAGTTTTGTATGCAGGCTGAAGGCAAAAATGTATTTCTAGACCTGGCCTGCAATGTCACTGTTATCTGATCTAACTAGAAAAAGTGTTTTTTTAAATCTAGTTCAGCATTCTTTTAAAAATCACCTTGGCTGTACTGATTGGGCACTTAAGCCCAAGCCAATTTCTTCATATCCACTTACTTACACTTCTGTTCAGAAGCACACCAAAATTAGGACTATTATTAAGATCTTATTTTTCTCATTGTCATTAAAAACGGTTATTAAACAAGTTTTTTAATCTGTTGCCATTTTCAATGTTCTGAATATATAAGCACTGTATTTTAGTAAATAATATGTCTGGAATTGTCTTATTTAGTAAATAATTTTTGTCTTGAAATCAGGTCCCAAAAGCCTGTATATTACAAGCTGATGTCCCAGCCTATTAAAAGGAATACTTTACAGTTAAAAACAGTATATATAAATATATATTTCTATATCTACATATTACAGATATATATTATTATAAAAATAATGATGTATGCAACAAAATTTGTTCCACATTTGTTTTGGCACCCAAGGCTTTTGTAGCCTGGCTGTATGTGTTCAGAGCTATAATGAATCAAATTGTATTTCAAGTGAAAATATGAAAGATATCTTTTCCCTGAATTACTGCTTGTTTGGCAAAGTATAATGACCTTCAGTGATAGCTGACCTCAATGAAATTCATCAGATATCTACAAAAGAAATGAAACATTTTCCATTACACATTTCACTTTTACTAGTGTAGGAGAGTTTTCCACATATTCCTCCTGTTGCCTTGGCAAAACAAGAATTCACTTGTTACCTGCCTCTATTTGAAACATGTCTATATACTGATCAAATATAAGATGAAGGAGAAAGATTGCTTTATACTTTCTCATGTGAAGACTTTATCATCACATCCTTGGGAACTAGTGCCTTAACAGAGCTAAACAAATATTGGCCAAGGCGCAGCTATGTCATGTTTGCAATACTAAGTTGCTGAAACCACTACTCTGCTCCAGGTAAACAAAGAAAGTTTTTGAAAATGCAAAATATTTCAAATTACAGAACCCAAAACCTGAACTGAAAGGTCAACTGCTGCAGTTTCTCAAATATCAGGGAAGTGACTGTAATTTACGTGAAGAACTAGCCCCCAAATTCTTGGTTGGTTAGCAATTACTGATTATATTGCAACAATCTGGAAATAAGTTCCATAAATAACTTGACTAATAAAAAAAAAAATATATTTAAAATTATACGGTATTGGTACCACAATAAACCATTATAAAACTTTTGTTTTTGTCGTAATAATAGAACATATTTTCTCAACTATGTAGTTCCTTTCTATATGACTTCTAGCATCAAGTTTCCCTTCTCAAATGTTAAAAAGCCTGAAATATTTTCTAAAATTTCTATGCAGTAGTTTTCCATTAGAGTCCTCTTTTCTAATAATTTTTGTGTTTACACTGTTATGCCTTATTATTATTTACTTGCTTTCTAAATGACTTTCCCTGTGATGGGCCCAAAATGTTTTACATCATTACTGTTGGAATATATGTTTTTATAGAAAGCCAAAATGATACAGTGAAGCCAGCCTATTCAAATAAATCAAGCATAACTGCAGAATACATTCCATTTTTACTGGTAGAAATTGGTTACCTCTCAAGAGAGCCCTAAATATATAAAATTCTGCATAGTGTGTGATAGTTCCTATAATATTAGGACTTTTCCTTCTCTGCAGGATTAATGAAATGTTGACATTTCAAGAAAGTAGTAACTGTTAAAGAACAATAAATACTTCCTAATATTTACTATACATACCATTCTCTAACAAAGTTACACAATAAAGAAGAAGAAAACAATTCACAACTCTTGCCTTGGACTGAGGTCTGGTGGACCACTGTTGTTCAGTGCTGAAAGATGTAGCTTAAGGTTTTTCTCTTTCTTTCTGGAGTAGTAATGGAGTTCTGTTTCATGCTTGGTTCTTGAGGGGTTTGAACTGCAAGCACGGATGGGTGAGTTGAACGGCACGGTTCCTGAGGCCAGCTGTTTCAAGTTTCTCCCCAAGTAGCTCTTACTGCTTCCAGCCTTCTTCTGCTGAGAGGAATTTGTGTTTCTTGTATGGATAGGTGAAAGGGAGCTGTTCTCATCTTCTCCTTCCTCATCCTCCTCTTCATCTTCCACAATTGATGCAAGTCTTTTGTTTATATTTCCATTTCCCTTGAGCTCTGTCTAAAATAGCAGATAATACATATTAACATAAAATGCAAAGCCTACTCCTGTAGGGACATAATATCTTTTAATGTTCATACTGGATCAAAACCTGATCTGTTATAGGTTTTATTTCTCATTAGAACTAGAGCTCTTTTGGAACTCTCCTGCTATTTAGGTCTTCAGTGGTATGGATATAGACACACAGAGAAAGACACAAATGCATTAAAATGTCATCTAGTAACATTATCAGTGAAGTCACTGAAATATATTTTATTACCAAGAAGGATTATGGCCATATTTACAAGCCATGTGCGTGAATAGGTACATCTTTGCGAAGGAGCAGTTTCTTCTGAATGGTACACTCAGATTTCTGATGCACCAAGAGAAAAGAAGTGAGACTGGTAATTTGTGTATTTTCACATTTTTATGCAGAGCTGTTAATAACACGTAAACACCATTACAGTTCAGTTTGAACCCAGATATCCCTTCTGTCTTTCTTAGTCTTTGTACCACAAGTACCTACTGGAACAGTGGTCAAATCTCTTAGTTTACCAAATATCCCATTAATGCACTAACTTTGAACTGTAAACTTTAGAACCAAGTCATCAAAAGCAAAATTATATCTATTTAAACTATACCTCCTGTAGATGCCTGGTATTGTGCACAATGCAATTTAGAGGACCTAGAGGGGACTCTATTCTTAATGTACTGACTAAAATGCAGTCAAAGAGAACAAGATATTGTTTGTTATTGTTTTGTGGTTAGAAAATATATTGGCTGTGATTGTGGAGAAACACCAACATGGAGATCAGACCAACAAAATTGGGAAATAATTTAAAATAATCTCCTTTATTCCAATGGTACAATTTAATGGACTAGGAAAGTAATGCACAATCATATCCTAAATTAAATTTATAAACTCTGCATACCTGAGGGAAGAGGAGAGCCTGATAAAATCACTTTTTTTTTTTTTTCTCCAGAAAAAAGTTGCTATTTATTTATTTATTTATTTATTTATCAGGCTATTTCTCTCAAGGTTTCTGGCTTCATTAAAGATGGGAAACACTGTTAACTTTACATAAAAAACCTGCACCTGAGATTCTTGACAATTCAGTTTCCCAAATTCATACCAAGCTTAAATGGGTGGGTGAAAATGCTGGTTTGAGGAATTTATCCAAATGTTCTGGGTTCCTATCAGTATTTGTCTTAATATTTAGTAACATGAACGTAATTTTGCTAAGTATGGCAACATATTTTCATTGAGCGAATGCTTTTCTCTTTGTATCCGTTGAGCAAATGTAATGAATTAGGCTATTTCAATTAGAGATGTATGAAATGGTAAGAATTTAAAACATCAAAAGATCTGTATACATAAAATATAATAACAATCTTGCTGTTAACCATAATACTCAAAGGTAGACTAATGTGATGAACAAATTTTACAGGACTTGGCTCTGATACAGTCTATATTCTACAGAGTATGAACTCTGACCATAATCTAAACTTCAGCTTAAGTAAACACGGATTTAAAATATAGGTGCTGTGGTAGGATATCTAAACCCAGCATCTGGAAGAAAATATTCTAAACTTTAACTCATGTAGACTCCACAGTGGCATAACTAGATACAGGATCCTATTTATAGGTCTGCTCTGAAACCACTAAAGTCTCTTTGAGTCATTATACCTTTCATTTGACCATACAGTGCACTATGTCAACTTTGCATATTTAAAATGTGATTAACATACCTGAGATAGTGTAGACTTGTTTGATAATTTTGATATTACCTGAAAAATGTAAAAGAAACTAATAAATATATACATCTCCACAGAATTGGTTTCCAAGAGTATGCAGATATCTAACCCCAAATATTGCTGTTGATAGAAGCAAAGAATTTTATGACACAATCCCTGCATAAAATTAAATGGCAACATAACCCCCATGCTAAGAATGCTGCTTGGAAAATTGATCCTTGCAGAACAAAGCTGTATCTGAATAGATTTTGGCTTTCCTTTCATTAAAAAAAAACAAGCAAAAATAACATTCTTTTCATTAGTAAAAAAATGAATTAAAGCTCCAAACCTGTGAACAAACATAGATGGGTGAACTGTGTGCCTGGGGAAGGAGAGGGTAATGGCTCACTGCTGTGCTGGTGGAATTCCATGCAAGAGCAACACTGTTTTGCCACTACTTCTTCCTGGATTTTGCTCCTGTACCAGTCCAATTCTTATATTTACATGATCAATCCTTAGTATAAGTCCCTAAATCTTTATTTCTGGGATTTTTGAAAGAGAGTGATAAGATTGAAGCAAATTGGACCAACATAACATTGGAGACATATACTAAGAGTTATTAAGTCATATGAAATTTTTCCTTCTTGGATTAAACAAACAAACAAACAAAAAAGCAAAACATGAAGGAAAAATATCATGTAAGTTTAATGTGTAAATATTCACAGTAAGATTCACAGGAGCTGCTGAATACTGGCTGACATGAGCAATCTGATGTTTATTTAGCAGTCCACATCCAAGTTTTAGACCACCCAAGTGCCAAGTTTATGAGAACAGCTTAGTTCATCAGATAGAGATTTCAGAAGTGGTTTTCAGCTTTTATGTTTTTAAGACGCCAATGTGAAAGCATACACTACCTAACATATCTCAATTTAAAATTCATCGGATCAGATTATTTATTTTCATCAGGTGAAGATACCACACCTTTCTAGAATCCTTGGGACTTCTGAGTTGTCTAAGAGTCTTCAGAAGAAATAAATACACAGTATTTGGGCACACACATTTAGAAAATATCATTCTATGCTGATTTTTTTTTCCTTCACAGATCCTTCAGGGTAGCCCAAAAGCTGTTTTGCAATTTCTCATAAAAATGTTGGTATTATTAGTAGTTTAATATATGATGATATATTTTACTAATATTTAAATTTGTGTAATCAGAAATACTACTCCACATCTGTCAAGCCAGTAGCAGGTGTATCCATAAATTTAGCAATAACACTCACCAGATTGCCAACATAACAACTGCAATAATTAGGCTATTTAAATAAAGTAATTGCTGTGTTCTTCCTCAGGTTGATAAAATATTAGATGACATTAGTGGAACAGCTAACCTCAGACGTTGAAATCTCCCATTGTAATCTATGTAATGTAATCATAATTGCAATCTATGCCAATCCAAGAAACACTATGTCCTTCAAGATTTAGGAGAAAAGGGAAATGAGGAATATACTAAAATACTGAAGTTTTAAAAACCAGAATGATGTGCAACGTGCACACATGTTTCATGAGATTAATTTACAAGAGTGCCCAGAATTGTGTGGTCTCAATTTGCTTGTCTTCCAGGCACAGGTGCAATATAAATGTTAAGCAGCAGCATTAATTAAAACTCCAAAGCAATCACAAACATTAGCAACTCCACAAAGAAAAGAGTTCAGAGAATAAGAATTTGTCTAACAGAGTCTTTAGAGGGGACTGAGTATGGGTAAAGATCTTTCTGCTTTCTGCAGGGAGGAGAAGGGGGATCCTTAACAGGAAGGTAGAAAGGTATAAGAGGACAGGTATGATCAGGGACCAGGTGACACATTTCCTTAGGTTTTCTTCTTTCATTTCCTCAAATTCTTCAAGCCCTTCTGAGTGAGGTAGACATACTTCCAGTGAGTCTCTACACCTAAAAACATCTTGTCCAATCACGGAAACCACACCAAGGAATGTTCTAATTTCTCCTTAATCCACTGCAACTGCATTTATTGCTTATAATGTTGAATATTATGTCCTTAGTACATAAAGCTATGGTATGAGCTTTATGGCTTGGCAATTTAAAAATGAATAAAAGGAACTATAGTTAATCTGTGACCAGGCAGAATTCCCTCAGTGAGCCATCCCTATCCTATTCCAGCCAATCCTTTATTGCTCTCTCTCTCCCCACCAAAATACCATTCTCAAAGAAGAAAAACAAATTTATAAAAGAAAAGGTTTTTGGAAACAAAAAAAGTAAAGCCAGTAAATTTAAAAACTTAATCATGTACATACATTTATCTCTCTACAAAGGCAGTATCACAGAAAAGAATTATGATGAAAATGAAGAATTGTCCTAGTTTCTGTCTGCTAGAACTTTTTGTTTAGGTTAACAGGCTTTATGTTTTATGTAAGGTATGTATGAAAAGTATGTTGTATGTAAAGTACGTCTACTTTATGTCTTTGTGTTTATATAAAAGTAGAGTTCAAGATGGCTAACGTTATGGTCTTTTAAATGAAAGTAGTAGTTTTACAGGGAAGTAGCATGTTAAAGGATAAGGTAAGCAGGTATTTTCTCTATTACCCATTAGATAAAAATGAGTGTCATCAGGATAAGATGTGTGAAATACTCTTAAACGGTTTATTTTAATTGCAGCCCTGATTTAATTGAAGCCCTATACTTTGTAAAACCAACCAACCACTAAAATTAATTTCACAAGATGAAATGGAAATAGATCAAGTACCCAAAGCAGAATCATATTAATTTCTTTTGTGAACATAGTCTTAAATCTATGTTCTTGTCATCGTTTAATCTGTGAATAAATGAATCTTAACAATTTAGTAATCTTTACCACTGCTAATTGAAAACACAAAAAGGGCATTTTGACATCTGAAAATATTAGCTATTTGCTATTAGAACCCAGTGATCTCAAGATGATTTATTCCATGGCCAAAGGACAGTGGCCTTAATAAAAGAATTTCTAAGGGATATTGTAGACAAACCAAGACATAAATTAAAGTTATAAAATGATAAAAGGAGAAATATAGAGATGCAGCTAAATTTGAGGGTAAAGCAGAAAATATCCAAGTAGGTAAATCTGTATTTTTCAGGCTTGAAAAAATGTTATCAGCTTTTATTGGCTGCCTTATTATTGCCTTCCCTATCATAGTTCCTGAGAGGTAGAAATACAATTTCACTGACTTTCTTGTAAGTCTAGTTTCCCAAATTATATGAATAATACTTTGCATCTGAGGTTAAAAGGGTAAAACACTGTTTCAGGAAAGGATTTGAAATCAAGCTAGAATATAAATGCTTTTAGTTAGCATTTGGGAACAAGCAAACAAAATGTTTAGGAGCAATGTCAGACAGTAGGGAGGAACAGAATACATGCCATATGTTCTGCTCTTTGCAAACTCACTGTATGGTAATGGAAAAGATATGAGCACTTAATAAGGGATTACTGTACCATTGAAAAGCTTAGTGCCTCACACATGTTCAGACCCCATTGTTTTGCAATTGGGAAGTTTTTTTCAATGAAATATCAAAAATTCTTTGAATCACAGACCAATGACAAAGGAATTCAGAAAAGTCTCTTAACTCAAATACAATTCTTTAAATTTACACTACCCAAACTCATGTATGTTTGCAGGACTTTGTATTAATCTCCAATTCAAGGCTGTAAATCTGTGTGAGGTAGCTTCTATTTTTATACTTTTAAATTTATATTAAAATCAAAATAGGATGTTATATATATATTTAAATAAAATCGCTGACTTCAAAGACAGCTCTCTTACAATAACTTTCACAGTAAAGGAATGGCGTAATTTTTACCTCAGGGCATGAAGTCATGTCCTGGCATATGAAAATAGCAGGAGAAGGCAAAGTATGAACATTGTTAAATAAGGGGTCCAACCTAGCTTCATTTTCCTAAGACGCAGTTTATTGCATGGACACATGGACACAAAAAAATCTAAGCCTTTTGAAGATTTTGACAGCTTCATTACTCAAGAAGAACTACCTAGGTTAGAAACTAAAACAACCTGGGTACTCAAATAAGTAAACAGAAAAAAATCCTTCAGTTTTTAAAGTAGCACAGCGTAAAATGAAATGAACCTGACTCAGAAAATAAGTCTTTCCTGCCTTGTTTTCTATTATGAGTATGCCAAGGCTAAGACTAGCCATCGGAATAACGTGATTTAGCACATCTTTTTCACACTGTTTAGAAAATAGATTTTGGAAAGATTATTTAATTGAAAAAGAAGGCCTATACTAATTCTATCAAAATAACTCACTTATATAAGGTAAGATAAAAAATGATCTTTCTATGGTAAAAGTTCTTTGGTCTACTTTCCTTTGCAAATGCATTGAAAACAAACACAAAAAAGATTTCAGAACAGCTAGGTGGAAATTCAATCATTCCTAAATCTTTCTACCTTCCTTTCCAACACCAAAACCCAATGCCTACAGTTTTATATAACTCCACTGCCTTCTGATTGCATGTGCACTGGTCCTATATGTCCATGAGGCCACACCTAGATGCATTCAAATTCTTGTTCACACTCATTTTCTTTCATATAAACTACCCATTCTTCCACTTGTTTTTATAATAAAAAGGCTGTAAACAAGAACAAACATTTTGTAAACAAGAACAAGCTTTTAGAGTTGGGTTTTAAGCCTATTCAGCTGGTGCTATACATGATCATAATAGAGGTGTGAATAATGGATAGCTTAGGAAAAAAAATTTAAAAGGCAACAGAAATTTGATTCAAAGTGGGCACGCTGTAAACAAGAATCATTCCAATACTCCTTCTGGCACCATCTCCCAGACAGTAATTTCATAATATAAGCCCCTGCAGAAGGTTACAAAGCCAAAGCATCCCGTGAAAAGGATCCAGCAATGTCTTGACATGTCTGAATGATTGTGCCATCTGTGCAAGACATAGTTTTGCTAATGACAACTGAAATCCATTTCAGAGTACTGGACAATCAGAAAAAAAAATAAATGCCAGGGTTAACAGAGATAAACAACGAATGCAAAAAAGTCAGAAGGAGCTGCTAAAATAAAACTGATGCATTAATAACACAGTGCTTTTCATTCAAAAGTATTCTCTCAGACCTTTTTGCTCTATGCATATATGGCCATTATAGAAGCAGCAGCACTTAAGAAATCAATTAGCTTTACTATTTAGACTGAATATACAAGCTGGGGATTTAAACTCTGCATTTGTAAATTCTACTTTTTTTTGTAAATTCTACTTCTTTAGATTGGTATTCTTCTCTTTGGCTTTATGAGTTACTACTGGGATTGCGAGGACCTCTATACACAATGCAGTGTCTCCAAAAACACAGTGTCACCTTCAGGTGCATGCAATGAGCTAATGCCTCTTATCATAGAAGCAACACAGGAAATATTGGACTACAAAGAGTTATTATTAAATGGCCAGTGCTTGACTATCTCTGACATTTCTGTCTTAAAGCCAAATATCTGAGGAAAATGAGCCAAATAGTTAACTATCAGACGTGGCATTTCTGAAGGTGCTTCCGATCTGTTTGCAGAATAGACTTAACACAGGGTTCACTGAGAAAGTATCTAATAACAAGAGACTCAAAAAACCCCCAAGGCATAGTGTCCCTGTGAAGTAAAGCTTTGCTTTCTGCTAAGCTGTCTCATTTTCTCCCTTCCCCTAATCTTTGTGTATGAACATATACATGTCTATGTTAGCACAGTAACTATGTTATTTCTCATACCGTTCAAAAAGTGACCTATGTCTTAGGTAAGAGTTGAGTTTTCAGAAGAGCTCCAGTTATAGTTATGTAGGTAGTTTCTGTAGTTTTGGTTTTACTGAATGAAGGTAGAGAAGAACAAAATGGAAAATATTCTGATGTATTACTTCTATATCATTAAAGAGTTGTAATAAAATATTAACATTTCTATAAATTGGAACCTGAAACCATGTAGAATGTGCAGGCTGCTCTATGATGTGCAGATTTCTCTGATGATAGGCAGTTTGCTTGAAGACTAGATCATATTGTAATTTCACATACTTCAGCATGTATTCTGAGGTTATAATGGCTATGCAAGTGATACAGCAACTTTATCATGTTAGCCATTCCAGCATGGTCACTACATTTCAAAGGCACTTGGACACTTCAGAACTGAACTTCAGAACTGAAACTTCACAATTATTCTTATTTTCTTCATAAATGGATTTTGCCTTACACAGTATGGGTTACTGAAGAATGCTTCCAAATTTAGGCTGTTTATTGATCTTTACTGTATCAATGTAAAATAAATGTGAATATCAAAAAGCACCTCTTATATCATGTATTGTAAAGTACGAGATATATAAAGGTTAGTATTATTTTCCATTTTTCCAATGCAGGAATAAAGATGCAATACCAATATTATAAAGGTTATATATAGGCATAGTGCAGCATATTAGCAAAAGTATATTAACATCCCTGCGTAATTAAAATAGAAATCGTTAGTTTCCAAAGCAGTACTCTTTGATAGCCAGCAATTTTTCCTACCTAAAACACTGTTTGGCACAGTGTTTTATATCCTTCTCACACCACATTCTAAAAACATCAATAAGCTGCTTTAATATCCTGGATTATTTCTACATGTAACTCTCTGACTAAGCTTTATAATCTGAGGCAGAATGTAGTAATCCGAAGAAGTGAAATGAATGAGAATGGAGAGAGCTCAAAATGAATCAAAAGCTAAAATTAGAAGAACTTTTGTCACTTATTTAAACATTTTGATGCTAAATACAATAAAAATTGTTTACATTTCTGTAGAAACTGCTTAGGTTCAATTGTGAAAATTCTAATAACATATATATAATAAAAGCATTTGATAGTCTTATTGCAAATAATATCTAATTAATGATGATAATTCCTATCTGTTAAGCTAGTAACAGGAGGCAGAGGTTGCCCACAGGCGTAGGTATTTTAAGGTGAGTCATATACATGTATCATGAGTTCAGACAAAACTCAATGGATTATTCTCCTTTTGTCCTCTTCAACTTCCTGTAGTCCATTCTTAAAAGTCCTTCCTTATTCATTCGGTGTAAAGTAAAAGACTTGTAAAACAAGAAGGACTAGTGGAAAACAATACTAAACAATTGAAAAGATCTAATTGCATCAGTGAGCCATGACATGGTCATCTATCTTTAGATAGCCAAGGCTCCATCAAAATATGCTTAGTGTCATAAATAAGAACTGTGAAATACTTTTCAAGGAGCCAGATGGAAAAGGTAAAATGTTTCTTAATCATTTAAAATCAGAAAACAATTTCTTTTTTTTTTCCTTTTAAACAACTTCTTTTAAAGATGGTCACATGCCCTTCTATAGCTGCAGGACCCTGCTACTTGTCCTTCCACAGAAATAATAAAGAGGTTATGTTATTATTGCCTATTTCAGCAATAGGGGTATTTATTTTGGAAAGGAAAGAGAAGTGAAGGGAAAAAGAGAGGGAAAGAAAGAGAGAAGAAAGAAGAAGAAATAGAAGGAAGAGACAAAAGGGAAAGAAAAAAACAGAAAAAAAAAAAGGACCAGGTGTTCCCTGAAAGTATGAAAAAAAATTAAACTGACACAGCTTGTAAAGCATGAGCAATATTTCACAGTAGCACTGATTGCAGAGTGGGCTACACTGGCAGACTGCTGGGAAACCTATTTTGATGAACACTTCAGGAGTCATGTCTCAAAGCCAATTACGCGGTCATAATTTTAGAGTGATTTTAGTTTTTGATAGAGTGAGGAGTACATTGATTCCTATACTACACCCACTGAGAAGATGAGATTTTTGCAGACCTCCCTCTCATACAGAAAGAATTATAAAGGCAAAATGATTCTACAGAAGCTGTTAGGCAGGCAGGATGGGGTAGACGTTTATCAGGGACTTCGGCTCGCTACTAGAACAACGGGGTTCTATTTTCTATGACTTCCAAATGCTTATGTACAGAAGGATAATAATCAGGAATATTTGAGTTTCCTTAGAATAACAACATGGGTAAAAATATTAGACTTCTGTTGCTGTGAGGTATTTTTTCACTTCTCTATTCACTTGTAATACTGGTTATATAGGAACACAGGAAAGCACTTTTGCCAAATTTATACTTTTTATGGCACAGACACCATGCATCAGTGATACATGTGTATGCTTTTAAAGTGAATGTTTAATGCTTGTCTGGAGAGACTGGAGGCCCAGAGAGCATATTTTTGAGCAGAAGATGCAGATCTCTTCCTTTCCAGATGTGTCCCTATTTTATGCTACAGAGTTCTTAGAGCTGTTTTCACGTTCAGGAATCATAGGTTTGGCTTGTTCTCAGGTTGTCCAGTAAAAAAGAAGGGATAGCCCCTGCAGTTTGTGGGTATTGCTAATAGCAACCAGAGCTTGATTATATTTAAAAAAAAAATCTTTAAAGTTTAGTAAGTTCCACATACCAGCATTTCAGAAGGACAAGAATTAAACCCCATTTTTCAGAAAATGCCTTTTCTGGTGGTGGGAGGGAGGTGGGGAAGAGGGTTAGGTGGGCGTAGGACAGGGAAGACACTTTGTCTTTATTGCGTTGTGGTAACATTTCTTAATTGTCTTATTTTTTTCTTATCTTTTCATTTTTATTATTAGAGAACCTACCAGGGAGACTCAGTGTTTCCAACATGAGAATTTCTAACACAGTTTCTGTCATTACGTTTCACTTATACAGTGGATACACTCCAAGGAACCACATTCTCCCTGTTTCAGAGGGACAGTATTTATTTTTTAAAGAGAATAGCCTTTCCTTCTTTCGTAGAAGAGGAAAGGAAGTTCTCCGTAAGGGTATTAATCTCAATGCTGCATAGGAAAAAGTGAGTCTTATTAGCTACCTATACTTTCAACAAAGACAAGATTTTCGAGTCTTCAGGAATAACATCTTTCCTTCCAGAAAAAGACACATTTTCTCTAAGGAGTCAAAGAGTGTGCTGGTTTTAGGTTTTCCTTTGGGACTTCATTACAGCATGAAGAATCCATAGGAGTCAAGGACATCTCCTGAACTTTGATCAGTCAGGTTGTACCAAGCCTTCTTTTTTATTTTAGCAGATGAATAATTATGTAGACTATGGACATTTTTGTGTAGACATAAGAAATAAACAGTAACAAAAAGTTGCTACCAAGCTCATAATGATATTTTACTTATCCTAAGTTTCTCATAGGATGGATAGTTCAGAGTTATGATAGTTCAGAGTTATGAACATCTTTTACTGCTTTTTAAATATACAGAATAGCATATATTTTTCAGGGTTACTGGATAGTAAAATTTCCAGTTTCTTTCATATTAGATATTGCAAGAGCCTTATTATGTCTGCTTTGTCTCATCAGATCAGATATATAATTCACTCTCCACTATAAGTGCAATCTATAGTATATGATGTATATTAACTATTGGGATGGGGAAGAGGTAGAAATTTGTGCAAACTACATTATGATCATAATAACAAATTGATTGAAATATTTAAATGTTTGAATGGTTTAACGTCATCCCTTCAGCTACCAAATAAATTAGCTTTCCCAAATGTCCTGATATGACTCAATACATTTACAAGAATGGTTACTAGTACAGTAGGTTACTAGTCTCCATCAAAATTTCCACAGAAAGAAAAAAAAATTATATAATCAATGTAACTGTTCTTTTCCTTTTTCTAAATCAAATCTTGCTGTGCTAGGAATATATAAAGAGATGGCACAATAGCATTGTTACATGTGTATGATTGCACACACATTAAATAATTGCCAGTTCCTGTACTTACAATCTCCTGATCTTTTCTTCAAAGATCATTTAAACAATGTTTATGTTCTTCTATAACTAGATACCAGAAGTTTCTCCTCAGTGCTATGAAATCTGTGCTGTTACACTTCCTCTTTGTTTTACTAAATGGATCAAAAAACAAACAAGACACAGAGATATCTTTCTAGTTAGAGAGAGATACAAGAGCTAGCTTTAATAACCAACATTAA
>VZSG01000573.1:324916-392267 GCA_013398315.1 Nothoprocta pentlandii | reverse complement strand
AGATACAAGAGCTAGCTTTAATAACCAACATTAACATTCTGAGATCAGGAAACTCTTGATTGCTTCTGTCCCTATTTGATCCACTTTTTCTTAATTCATTTAAAAGTCCTTATTCAGTTTTCTTAGTGATGAGCAGATCAAACAGAACAAGATATTGCATGGTTGAGACTATATCTTTCTGTATCATCATCATTTTAACCCTGGCTTAAAGGATTTGGAAACCTACAGCCTAAGACAGTTATGGTGGACCATAGTGGGAAAAGCAATTATGTTATGAAAGATACTTGGCAAGTCATCATGAGGAAAAATTCATGCTAGGTCAATTTGCAATTTGCCAAATCCTAAACTGTCACAGAAACATTTTCAGAAGCTTAAATTCACATTCAGTTACAAATTTGCACGAATTTAAAGTAGCCAAGGAAAATGAAAAATTGATGTATTCAAATGAATTAATTAAACTTGCTATGGAAAAACCCTCCAAACCCAGAACTTTCCCTGAAACTTCCTTAGAGACACACAAACGTAGAATCTCCCTATATCGGAGATCAAAATATTGTGTCACAGCTTTCAAATCCTCTCAAAAGCATCACCTTCATCCATCTTAATTCTTAACATTCTATGAGAGAAAACCATCTGATAACTCACGGATCACCTCTGCATGCACTTGACACTCTTTCTCAGGAATCAGTCAAGCTATAGTCAGTGCCTTCATAGTTCTCTATGAGTAATTCTCTAAACTGCATGGATGGTGGTAATTTTGGGTTGTGTCTAACCAACCAGATAATGTTTCTCCCTCCTTACTTGGCATGTTGTTCATACATGATTTTGATAGTATCCTAATCCATAGTATGTATTTCAAATACTCATACTCTCCATGGGATAAAAAGAAGCACAATGAAAAAATAAATACCTGAACCTTCAAAGTTCAGCCATCACTATATTGACTGCATTAAGCATTTTCCTAGGCTCCACAAAAGGAGATATCCTCACATGATTAAATCACAAAAGGAGATATCCTCACATGTTTAAATCACAAAAGGAGAACCTCACAAAAAACATCTAGCAGAAAAATCTGATTATGAATTTGCTACACGATTTTAATGAAAGCACTTTGGTAATTCCATATAGCTGTCTTCCAGCAGCTCTTAATCTGGAATTTCTTACAGCTGTAGGTTTTACCACGTTTTGGTATTTCACATAAATTTCTAGTTTAAATGACAAGCATATTGCAGTTGTAATGTGACAAAAAGTGCTATTTCTCATTTTGAAAATGTCCTGAACATTTTTAACTATGTAGTGATAGTGAAAAACATAACAGCATATCAAACAGCATATCAAATTCTAGAAATATGTAGATAAATGCTTTTATCCAGACAAATGCTTTAAATAACTAGAAATTCTTTTAGAGCATAACCCGAAAAAAGGAAAAAATACTAAAGATTATTTTCTTCTGAATTTTGTTTTCCATTGTAAGTAGCATGTTCTCTGTTTATGACAGCTAAAATTCAAGTAGGTAATGACTTAGTTATCAACAAATGAAATGATCAAAAGTCATCAATGTATTATTTCTTTACTAAGAAAAAATGTCAAGAACTGTCTATAAGAAGCATCTTAATGGTAATAACAGCAGCTGAGACCTTTAAAGATACTTACATCACTTTCATGGCCTTCTCTTAGATTGTATGTGAGATCGTGCTGTATGTCTTCAACAAACTTGTGAGCATATTCTGGATAAAGGTCGAGCACTTCAAAGAGACCTTTGAGGATAATGCATTGGAGGTCACAGTACGTTAGAGCTTTAACATCTGCATTTGTTTTTATAACTTGATCCCTAATGGATAAGTTTGCTCCAATTAAATCTCCTTTACCTAAAAGAAAATATAAAAATAATCATCTTAAAAACATGGATTCTTGACACCTCTTTGAATTATAAGTCTGCTTAATATAATTGTTGTATTTGAAAACACGCAGTTATATTTGGCATTATAATCAGTAACATTGTAAGGTAACTGCATGTAAAAGTCTTTATAATTGCAGGTGAAATATTATAGGCAGTTAAGGATGATCAAGGAAGTACATATAAAATTAAGATTTATACTCATAATTAATAGCAGGTGTACTTCAAGACATGAACAATCTGTTTCTGGTTTTCTTTGTTCAAATAGGAAGACAGTAAATAATTATAGCAATGACATGACTTAAGTTTAGACTCTCAAATCAAGTGATATTTAATCTAGAATTTAGATTGGGAAAGTGTAGTGGAGTCAGAGTTAGATTTCTCTCCAAGGTGTACAGCATTAGGACAAGATATAGCAGGCACAAGCTGCAACAAAGGAAGCTGATTAGAAATTAGGAATAAAGGATTTCACTTTGAGTGTGGTCAAACTCTGAATTAGGCCATCCAAGAAGGCTGTGGGATCTCCATCCTCAAAGATACTTGAAATTTGACTGGCTTTGGCCCCAGGCATGCTGAGCTAAATTGGCCATGCTTTGAGCAGGGCTTATAGAATCATAGAATCATAGAACGCTTAGGGTTGGAAGGGACCTCAGAGGTCATCTAGTCCAACCCCCCTGCTCACGCAGGGTCACCTAGAGGACGTGGCACAGGGCTGCGTCCAAGCGGGTTTTAAAGATCTCCAAAGAAGGAGACTCCACAACCTCTCTGGACAGCCTGTTCCAGTGCTCTGTCACCCTCACTGTTAAGAAATGTTTTCTTAAGTTCCTGTGGAACTTCCAATGGTTAGATGCTTAGGTGTAGTTTCCAGAGACCCCTTCTAATCTCAGTCACTCCATGATTACTCAGGTCCATGATTTTATCTGTGGATCTGAGTAATATATTAAGATTGTAAGATCTGAAAATCCACCAATTTAGGAATTCACTAGTGAAACAAATATAACACATATCATTTTTATATACTAAAAATAAAGAGCAATCAAATGATCAAATGAATACTGGTAAAATAAGGGAAATTCAATTACAGCAGACCAGAAGGCAGCATTATCAACAGCCTAGTACAATCTCACAAGACAGGAAGGAAAGCAAAAAAGGAAATGTTCATTTTAATTCTGCTTTACAAGAATATTAGAAATTATTAGGGAGAGGAATACATTTAAGTCTACAAAAAATACATCATTATAAATAATTCTTTGCATTTAGAAAAAAAATTAAATCTTTGCACACTTTATAAATGTATAAAATAAACGTCAGAAACATCTGATGGTCCCTCAACTGAAGATAAAGGGAGTCTGTTTAGTAGCTGTGGGACTGAGGCTTATTACTGAAATTATAAAGATGCTTGACCCTAGGTAAGTCAAAGCACTCATCCAGCAAAAAACAAATAAACAGAATTTATTAAAACAGAACTCCTGGCCTTCCTCAGTTTTAATAAACTCAGATGACTGCTGGCAGCATCAATTAGTTTACAAAGTAGTTTTGTGAGCTGTCAGTACCCACAGAGCTTTGCTTGCTTTGCAACTAGTGTGTGTGTTTCTACACATTCATCCAAGGATGAGAGCAGGCTCACTCTGCCTCCTTTCCCATTTGGGATCATTAGTGGGAGCATGGTCTGCTCATCAACTTTCATAAAACGCATAGGAATGTATATCCAATAGCCTCTGAGGCATCAGTGCTGCCATCACATTGGTTGAAAGGGACCAGTTTATTAAAAGTTAGTAGATACCTCCTTATCTTTCTTACAAAGGTGAAAGTTAAAAAAGCAGAAAACGAGGCTTCAAGTGAAATATTACACAGCCTCAGGGCAAAAAACAAGGAAGATTGAACTGAAAAAAAAAGTAGGGATGTCTGGGGAGCATGAATAGCAGATTTAAATCAGAACAAATTCTTTCTCAGGTGACAAGGACACAATAAACCATCAGTCAATAGTGGTCTAAGAAATATTCTGAAGACGCCTGCACTTTTTCATTAATATCAGTATTTACTCACTCTCTACTTTTGGGCTTTTTTTCTCTCTGAAGCCGTGAACCTACCGAGAATGGCCAGCACCGTGCTGTCCTTCAGGACTTCCATGGACCCTGAGCACACGAAGTAGATCGCTTGCAGGGCGTCTCCCTGTCGGAGGAGGTATTCCCCAGGAGCGCAGAAGGAGGTTTTGATATGCAGAGACAAAGACCTGAGGCAGCCACGGCTGGCACACTCGAAGAGGGAGAGCTGCAAAATCTCCTTGTTCAAGTGCATGGTGATGTCCGAACGCAGCTCATCTGGAAAGTCTTTTAAAAGCTGTCCAGCAAAGAGAAAAATGGGTGACTTTAAGTGCAAAATAATTTATTTCCTCTTTTGTGCAGATGTGATATGATTTAGTGGTGCTGCACATATTGTACTGATGCAAAGATTTCCCCTGGTTTTTGTTTTCCTCTCTCCTTTTTACTTTTTAAACAAAGTGTATGTCTTAGTTCTTCATAAATCTTTATACTGATGAACACTGATACATTTCAGGAATAATAAAAATTATATACCTTTTAAAAAAAAGAACGGGAAAGCAAACAACACTATATATAAAGACTCCCCCTTTTGCACAACTTAACCTTGTCTGAGTTCTGAGTTGTTAGAACACAGTAGGCGGTTTTGCACATTTTATTTGTGTGTGGCAAAATCTATTGCTATAAAGTGACATATACACTGCAAATGTATTTTTTAAATTGTTATATAATATTTATTAATAGGCTTTATTGCTTCTTTTGTGGTAAAACACCTGGAGGTGGAATTACTTGGGGAAAAAAGCCCTATATAGTTCACCTATCATCCTCAGATTGTTTTTTAGTTCTTGTTTATTTGTTTTTTTAGTGATTTTGCTTCTAGATAAAACTATGATTTTACTTCTGGAAGAAGAGATGGAAAGGGAATGTGAATGAAGCAGTGGAAAAATCTATGGAAGCTGAAAGAAAGATCCATAATAATAATACGCATAAAGATCCTATTTTTCTTGGACTTAATTTTAGGTAAGTTCCCACAGCTGTCTGGCTAACATCTGATGACATTTTTTATCAGTTTTACAGAGAATCTGTTGCAGAGCAGCCAAACTGAGAGGAACTTCTTTCTGCTCAAAGATGATCTTATGAGGATGCATTGAGCTGCTAAAGTATTATATTTCCTTTTGCCATAAAAAGTTCAGGTAGGGTTCTTAGTTTTGGGGGACCTCACACCTGAGTGACACAAGTTTACCAATGCTTGACCAAGTATGTTTAGTCAATGCAGCTGTCTGGACGGATGGTGAAGCATGAAATACTAATGGTCTCTCCAAAGGCTGCTCTTCTAGCTCAGCAGCCACCAACTTTCAGTGGTACTGAGGGCAAAAAAGTATAGAAACAGAAGCAGATTCTTAATCAAAGCTTACAAGGCTAAGACAGCTAAGCATTTTTTATAGCTTTGAAAATCTTATTAGGCTCCTTCCATTGCTAGGATGCTATTGAAAATCCTTTTCTTTTTTTTTCCCACATTACTTTTACAGGCTATTGAATTTTATAATGACATATATAACAACTCAGTGTCTGAAGGCAATTGTTCATTCAGCCAAGAACTCCAACTGAGAGAAGTCATAATTTCCTCTGAAGTATAATAAAATATAACCTAGACAAGTCATTTAAAACTAGCAAGTTAATACACAAACCAGAAAATTATTTTTTCTTTTGAATGTTATGTTATTTTTCACATGTTAGTCATTAATGAAAAATATAGGAAAATAAATAGCATTCACATCAAGACAGCATATTTCAGGTCAAACCACTTATTTACAGGATTTTAATGAAGAGAAGAAAGTTCAGGATGGAGGAGAGGACAGTAAAGTAGAGTTTCAAAAAAAAAAAAAAACAAACAACAACAAAACTAGACTATTTTTGGCATTTACTGAAAGTCAAAGAGCCTGAAGACTGTTTCTAGCATCACTCAAAATCTGACACCAGTATCCCTGAATTATGAGGAACTTCGCTGGCTCTGTTGAAATTTTAACATGTAACATGATGTTCCAAAATGGATGCTTCATGAGCACAACCCTTCTGAAATAACTCACTTTTATTTTTCAGGCAGGTTCTTTTTAATATACAATTTCACATAAAACAAACAGAAAATTCAAAATAACCCCCAATGTAAGTCAATAATTTAAAAAAAGTACACATAAAAAGCAAGTGAGCCCTGGCTCCACTTTGGTTACCTCATTGGAATCGATTCCATTATTGACAGACCATGTGGTTTGGAAATATTCAAGCATCCTTTGCTTTAGCTGCTGTGGCAGATGATGGACACGTATAAAGTCTTTTAGATCCTTGGTTCTTGTGTGATAAAGGGACCATCTGGAGTACATCCTCTGAATTATGGCAGTTACATTGCCAAACACCAAGGCATGCATCAAAGCTAAGGAGGACAGAAATTACAGGCATTAATAACTTGCTGAACACTAAAATGTGACATAGAAAACTAAGAGGATTTTCATAGAAAAAAGTGTTTCCTGATTAAATTAATAAATAAATAAAACAAAGCTTTTGAGTATGTATATTTCTGATGGAGTACATACTCCATACTCAAAAGCTTTGTTTATTTACAGTTTTGTGACACTACCTGTCATAGTTATGGAACAATGTAGCACTACACCTGACGCTATATGACCATCAGTAAAAAACAGAAAAATGCCTAAACCAAATTAAGTTCATAGTGTAAGGAAAAAAGGCAACAGATGAACACATGGAACAAGGCAAGCTCATGAAATAATGCAAAACTATTAATCAGCATGAAAAATGTACCTAGAAAGTTACTAGCTGAACAGAATATAATAGTTAGGTTTCAGAGACTTCAAACAAACAAATAGAAATTCAAAGCTTATATCAATCTACACATAATGAAGATCCACGTTCAGAGGAATGACATTACACCTTATATTCACACTTCTATCAAATTCTGCTAAAAAGATTTTAAAAATGAAAAAAACCCACACAAACACAGAGATGAAATATTGTAAAGCAGAAGTCAACATTCAAATTTAAAAACAAAAACAAAAACAAAAACAACACTCAAACTGACAAGCTGATTTCTTATGTTTCTTGAGGTCAAAAATGTTGTGGAGTTGTTTATCAGTATGTCCTGACATAGATGGATTTCTCTGCAATTAGAACCTGGCTTGGGAATAAAAAGACCAGAAGCAGAATTGAAGGAATGCTTTCAGATATGGTTTGTCTCTGTTTGTAAAAATGTGCTTTCTGATTATCAGTGGGAAAAAATCATTGCTGGATTGTCTGTTATGTGGTATTGATCTGAGGTATGTAATATACACATTTACAAATTGTTTATTGAAAAAGCTATTAAAGAGCTTGGTTATTATTCTTAAGGGACATCTATCTTTATAGCACTTGCAAGCAAGCAGACTCCACAAAGCAACTAAGGAACTGGTATATAAACAGCACAAACAAGATGTTGACCTTGTGTGGCAATCTACAAAAGTCCAGGATGACTAGAGTCTGGAGGGAAGGAAGAATGCATTTTGGTGGTTAATCATGCTTCTATATGGCAGAAACAAATTGAAGATTGTTTGAAAAATAGGAGAGAGTTTGGAGAGTAGGATTTTTGTTTTCCGTTTAAGTTGAACAAGAATGATCTAGAAAGAATTCTTATGGCTTTATCACAAAATGTACTTTAAGAGAAAATGTAAGACATTTAATTCAATGGTTTCAAAAATGGCAATGCATAACATTGTAGAAAGTAACAAACAACATTGTAGAAAGAAACAAGGTAGGAAATCTAAGTCCAAATTCAATGTTCTGTTCTCGTGCACTATCTATATATTTCTGAAATAAAACATCCATAGGAAGTGAACAATGCTTCTTGCTAAAGTTTCTGAGAATCCCATAGATATGAACAAATTCACCTTCATGTTACCTTGTGAACTAAGGAGTGAGATTTATAGATGGATAGCTAAGATATTAAAAATGAAATTATTTAGAGTTTGTTAATTCAGAGCATTTTACTTTCTAGAAGAAATCTCTTAATTATTTCACTCTAAAACCAAGCAAGGTAGTTAATAACATTTGGTAACTGCATTTCATAAAGCAGCCTTGATTCTAATGGATATTCCAATATACATTTTTATTGCTTAAAGAGCACAGGAAAACCTTATTATTTAAAGAACAGAGGAAAACCTTATATCCCAGAAGGGAACACAGCTACCAAACTGGGCAGTGCCTCTTAAAAATGTCATTTTAATCACTTGTATGAAAGGAAAGGATGATAAATGGTGGGATGTAAACTGAGCAGGGTAAGGCGGGAGGTGGGCTAGTGTGACCTTGAATGCAGAAGAAATCTTTTTGTTTCTCCACGAGACATGCAATGTAAATGCTTTCCTCAGAGAACATGGCAAATACATGACAGTGGAAGCTAAAGCTATCTGAAAGGAGCAGGAGTATAGTTCTGAATTATACCCTACAGAAGCTGGATGCTCTAGGAATTCCGGTTAGAGTGTTAATGATTAACTTCACTCTCTGACTTTAGGATTAAATATTACATAGGATAAGATGGATCATCTTTACAACAATAACTGTTTAAATGGTCAAATTCTTACATGACTAGAACAAATACTGAAAAGAAGGCTAAAACAAGAATATAAGCTGTTTATCTGCTGAATTAACTCTTCTTCTGGCAACATGTATAATTCTAGAAATATAATGAAGTTTCTTGGTATACATTCAGTTAAATTAATATAGAATTTTTCTTAAGACCTTATTTACATTTTATATTGGAGTATTTTAAAATTAAAGATCCACAAAGCTATACCAAAATATACTTTAAGAAATGAAGATATGTCATACTCTAAAGTAGTACAGATTTGTATTTAGTTCTTAATAGAATTTGCTTTTTGTGTGTTCATGAGGTAGCAGTGCATGGTGCTAAACTCCTTTCTCATGTTTCTCTATTCTTCTGATTTTCTTAAATAGGGACCCAAAAACCATTCCTCAGGAAAATTTCTCCATCTGAATCTCCATTTGAACTTCAATTATGCTGCTCAGTTTTCACTGCTTCCTAGATTCTCCCAAAGCAAAAATCTACCCACTTGCCTCTGAGTAACTTTACCTTTCAGTTTTCATTTCTTCTTATTGTATTCAGTCTACTAGTTCCTCATGACTGTTCAGTGTACAGGCATACCAGATCTAACACTCCATAAAGTAAGAAATGAAAAAGCTATAAATCCACTAAATAATGAATGCAGGATACTTTGATACTTTCTTATATTTTATTCTACTAAGTTTGCAGAATCCCTGCCAAATCAAATCAAATTAAAAAAAAATTCAATTCCCTACTCAGGATATCTCTTAATTTCTTAATAGAAATGAAAGCTTTTTCTTAATTCTAACAGATTTTATAGAATGAAATTCCCATTTCTCACAGGCCACTTTATATTTTAAAGTTATATAACATTATGCCATCATCAAATATAATTGATGAGTTCCTTGTGTTTTTGTGTCATTGTCAAAATCAAAATGATAATATTCTTGGATGATTAATTATATTACTCCTACTCATTTTCAGGACAGGGAAAAAGGCTAATATTCACTGAGCATTTTTTAGTACCACTGGATGCTGCAAATATATCGCTTACAGGGTGTTCATCTTGTTCTCTGACACCTGAGTGTCAAGCTGCCAATTTATTTCTGGCAGGAAAATTTATGCTGAAAAACTGACAACCACTGACTTACAGACTAGCCTTGGAGAAAAACTGTATTGCAGAAAGACTGGCTACTAATTCCAGGACAATTAAGAACAAGAAAAAAACATTGGAGAGAATACTGTGACAGTGATATGCTTTTTGCCCTTCACATGCATTATGTCATCTCTGAGTTGTATGAAGCACACATTATGAAATAGCCCTGCTTTCTTTTTATTTTTGAGAAGATGAAGGCAAAGAACTGCAGAATATCTTCTACACTGGTTGTCTCTAGCACTGGCCTGGGCTTGCCAAGAGCTGCAGGTGACACCAATCTACTGGTTGTGTCAAATTATTTAGCAGAGCGGAGGTGACCACAAAAAGCAAATATTTTCTCCAATGGCAGGAAAAGGTAATTAACATAAATAATAATAATAATACAAACAATTAGCATGGATAAATGAGAAAAAAAGAATATGAAATACAACAAAAGATGTATTTCTGCACAGTTGCTGAAGTAAACCAATTGGAGCTGAACGGGCACCAATTATGTGACTATATATAAAAACTCTTGAGGGTCACCTAACTATAGTTGAACCTCTATCACCTGGCTCAGTAATTACCACAATAGGGTGAGTTGGTATTTTATTGAAGGGTGAGAAGAGTTACAGCAGTCTTTTCAGATCATGAAGGCTGGAGATATTTCCACATATTTCCAAACAAATGACAGTTCATTTAAAGTAACAACCACAAAGCTATTTCTTTCCTTTACTATTTTAAATTAACTTTCTTTTTTTCTTTTTTAACAGAAATGTCACAAAATTTCAGTTCTTATTTTCCTCATCCTTACTTCACAACATTTTACATGTGTGCTTTAGTATATGTACGTACCCCCAATCAGCATTGTGCAAATGGAGAATATCTTTTCAGCATCAGTATTGGCTGAAACATTTCCAAACCCAACACTGGTGAGGCTGCTGAGGGTGAAATACAGGGCAGCTATATAGGCACTTCTGATCGATGGGCCTCCTAATGTGTTATTGTCATAGTAAGGAGACTCTATACGTTTTCCTAGCTCATGAAGCCAACCTGAAAAACAAAGCACAAAAAGAGACTATTAAAGAATACTGGCACCATGAAAACTTCACATTCTGCAAAACAATATAAAAAATATTGAATTAGAACACACTGTATTCCTCATAAAAATACAAGAATAAAAAGAACATTACAGTATAGCAAGTTATGCATCATGTAAAGGACTGTGCCTCTAGAGTATTTATTTCTATGAATGAGTACTTCTGATACGAACCAGATTTCTGCATGAAAATCAAGTGTTTTTGAATTACATATTACAGGTCTAATTAGATAATTTACAAAATCCATTAAGTCAAAGAAGAGAAAAAAGTCAGCACCTAATAACAGAGCAGCAAGAAGGCATCTTCAATTTCTTTCTTTCCATTAATTAGTATTTGGAACATTTTTTGAGATTCTAAGACTAAACTGTTATAATCATAATTACATATTTAGAGCTCTTTACATGTTTCTCTTCACAGAATAAAAAATTCAGAAAACTAGCACAACTCAAAACAAAATTAATTTTCAAAAGATGCTTCACTGACTGTTTTCTAAATCACTCATTTAGTCTTTCTTTTACTTTGCTGAATGAGTGTATGTTTGCTAAAGGAAAATTATATAAGTGCTTCATATATATTAAAAAAAAAAGAGGGAAAAGTATGCAGCTACCTCTTTGAAAAAGGAAAGTAAAGCACCTGAAAGAACTGCATATACACAGTGCTTTCATTTCAAGTCAAGATAAAAGAAGAAAAAAAGACAAAATTCAACCACCATGCTCAGTTTTGCCTGTAAAGAAGTTTTCTCTGGGGAATATTTCCTGGATGGTCAGGTAGAACAAAATATGCCTCACACGAAGGGCTTGCATTTAGAAAAACTGGTATGGGATCCTCCATCCTGAGCTAGGGCTTGATATTGTCATATATACACTGATGGACTGAATCACTTTCTGAAGCTTCATACCACCTATAAATATCTCCTTGATCTTGCCTAGTGACAGAACACCTATCACATAAGACTGTTTGATATTTGAAGCTCCTAATTATGTAAAATGGAAGGAAAGCAGAAGACCATTATTAATTGATACCAGCAACCCAGGTGCAGAGCAAGGAGTGACAATGTATATTAACAGTTATCGCACAGACAGGGAACAAAATAAATAAGTTATGTCTCATTCACAAATTTGGCAAATACTAGTGCCTCTCATAGGTATCTATGCAGTGCTAACTGGTGAACATTAACAAACATTGCTTAAGTGTTCATATGAATAATCAATATGACTAGGACTAACACTGCAGCATTTAAACAGTTCCACAGTAATTATGGATATATTGTCAGCCTTGCACCTACATGTTAGTCTTCCGCTAGTTTGGGTCCTCTTTCTGCTCACTACTGTTTTTTCTCTGACTTTACATTACCATCTGCAACCATAATATGACCTTTCTATATCTGATTCCATTCCTATCCTTGAGTTAAGGACTGTAATTTCATACATAATAGAACACATAAAAACGTGAGAGAGCCAATGACAGTCAGTAGACAGAGTTAATAATAGTCCATCTAAATATAATATAGAAATAAAATCATAAAATTAAATTCAATTTTGAGAGTATACCAGTATATATTAAGGACAGCAAAGTTGAAACAAACTAAACAAACTATTTGAAACAACTATCACTGATATCTGAACACTGAAATGTTAATAATGTTTCTTAGGAGAAAATCTTTAATCTTTAATTTCCTCATAATAACTTTATACAGAAGGTTGTGGGCCTCACTTTCAGACAACTGTATTTTCAGTCCTATCCTGGAAAGGTAGATGCTTTCTTTAATTGCTGAATATAGCAACTGTTATCTTCTCTAAAGGACATTTTATTTTCAAAGGTCTAAAGCAACAAAAAACTAATAAAATATCATTGTTCCTAAAGGATGCATTAGTGCTAGTGGAGGTATAGTACAAAAAGCTAAATGCCTATGTTTCATTTAAACAGTAGAAGTCCCTATAAAAATGCAATAATATCTCTACTACCAAAGTACCAAATACAGTAATAACACTTTATAAGTGACAACAATCACTCCTCTCCAGGATGGAGTCTCTCCACATCAGATCTGCGATAAGTTCAGCAGCCTGATCTTGATTCTACAGCAGAACTGCAGATCAGGTGAATGATCTAAATGAGTGAGATGAATGACTTATCCTTGAGCCACTGCCAGCAACTTCTATAAACTGTCTGACATAAGGAACCCACGTTAACGGCTAAAGATTTTTTAGTGATGGACTATGAGGTTTGGAACAAAAAAATTGGATCTGAAAGTGAAAACCCAGTAATTATGTTCCTCTGATTTACAGATAGAACCACATTTGCAGTCTCTCATTCCAATTTTAGCTATTAAAAATGATCCTAATCAGGATGTTTTGAAGAAATAAGATAAGGGCTAGGTTTCAGCCATAGCTGCTCCAGGATCTTCTAGATCAATTATACTGAGATTTTTGTTGATAACAATATTCTTTTTCCTGGTGTGAAAAGAGAACAGAAACTGTTGGCCACATTCATTACTGGTAGAAATAATAATGAAATAACATAATTGACTGATGTCTTTTACTTTCTGGTTCCTCTGAGTAGCAGCTCTCAGCAGATTATCCGGTGAACTTGAGTAATTAAATTCTGCCCTCAGGGAAGAAGAGAAAAAAATACACCTTTTAGTCAAAGAGAGAGTGTGCTAGAATTTATAATTACGAATTGTATCCTGATTATCTAGATATAGCTTTCTATTTTTGAAAAAACTTAAAATATCAATAAATATAATGAAAAGACAGATTTTTCAACTGGAAAAAAAGTCAGTAAGGATTGGGTATCTAACTCCATTTGGTTACTTTGAAAATTGCTGAAAGAAGCTGTTTTACCTGTATCTGCAAAGTGCTTCAGTGTATGTAGAAATATAATCAATCATTTAAGCATTTGTAGATGACATAAGTTGCAGTTGGCTGCAAAATAGATTACCTCACTTACTGTACATTCAGCAAGTCATTCCTTGATTTGCTGCGTGCACTGTGTACAGCAGTATAATATGTATGCTCTGTTCTTACTATGCTTTAGATTTGCCTTATTTGCGAGATACTTAACACCCTAAAATCCTGGCTAGTACTAAATTCGAACTTAGAAAATAACTGAATTATCTACTAAGTGAAAAACATTAATTGCATTAATTACCTACATTTACTTTAGAAAACAAATACGTTTTTTTCAGGTTGAAGATAAAATATTCTGATTTACTATGGGCTACTCTGAAAGGAAGGGCAAAGATGTATCTTTTAGCACAACCCAGAATTCTTGAGAATGGGAATGGTTCTCTACCACTGTGGTGGTTACAGTAGTGAAAGAGAAATGGGGGCGCATCTTCTTCCAGCTTTGATTCCCTATCAAATTCAGGGGCTTCAAATATTCCCAGTGACCCCAAAACAGCCACAAAGCCTATTTTCTGTCCTCCGATCTTCTTTTTCATTTCTTTTCTTTTTTTTTTTTTTTTTTTCTTTTGTGTTCACAGGATATTTGAATCTGATTTAGGACCAAACTTTAAATGGCCCTTTCATACTAGTGGGGAAAAAGATGATGAAATAAGCAAAGCCACAGCAGAGTTGTAAGAAAAGAGAACATGTAATGAGCAAAGTTAGGTCCTAAAGGACACTGCTGAATCTGAATGATCTTTAAGTATTATGTTTCAGTCCAAGGTATATGTTTCTATATATGGCTCAGTTGAACAATTCTGGAAATGGGAGCTTTAAATCAAAACATAAAAGAGGCAGTGGCTTTATTAAATGCCACACATAACTTATATTTCCTCTAAAGCACATATCCCAGCCTTGATCGAAGAAGAGATAGGAAAGATTTGGAACTTTTAGAAAAACCTCCAGTTTACCACATCCTAGGTGCCAGTGATGGTAAACAGAAGAATAGACTTGAGCAAAGGACAAGAGAAACAGTCTACCCAGTATATCATACAACAGATGTGTTTTCAATAACACACAAGGTAACAGCAGTCAAAGTACTAAAACTATCTTATAGAATTGCAGGCACTACAAAACCAAAGCTCAACTAAACAAAACCTAGACCTATGAGACAACAAAAGACAAAATAAAACAAAGGAAACAAAAACACCTTCATACAGCTAAAAAATAAGAAAAATATACCCTGAACTGAAACTCATGTGCATTTCTGATATAAATAAACTTTAGCTTTAATATAGAAATCTGGATATGGTATTCCTGCTAATGTGCATTTCAATAAAGTGTGGAAATAATAAAATTTTATGAAAAAATAAAATTAGATAAGAGAGACAAGATAAATCCTACATCACTGGATCACTTTCTGTTTTTATTTTAATGAAAATTATTATGTGCCCTGAGAACTGTATTGGCTCCCACTGCAGTAGTCCCTGATCACCATTTAGCTTTCTCATTTTAGATCTCCAGTAAGACAGTGATGAGCTGTAGTCACTCGCAGGAAATCACACAACCCCTTCATTACATAGCTTCACACTCAGCTCTGCAGAAGATTATCTCATATTTCATTTTTAAAGGGGTGAAATCTACTGCAAAACTCATGGTGATCTCAATGAAGCAAAGATTTTAGCCTATATTTTTGAGCTGCCTCCTTGAACTGTTAATCCTGAAAAAAAAAATTCCCAGGGCAAAGCAGCTGCTAAGACAGAATAAGTAATTGAACTTTCCCGTTTTGAGGTAAGCGCACTTGTGATATTAGTCTCTGTGAGACAGTTTTTACATGCTGCAGTCTCTTCCACCAACTGTCCATTTCTGCATATGCTCCTTAAACCTGTTAAGAATTATTTGAGGAGGGCAGAAGAGAACTAAATTGGCATTCTATGCCTATTAAGATCATACCATCAGTTTATGTTATAGTATAATGAAAGTAATACGTCTTATCAATCCCTTATTATCATTCATTACACATTTAAATATCTGCTAGCTCTTTAGGTTGTTTCTGCTTAGTTTTCAGCAATTAATGTCTAGGAACTTATGAAGTGCATAATATATTCAAAATTCAGAGGCATATAATAAGGTCAAATTGTTCTACTTCTAGAGTGCATGGCGCTGCATTATTAAATACTCATTGCTCTGCCCTCACGGCTATGGCCCATTTAAGGTAGTAAAGTTCTTCTCAAGATCCTTAAAGTCTTTTTTTATCCCTTTCTACATGAGCACTGACATATGCAACTTCTTCCGGCTAAAGCACTTACTTTTTCTTTTCAGGATATGAGTATATTAAACGGACTGATTGTACTACTAGATCCCACAGAATACTGTTATCATTTCATTGTCACAGTATTGGGCCATTTGTATACAGGTTTGATCTTCAGCAGAATTTTACCAGTCATGTTATGGGATATTCCTATGCACCACACAAGATGTTTTTTAGGACTAAAGACCCATAGAAATGATAGGAGCATGGAAAACATGAACCTGATTTTTCTTTGTAATTACATAGATTAGAAAATATATACAAAAAGGAGAAAACTGCAGTCCTAAAGATGTCCTTCAGGTGTCATAGAAAGACAGCTCCATCACATAAGCTCAAATGGTATAGCACAAAAATAAAACTTCCACCATAAGTGCTTGCTCACTTCAAAATAAAACCAATAGAAGTTACGTATGTAAGAGGAAAAGAGACACATATCTATGTGGTATGTCAACAACTACAGGCTACAGAGAAAAAGCTTTGGCCTAGAGGTTATACTGAAAGAAGTGAATTGGTGTTCAAAATAAATAAAAGCTAAGTTTAGTGCATGATAGTAGGAATATAACAAATTTTGTATTAGAACAACAGACATTATTCTAATGGCTGCATGACAGTATAGAACTCAGAACTAATATACTCCCCATGACTTTTATTTTGCTAGCGTGCTTTCTTATAAACAATAGAGTTCTAAACTGAGATTTGATTAAGGAAAGACATTAGCGTTCTCTTAAGCACTAAAACCCTTGCTTAAAAATATTAAATTAATTCCCTAACGAATCTATTCTAATAATTTGCTTTATTTTTTGTTTCATTTTAAAATATCAGTCTTATGAAAAAATGTTCATTATTACAACAGCTTTAATTATAATTTTCTTAAACTAGAAAGAAATATAGCATGGGTATTAATGACAGTGCAAAAGAACGATAAAAACATCTGCTACAGCCCCATTGCTAAGTCTCATTTAAGGAAATTCTTGACATAAAATATAGAAAAATCTTTCTAAGAAATAGTTTTAGCTTTGATTTTACAAAACACAGTTCTACCTCGAGTGCCTGTGTCTGGGTTTATTTTAGGGGTCACATGAAGCTGCTGAGGGCTGTTTTCTGCTCCCCTAGCTCTGGATCCCAGGCACCCTGTGGGGTCAAGGGCCCTGCTGAGCACTTGGCCTGCAACAAGATGGGGATTAGCGCTTCAGGATAGTGCCATAGCAGAGAAACCTGCCCACCAATGCCCCTAAAATGACATTTCTCTTTTTCTTCATGGCACACTAACTCTAAAACTTTAATGTATATAAATTTTAATATTTTCACTCATTTTTATCATGGACATAAAAATTTCCACCACTTTGTCCAGATAACAAAGAGTTAACTTTGTATGAGCAGATTATACTTAACCTCTGAGCTACCTAGACTTTTTAATGCCAAAGGGAGCGAGGTGAATGAATATTACCATTATGCTATATTAACACCTCCATGTGAAATTAAGAGCATATTTTGGTGAGCTGGAGGATGGCAATGACAAGAAATGTAATATTTTAAAATGAAAAGAACAATTGTTGAGGACTTCAAACCATGCCCTTCCCAGAAACTCAACTTGATGAGACGATATTTCTCTGAAATTATAAGTGAGGATTAGAGAGCAGCAAATTTTAGAATTGTTGTCATAAGAGAACTTAAGTGGACACTCCGAATGGACAGATTCAATAAAAATGCAATCTGACTTCCACTGCAGAGCAACTGGATAAAATTTTTATAAGATCTCTTCCTAAATTAGTACATGAAATAAGAGAGCCAAAATCAAGGTTACAAACAAACTCCTAATAGTACTGCAATCCAGATCACATCTTTGAATGCAGCTCATTTCTTTGTTATGGAACAAAGGAAAACTCAAGGTTTGTACATATGTAAGATGAAATTCGGAGGCAGATGCTGGGAGCTTTGCCGCTGATTTTCAAGTATCTGTAAAAATTTCAGGGATGTTTTGACTTAGAGAAATAGCAATCAGAAAAAGTAAAGTAAAGAGAAAAGAAAAGGAAGGAAGAGAAAAGAAAAAGATAGTATCCTGGGTCCATTAGGCTAGCACACTGAAGATAATTTGTGTAGTCAAGAGCATATTAGGAGTATGGTCCTTGCATTACTAATCCCTTTTGAATGACTACGTCAAATGATGGTATACCCTTTGAAGATAAACTAATCGGCATTTCTCTTGGGCGCAGGTCTAGAGGAAACTCAGAACTGTGTTTCTAGGTTGTTAAGAAAAGTTTAGGAAACTTTCTGGAGACATGCAGGGAAAAAGATGTCTTAAAAACTTTTCAAACTCATGGAGTTTTCTAAACTAAATACATACTCCCTTTAGTTGAGCATTTTTAGATACAAGCTTAACCTTCTCCAGCTCTACTGAAAGCCAGTATAATCTGAATACTAATATTCTGTGTAATTCCTTTGTAGGCCTGACTAATATCCTTTGTAAATAAATTGTCTGTTGTAATTCTAATTGACTACGTTCTTAGAAACTATCGTACAAATAATTACATTTTGAGAGCTTAAGCTCGTGTAACTTGACGAAGTCATAACAAGATATTGACCCATTGTGCTCACTGAAAATGAAGTTTTCATGGCACAATAAATATTCAATGAATTTAATAGTTTCAAGAAGAAGAGATTCTCAAAGGATTTAAAAAGAAAAGAATTCTAAGATGTAATCATAGTCTTGCTGATAACAACAAAAACATATCTGATCCCACATAAATGGAGAAGATCCGACAATTAATCTTTAATTATCTGACATCTTTACTTATAGAAAAGGAAATATAAGTGCTAGAAGAGTGGGCTTTTTTGTTCTACAGGAAGCTTATAATCTATTGTAGTGAAGGCAATATGGATCATAGATTGTACTGGCATTTTCCAAGTCTCTGCCTGATCACTCTGGGGCACATCCATGACTTGTGACATTCATGACAGGTGTCAAAGGAATAGGACTGATAGGAAATACTTGCAATATAAGCATTTTGCTGGAAACAGTGTTGGAAAAATATTTCTATATATCTATCTATATAGAGATATATAGATAAAAGAGAAAAGACATATATATTAATCCAAAATACTAGGTAGACAGTCCCCAAAACATAAGCTACACGAAATACCAGAGCTATACACATTTCAGTCCTCCAGTGAAGCTAGACAATACTGGACAATAATAAAACTTATGTTCATGCTTTAAGAATTAAATGTACAATCTTAGTTGATAAACATTGTTACTAGATGAAGTTCCAACTACCTTCTTTTTTCTGAGTTTTGCCCTTTACTTATACTGGGCTGGACAAATCCCTGTCAAGACAGTCCTAGTTTCACCATCAAAGTCCCACATATTTCTTAAAATGGCAAATGTGGTTCATGTGAATTAACTACTTTTATTTTTACTTCCCCAAATAGCTCTATTTCCAGAGATTTTATTTAAGGCCTGCAACTACATTTTCTAGTGAGAGAAGAAAGAAGAAATGGGATTGAGAGGGAGATACATTCCTTTGAGTGGAGCTCCAAGGACATCTCCAAAGCTAGCTGTTTCCTTGCTTGATATGGAAGGTAATTACTTGACTTTTTCTCCAGGACCATTTGCTGAGTGGAATGCGAACTGGATTGCTGAGTCTGCCCTATTTGGCAGGTAGGATCCTGCAGGCAACCTGAGCATGCTTGGGGTCTCTTGCCCCTCTCACCGCCTGGGCTGCAACACTGCTTTGCTGCTGCATGAGGCTGAAGATTGCATCTTTGTGGCACTCAACAGGTGTTCTGTAGAGGTCCAAATTATCCAAACAGTCAGATAGTTCATATTGGTGAGTCCCTTGCAATGCACCTGCACAGTATAGTATCACAGGATAATACAATACAAATTTACCTTATAGCAAAAATATATTCCTAACATACAAGAATCTCATCTAAAATACCCCATCTTCATCCCATCATCACATCTGCAAGGAACATCTTTCTCTTGATATTTTATGATAGGGTAATTATCTAAGCATTCATACTTACTGTTCCATGGAAGTGTCAGTATAAATGGTAAATGTACATGTACTTCTGCAGAACTAGGACATAAGTTCCTTATTTATCAAAAAGTAGCCTCATTTATCAAAAACAAGATAAATGTAAAAAGGAAATGTACTAGAAACCTCTTCTCTGTGGAAAACATGCACATCTTTTCTTAACAGTAATTTGTCAGAAGACTATATCTGCGTTCTGGGGAGATCTGGATTTTAATTTAAGTCTTTCAACATGCTTTTACAAATCATCATTCTTTTTCTCCTTCCTACTTCACTAAAAGGATAAGATATTTTTAATATCTGCTTTTCAGGACTGCAGCAGTCAACACTTACTAAGTCAACGCTTACCTAAGTCAACACTTTTCATTTCTATAAGCAAAGTATTTATAAACAGCTTGAATGCCATTTTTTTGTAGTGAAGAAAAATACTTTTAAGTTGTAAGAATCAATAATTATCCTAATTTTCCAAAGAAAGGGTATTTTAAGTAGACTAAAAAAAAGTAAATTACATGTTTTGTTGTTGTTGTTGTTGTCTCATATAAAATTAATTTAACCTTTAGATTATATTTAAAACTTTCAAGACTGAACATATAGCTAATTTAAGAAGCATTATCATTAGAAATAAACATCTGCAAATCATCTAGATGTAGTTGTACCATCACTTCACAAAGTCTTAGCACTACTCCATAGGTAAGCTTGCTGCTACCATCCTTTTTTGGGCTATCAAATGCCTTGCAGTTAGAACTGCTGATGCTCATAGCCCAGCTCTTTGCGAAGAGCATGTTTATCTAATGCCCTCATTGCTTCCCTGAGCTCCATCAGTCTATATCCATCTGTTATAGCTTTTTCTTTTTTTTAATTTTACAGGTACAGCATAATATCCTTTTGGTCAGAAACAGCCTTTTTTATTCTGCATTAATTCAGCAATGGAGATAACAGGGTCCTGACCCACAACCAGGATCCAAGGTGTTGTTGCAATTAAATTAACTGCAGTGGCCTCTTCTCTGGGCTGTCAGCTAAAGTGTCAGAAACCTGTTCTGCATTTCTATATATTCAGAGTCCCTAAACCGGAAGGAAAAGGTTTGAAATATTACAGGTAATATATTCATTTTATTTTTATAAAGAGGAACCAAATAGCAATACAGATATTAAAATTAATACATTATTATGAAGAAATGAACAAAAATCTTGAATAATGTTAACTTACCATTGCTATGAAAACTTAGGGTGTGTACACACGCAGTGTGACATAGCTTAATTACTTACATGTTGGCATAGTTCATAGAATCACAGCATCACAGAATGCTTAAGGTTGGAAGGGGCCTTTAGAGGTCCCAATCTAGTCCAATGCCCCTGCACACGCAGGGTCACCTAGAGCATGTGGCACAGGGCTGCATCCAAGCGGGTTTTAAAGATCTCCGGAGAAGGAGACTCCACAAGCTCTCTGGGCAGCCTGTTCCAGAGCTCTGTCACCCTCACTGTTAAGAATTTTTTTCTTAAGTTCCTGTGGAACTTTTGGTGCTTCAATTTGTGGCCATTTCCTCTAGTCCTATCACTGTCCACCACTGAAAAGAGGCCATTCTCATCCTCAGTTGGTAAATTAATTTCATCTCTGCCCTCATGATCTCATGTGCTCAGGTCTCTCACTCTCAGGCTAAAGTGTTTCAGTACTTTATCCGCAGATACAGACTTTCATGGCAATCTCTTGGCTCTACAAATGAGTATATAACTGGCTTAGAACCTGCAATTACATTCCCTGTGGACAATGACAGTGGAAACCAATACCATAAATGCCTCTAACACTAAGTATTGTTAATTTACAATGAAAGGATTTCAATATTTGTTGTTTTTATATAAATAAAAGTTACTTTTAAATAAACAGGAAAACAGGCAACACTCATATCTGCATATTATTTAGCCACTTAAGACCCATGGGAGCAGGGTTATTTCTTTCCAGTGTCCTCAATAAGAGAAGACTCTGCTTGCTACTCAAGGCTGACTAATGTTATAGGCAATCTCTTACAGCAAATACCTCTCCCCAATTTCAGCAAACATCAGGAGCCTCTGCCTGTTTGAATGCAGCCTCCCAGCTTAGCAACACAGGGTTGAAAACCCCAGCACAGCAGTTCTGATCATTCTCTTCGGTCTAACTACAAATGGATTTTTTTTTTTTTTTCCAGGATTGCTGCATAACTTTAATAGTTTTCATCTAGCTAGCTACTGATTATACTGGGGATGATACGACAGTGTGGAGTTCGATTCAGGTCATACAGTCTATGTGACATCCATTTCTCCTTGTCTTTTACATTAATAGCATCCTTGCTAGTTAGATAACAGCTAAGTATGCTAACCCTCACTGCAATCTTATCCTTGCTTGCTTAACAGACCTCTCAATACCTTCTAAGTCTTTTTTTTCTAATATTCTTATCTAAGGAGGCATTGCTTTTTTGATTAGAATACTTCTCCAACAGGAAGTGGTATTTTGGTTAACTGCATTATGCACTATGGAACTGTATTTCATAGCAATCATTTATTTACTCTTACCTTCTTTTAATATTTTGATCATTGAATCTAACACCTAAGCAACTTTTGAAATGATATTTTTCTTTTTCCTATTTTTCCTATTTTTCCTATTTTTCTTTTTTAATATATTTTTTTCTATTTTTTTTCTACTTGTCATTTTAATCAATTAGAAGGAGATTGAAGTGTAACTAGATTTTGGATGGAAAATAAAAGAAAAACAATGGTAATTTTTCTCTAGAGTAAGTGTTAATATGTTAAAGTGTTTAAACTAAGTGTTAAACTAAGAATTTGCAAAGTAATAATTACTTCATTTTAAAAAGGAATAGATATAAGAGATAAAGGCCAGTAGCTCAATAAGAAAGCATGTTATATATGCAAAGCTATAGAAGTTCTGAGAATAAAACTTATGTGTATGCAGATCTGACTTTTTTTTTTAAAGTGTGATATAAGGAAAATCTAAGCATTTAAAAATTTTCCTATGTTATATCTGACAATGAGTTAGAAGAGCTAGGCATATTACTTTTGCAAAATATGGCTTGTGTAAAATTTTATAGAATGGAGGATGACATGACTTACTCTTACAACTCCATATACATTTCTTTTACTGAAAGTAGCTGTCAATGCACTTTAAGCAGTATCATTCAAAAGCAGTATGCATATTTTTCAAGGTCTGTGAAAATGGAACAGAGTATTTAAAGAAATGAGTCTTGAATAGTTTCTTCATTTTAAAATGGAAATGATTGCTATTCTGGTACCATTCACCTTTCCTTCACCAAGTTTCTGCTCTGCTAAAAGATAGGAAAAAGATGAATAAATGGGGAATAGAAACATACATCAAGGACACTTCTAGATTTAAAATGTAATGCATGTTTGAACTGTGGAAGAAATAATAACAAAGAAATAGTAATGTTATGCACTGCAGAATATCTGACATTTCAGCACCTTAGGATCTTGAGCTGCTAGAGTCAGTCTATGAGGTAGTACAACCAACTAATGAAATGGTAGGTGGGAAGGTTTCAAAATGCATTATGAGGGCTTTCTGGGTTTAAGCTGGTTTGACGCACATTTATCTGTACAGCCAGACCAGGAGTTTGAAGACAGAAGTAGTAACTTCTGAAAAATTCCCTGCCCAAAACATCCTCTGATTCCAGCATGTGAGAAAAGTGGAGGAATCAATTCCTTGCAACCAATATCTGAATGATGCAGACTGCCACAATTAGGGTTTAGAGAGTCTGATAAAATTTTTCTTTCACTGAGCAAGATTTTTACTCCAGCAACTTTGACTAAGTTGCACTCAACGTAATTGAAGTACATCTGTTGGAGAAGCTATGTGGAAAGATCACCGTGTCATTTTACAGCTTGTGATTACTCTCTCTCATAGTGTTCACACTGAGCAGATTTCATCTCTACATGTTGCACCGAGAATTTGTATTATACCTCCAGGAACTGGTCTACATACAGCTTTTCCACTGACATAAATGCTGCCTGTGGTATATAGTGATTAATAATATTCAAGTAAACCGTGGCTACTTGTGAATGTAGCAGCACATTTTTAACTTTAGGAGATCTCAGGGGCTTCATCCACATGCTGGATTTTCAGTTTTCTCTAAAAACTTGTCCAAGATTTTTGTCTTTGGAAATGTATAAACAGGTATATAAAAACCTCACATCCCCTTCCAAAAGGTATTTGCAACCATTTGAAATGATACATTTTTATCATTGCCAGGCTAAAGTAGCTTATTGGTCTACACAAAACCAATTTACCATTCTTACAACTCTGCACTACTTTAAGTCTACTAACTCTGCACTAAACTTTAAGGTTTGAATTTCACAACGTTTGCCCAAATCAACTTATGTTGATATGTTTGGCAAAAGACAAAAGGGTAAATATTTCTTTAAAAATGCAAGTTATCAAATATTTGACCTGTGAATACGTGAGACATTGGTGAGCTCCAGTGCTGAGTTGAGTTCAGCTAAGCTGTTTTTTGCTGTAACTCACCACTCTGTAGTTCATGTACATTATTTTCCCTATTATCCTCCAAATACTGAATTAGTTTTCTGGACTGCAAACACAACAGGGTATCTCCATCCTCATTGTGGGGAATATATTTGGAGCATCTTGTGACTGCTAAGATGATTCAGTTGGAAGGCAAAGTACAACATGTAAAGGAAAATGTGTCAAAGAACTGAGCCTAGAGAAAAGAACAGCAGGGTAGAAAAAAAAGAAATAAAACCAAGCCCCAGAACAGTTGAGAAACAAACTACTGTTAAATTAAAACATTCAGGTTTTGGGTTGGTTCTTGGGTTCAGGTTAAATACAACAAACAATACTCTGGTTCAGAATAGCTCCACCAAAACCTCAGTGCTCTGGTTCTTCAAAGGTGAAACTGAATGACCTTCGCAAACATTTTTTAAATTTAGAATTTAAATTTCTATTAAAGTTCCTGACAAGGTTTGGTATATACTAGTCTGAAAGCTCTGTAAACATAAAAAAGGCTTTTGTGAACAGTTAGTGTTACCTATAAGTCGGGAAAAAAAAAAAAGCCAAGTTTTAGAGGCAAGACTCTGTGAGGACTTCATTTCAAAACGTAGCTCTTTAACATGTGCAGACAGGTTTCTATACACACTTCTGACACATATCCACCTAGATATAGGCAGTACATGTAAAATCCATTTGTACCAGTTAACTTTCTCTGTGCTAGTTATAACAGATGGGCAAACAAAAGAAAATTAATGTGCCATTGCTTGTATTGTACCAAAACTGGGCAGATATGATCATACACAAATAGGAAAAAGTGGATTTTATGTTAAAAACTAGATAACCTTTACCATTCTGATTCAAAAGTGCAGTTCAGTCAGATAAAAATATAGATCTTTTTCATAATTATTTCTCACTATACATTTCTCTAAAACAGCTCTCAAATATCATATTCTACACTAGAACTGTTTTAGCAATTCAGATGAAGTACCCACCAAACTAAAGAAATATACAATGATTGTTCTGAAATGAATAAATTCATTTATTCATTGCAGGCTCTTCCTAATTTTACTAACATAGAGATGCCCCAAAACTATTGGCGTCATCAATCATTTCCATTATATATTAATTCAAAATGATTTTTCAGCTAATTTTTTCACTGTTTTCCCCCCTTAGAGGAGATATTTGCCAATCAGAAATAGAGAGGAGAAAATATATATATGTTATATATATATAAAATAATATTATTATATATAAGGAAAAAAAAGACTTTAAATATTGTTGCTAAAGGTTTGATAGAGCATTATAATACATTTTACTAAACTGAAGATGGCAGTGCTTATGAAAGACACACTTATTTCTATTCCTTCTCTTAAAATAGCCTATTAAAATCAGAAAGGATCACAGCTCCAAAGTAACAGGTACTGTAACTCTTTTACTAGCAAGTACATCACTAGCAAGTGATAGAAAATCAAGGACATAATGATCAGAATAAAATAGAAATTAAAATCAAACACATACACGTACAGTGATGACAGACTGAGATGAACAATTGATTACAACTAGTGAGTGATGGTCTATGCAATCTAGTCAGCATGAAGTTCATTTCACCCCTGCAAGGATAAATAAATCTCTATGTACCAGCTCTCACCTGATGGATGTGTGTATGTATGGAATTTTGAAAATAACCCAGGATTTTGTGCATGAACATTGCTTTTGCCAGTAAGTCTGTCAAAGTAAGAGTAGACATAAGTTGCTGCAACTTACCAAAGTTGCTGCATTGCCAAAACTCTAGTTGTAGTTCAGTCTTAACTCTTAATAAGCTGAGCTAGTTGAAATTACTAGAGTTGGTTTGGTCCAGGAGTTACGTCTGGAATCCAGAAAAATGCAGAGCTATCTACATGCACAGACCATTTACACAACCTGAGTTCAGAAATGATTGTTTCTTTGATTTTTCCTTGTGTATTATGTTAGACGATATTCCTGATAGCCCCAGCATCTGGAGTTCAGTGTTCACACAAAATTCTGACTTTCATAATTTTTTCAAATTAGGTTCCTTATTGTCAAAGTTGTTAATAGTGTAAATAGGAACTTTGGTGAATAATAAGCAGAATAAATTTCCCAAGACACACACAAAAAAGGGAATTATAAGGCAATTACTCTCCTGCGATTTCAGCTCAGTGACAACTTACTTACAGTATTGTGATGAAACTGAAGCTACCAGGAATGCCACCAAGGACTTGGATAGAATTTAGGAAATCAAGATGAAGAACCTACTCTTAAGTTTCCCTCTTAAGCTCTAGGTTCTTACACTTTGGTTCATCCCTACCAGTCAACTTTTGCATAAGGCCAGAAATGCCACTGTCTTTGTGCAAGCTCTCATACCTATATCCAGAGGGGCTCCTCAGCCACATTGTCCCATATCTAAATGCATGGAAGAGCTCAATAAGAAAGAAAGGCACATGCTCTTTCTCTGTCACCCAGCCCATGCCAACTCTAGCCAATTTAATGCAAAAGAGGAAGTATGTGGATAGTCCCTTCCCCCATACTTCCCCTGATACTTCCTCATACCTTACAGGCATAAAGAAATGTTAAAGGTCAGCAAGCTCAGCACTGGTAGATACACCAGTCTGTATCAATGCTATTAGTGAGACCTCTAAGTTATACTCTACTATGTGTTACATATATGTTCTTCAGTATCTGTAGTGAGGGATTATGACTTTTCTTCAATCCGTACTAAGGTGGTACAAGCCTTGAGTGAAAGGGACTGACTGTACCTTCTGCATTTCTTACTGGCTCCACTCAGTTGCTACGCACCTCATTTTGCATCCAAATCTCTCCATTCACTGCCATGAAAACTAATGACTACAGGGTGTAAAGCCATCCTTGGGAGCCAAACATCTAAGCTGCTTTAAAAGCTTTGACTATAAGTATGTGAAAGACAAAGAGGGGAAAGGTTTATATTACACAGTGCATGAAAGTACCCTGGTGAATGAATTCTTGTTTTCAGAAGTCCTGCAGATTACAAAACTAATGAGGAACAAGAAAAACAATCATAGATTTACATAGATGAAGAACACTCTTTACATTCCTGATTTGAAAGCTTCTCCTAAAGTCAGTGTATATACTTTATTTTCTATATAAGCAGAGGTCATTTATATATATTTTAATTTGTTTCTAATAACAACACCTCCATGGATAGAATGTTATAAGTGTTGCTCTGGGTAGACTAATAGAAAGTTCTAATTGAATTTCTGGTGGTGAAGAAGGAATTTTTTTTCCAAGCTGATTGCACAAATAATATCTGACAGCTTTGGCTATCTAAGGGATGCAGCATCTTGACTCTTGGCCTTCTCCTAATCTCCTCACAAAGCATCTGAGTTTCAATAGCTCATACACTTCTCCCAGAATGAATGACTTTAGCAAGAAGAAACATTTTTTTATGTTATCTGTTTCATGTAGACAGATTTAAAATGCATTTTTCATATTTGATAAGAATTAGAAGGAATGTAGCACAGTGCATAAAAATTTCAAACAGCAACTGGTAAAAACCCTATGTCTTAATCTAATATTAGTAAAACCGGGGCAATGTACTGAAATCAATAGAATTAGAGTTGAAGGAACAGTTGGGAGCCTAAACACAGACTAGCTTCTCTTAAGTGTCAGGTAACCAAAATTAATCTTATTTTTACAGACTGCAGAAAAGCATGCTGTGTCTCAGGAAAACATCTGTTTCACCAGACAGAACAAATGAAGAGAACAATGTAGAGTGCAACAGCAGGGGATTTAAAAAAGGAAAAAGCAGAGAAAGGAGTGTAACACTGTCTCAGGTGGGTGGGAAGGATCAGTCAGGTAGTCACGATTTTATCAGACATTAGTCGAGCTGCTGCATATAGAGGAGCTTTTTGCTGAGATGAGGAAACTTGCTGAGGTAAATAGCACAGGCACCTGCACACTAATAGTGCCCAGCTTGCATATGTTCTTCATATTCCATGTAATCATTTAAAATATCAATGCTAGAGCTAAGCAAAAGGAATATATTTTAGCACCATATTGCACAGTGCTACCACATTATGACCCTTCACAGATAATATTCCCAGAAACTATATCTTTCTCACTTTGCAATCAAGTGACTAAAAATTTTATGCAATCATTATTTTACATTATTTGCAATAAGAATGATTGCTGAACGAGGACAAAAAAAAAAAAAAAAAAAAAAGAAGGCTTACAATTAGGCTCAGTAAGAACACAGGAAATACAGCTTTTTCTCTGTGTATTTTTCACAGAGAGAACTTTATCACTCCCCTTGCCCCAATCCAAATGTAAATGAAGCACTCATTTGTTTAAATTAGCCTGAGAAATAGATACCAAGAACCAAATGCTACTGCTACTTAAGTCAACGTTGTTAGATTGGGGCTATGGTGCATATCTGATAGCACAGCAAGGTCTCAAAGAATTATGTTACAATACCGAAGCGTTAAAATGTTAGAAAGATCTTGGGTTTTATTCTGTGTTATAAGCTTTCTGAGGAAACATTAAATGGGGGAAGGATATGGATAAAAGTTTTGCTTTCTCTACCTCACCCACCAAAATAGATCCAGACGTAAAATCAAAGAAATCATCTTTTTCTTCCTGGCATGATTTTCCCTCCTTAGAGATCTGTCCCTATATTTGCAGCTGCTAATGGTGGCAACCATGCCCAGGGAGCTTGTTCTTCAGCTAGATGCTGACTAAGACCCACAAATGAAAAACAGTCAGCATACTTTTCAAGCAAAGGGAACATGTTCTTTATTTTATTAAACATTTAAAAGATATTACAGGGTTGTATTTTTCTACCGTTGGCTATTAGAAGGCCTCCCAATGCCTGCAAAGGACTTTGATTAAGCTCTACCAATAGGATTCTTAAGCTCACCAATAGGATTCTTACAGTCTGACTAAAGAAATGTAATAATCTTCTATTAATGTTCATACACGTGGCGTATATGTTTAAACAGAAATTTCACAGGTGCTATCAGCTTTTTGCAATCTAATTGCTTTATGCCAGGTGTTTGGAGTATTATGACCCTCCTCCACTCTTTTTTGTCCCTTTTACCTATATTTTAACTTTCTAAAAGTGTTCCTCTTAGAGAACAAAACAGAAAAAAAAAACCCAAAAATGTCTTAGTGCTAGAAAAACTTTTGAAATAGCCATACCTGCAGATAGAGAACTATGTCATCATTTGGATTAGCTAGGCAATATTATATCAGCTTTGCAAGAGTCATTGCAATGCAATTTTTATTATACGCTTATAGCATTTTAAAGTCTATCCATGAAGGTGACAGAAAAGCTTTACAGAGAAAATTGAGAAATATACTTTTAGAAAGACAAAAAGCAAAAAGGTTCTAAATGCAGGAAACAAGCAGCTTTTCCAGGTAAGGGGGCTAAAGGTTGAGAGTTTACGAAATGCCTCAGTCCTTGCAGGGGAGATGTATCGCCCAAGAAATACCAAGCCACTTTTCCAGGGTGAGACAAGGTAGCACTACAAGGCTATCAAGAAACTGTTCCCACCTTGGGCCCCACTAGAAGATGATCAATATGGATTAAGCTAGACACAACTCTAGCATGCTTCATTGTGACACAAATGGGAGTCTTGCAAAAACATTCTTTTCTAGGCATGCTGAGCTTTGCTTTAGTGATGTTCTTGGCACATTTGATTGGCACTTGTATTTGATTTTAATGATGTGGTCATTGCCTAAGAGAAAAAAAAAATGAAGGAGGAAAGTCAAAGTTTAATAGCAATAATGGCTAAGAGCCCCAGGGGAAGGGGAGGATTTCCTGAAGCCAGCCTCAGCGCAGGAAAAAGGTGGAGGGATGGATAACTGAGAGGCATGGAGGCACTGCTCTCACTGTGCTCTTTTGAGACCAGTTATCATTGGTGGCCCAAATAAGCTGAGAGTGTCCCTTCACGGCTGCTTCCTGCCAGGGTGACTCTTTTTGTTATGATCATTTCTGGACTTGTTTTTCTGTCATCAATATTTGACCAATTTGTGCACAGTGGGCTTTCTTTGTGTCACCTCCCCTACAGCTGCAGTCTTTTCTTTGCATGGTTTGCACTCTGCAAGGAATTCAGCAGCAGGTCACAGAACTGGTTTACAGGAAAAAAAACAAATGAAACAAAACAAGAAACAAACAATAAAAAATCCCAACAAGTAGAAGAATAAAGACTCCACAAAACTTTTAGTAACCTACGGGCAAACTTGAGAGGTGTATTTAATGGGCCTTCTTTCTCCTTTTACTCTTATTGGACCAGCATTCCCATGTAGACAATGGTCTGGCACTTCTAACATAACTGTTCTTTTTCCTTCAGGCTTATCAGTATTCAATCTCTAATAAGGTTAACGGAGAAGGAAGAAATTAAAAGAGATCAGAATAGGTGATATCGTAGTTCAAATACCGCTCACTGAGCCCTTGGTCACACATGTTTGACTCTTGCCTCCATCAAACATTTTTCCTGTCAGGAACATCCATTTCACTATTAGATAGTTCATTTGTGAGAGACATATGCACTATTTCCTTTTCTCACAGATTATATAAATATTCTGCATTATTTCCACTCTTTTAATTGTATCTTTAGTATTTAGTAGCATAAAGCAAATTATCTCAGCTTTCTTCTTACAGTTAATTTCATCACTAGTTTTGTTTTTATTTCTGCTTAAATGGGCACATATTGGTCTTTAGGTTAAAGGTAAATATGTTTAGAATTAAAATGGCAAAATACAATGAAACAAAAAGAAAAGGGGGAAATGGGAATGCTTGACATGAGGAAATTCACCTTGACAGAAAAGCTGCAATGACCTATGAAGATGTGGAGGTGTTGCACTATCAGGTAGCATATTTTCAACAGCATACAAGTATCTGATAATATCAGGTCCATATATAACACAAATTGTTTTCCCATTGCACCATGGCATATGGGTACAACCATTAGCAACCATTAAATTTAAAGAAAGAAAAAAAATAAATATTCAATGTTTTTGTTATATAAAGAATTCTAAAGCAGAAGAAATAGAAATGAAGCAAACTGGAATAGGGACTCAATGCAGGACTAAACATGAATTGTCCAAAACCTTCTATCCATTGACAGATATCCATTGATCCTGTTTCTCCAGTAAAACAGAAAAAAACTTCAAATCAGCTAGGCTAAGTATTTCTGACTGGCGTTTTTAACAACAACAAAAAAAAGACGCTGTTCCTTTTGGCAAGCAATGTACAGCAAGCAATAATCAACACGATGCAATCTCTCTGTGGAAAATTTGCATTATTTATAAAACCAGGATGAACTTTCTCATCTACTGTTCTGTGCTGTCTGGCACTGTCTTATCTAATTCCTTAGTTTCCCCAAATAGATTCACTTCTAAAAATGTCATCTTCCACTATTTCCATTTTCTGTTCCATTTTTATGTTTCTGTTTTCCTGGATTGTGCTGAAATTTAGAGAACCAATGTCTTCAATAAAAGGTTACCCACGTTCTGGCATTTATTTCTTATTGAATACTTCTGTTCCGACATTAGACACAAATAATTTATTACAAGTTTAAAGCAGTCAGTAAATGAGGACTCACCTATGTCCCAGGTAAGGGGATTATTCTGCTCCATCTCCCTTTTCCCAATGACATACCAAATGCAGGCCATCCAGTGAGCAAGCAAGGCAAACATGGACATAAGAAGCGTGAGAACAATTGTGCTGTGCTGGGAATAACGATCCAGCTTCTGAAGGAGACGCAAGAGACGTAGCAATCTGACTGTCTTTAGAAGGTGGACAAGAGAAACCTAGGAGAACATAGAGAAAAATCAAATAGTCAGAAGTTGAAATTTGTTACACGGTTTTTGTGCTTCAATGGAAGGAAATTCTGTCTTCTAAAGCTCTATACATTATTGCCTTCACTTTATCAAGCTACTTAGTTGTGTATTATGCTTAGCCTAAATCTTAAGGCAACAGAGAATGGCAAAGATGACAGTTTTTTTTTTTTTTTAAGTGCTTTTTCTGCTATTTTTGCTGTGTACCTATATTTTTAGTATTTCTGAGTTCAGCCAAACACATTTGGAAAACTAGATCTTTCCTTTTTCCTTTTTTTAATCCAAAGCCTCTTTTTTTTTCTTTAAATTTGCCATCAAATCTTATGTTTATATGCAAACAGATCTATTAGTTCCTTTACAATAAAAACTTCATTGGCCAAATTATCAAGGTTCATTTGAAACCAGGATGAAACAACAAAATATACACAGTTCAAACACATAACTTCTATAATAATTTTCAGTTTCTACTAACAGTCAAGTAGGCCCAAAACAAGTACCTATGAGTTGACACTACCTTAATCATTAAACCTAGAAAAAGCAGTAACAAAGAGCTGACATTTTAAAGATCAAGGAAGCAGAGCGATAGTTGCAGACTCAGAATTGTTTTTCAGATTTAAACCTGTGTTCAGGTGACTGGACCTGTATTACAGTTGCAAACTAAGTTGAAGTCCAAAAGAATCCTTTTAAAATGATTTTATAAAATCTCCTGAAGTGCTCCATTCCTAAAAGTTTATGTTGCTAAAACAACATCTCTTCTGCTTAACAGTCCAAGTAGGTGCCAGTTTAGGAGGTGTATGAGCACAGACCCCCAGAGAAGATGCAGTGCCATTCAGTAATGCACAAAATCAGTAGTTCCTTCACCATTCCCGCCTCTTCAGGACATCCTTCAGCCTAGATCCATACAGGAGTCTGCATAAAAACTCTTTTTGCATGGAATATACTTGGCTCATGTTTCAGTTATTGAGCAGAAATAGCAAACTATGCAGATTAGAACATTTTTAATTTACTTTTTTTTCCAGGATAAAATAGGCATAATTTTAATTAACTGTAATATTTTTTTGGTCATTAATTATAATGAGATGTTAGGTTTAATGCTTACTAAATAACTAACTAATACAAGATACATACGTCAACTGACTGAAAGAAAAAAAAATCAAACCGTATCTTCTGACAGCACTTGCAGAGCACAGTAATGAGCTCTCTGAAAACAAATCCTAAAAGCACAGCTGGATCAACATCCATTTGCTTTTGTTAATCCAGGATAATGTAAAGTCCTTCCACTTCTATTACCAAAACTAATATTCTGAAATCTTAATTTAACAGGTGTGAATTCTCTCACAGTTAACTTCTAGTTGATTGAGAAGTTCTGTCATGGGGAGTATTATAGACTTATTCATGAAATACTTAAATTCCTGTAAAAAGAGGAAACCCTGCCCTGGCACCTGCAAACATTGCCTTTCTCTTCTATGGTTTAGTGCAAAAGGAATCCTCTCATGAACTTCTTCATTTCATACAGTATTCACTGACCAATATTTCTTTCTTTTTTTCTTTACATTTTTTGTTTTTACATTCTCTTTTACTATTATATTTTTTCTTAGATTCTCATGTACATGAAAAGAAAGGAAAAACTGAACAAACACATTACACTTATTTGTTTAAACTACTTTGAGGTTCATGTGTGTTATGAATAAGATCTGGCAGTGCTTAGCCAGTCAGGCAGGTGAAGTTGTTCTACACTGGAGCAAGCAAACAGTTAGTGTTCTTTTCCTCTCGCATTTCTTTTCTCCATCTCATATCATCTAAAATGGTTCAGTGAGATTGTTATGCCTGTGTCATTAAGTATAGGAAAATTTGCAAGGAGGCTGTAAAATATTTGAAGGAATTGTTCATATTAATACAATTAATACAACTGCATTAATACAATACCATTTGTATTAATACTACAGATATTGGTGTCTGTTTTCCATCTCTAGCCTCATCATTTGTCAGAGTGATTCTACTCCACAGTTATTTGCCTTTTGGATCATTATGATCATCATTTGATCCTCTTGAGTTGTATTCCTCTATGTCTTGTCTTTCTCTTAGATCAACCATTCCCAGAAAAGGATCACTCCCTCAGAATCCAGTTGCAGAGGGGTCAATATAGGAAAGTTGGATGGTCAGCTCCCCCATGATTGTGTTGTCATTCCCTTTGTTGCACATTTAACAGAAATGTGGTCCCTATTCATGACAGAAACACCAAGATGATGTGGTATTGTGTATAACAATTGTGTATACGTGCTGTGCCCTCCATGTCATAGCCTCACTTTTACAAGGGTGCCCATATTCTACTGCAGTGCAATAGACAAATAAATGATGGTTGAGATTATTTTTAAATCTGGGTTCTTATAAATGTGAAATTTCTAAAGAGCTGATAAAATAATAAATGTACCCAACCACAACTTGAAGTTATAAAGTATGGTAACTACTGTTGTTATTTAGGTATTACTTTTGACTAAATCATGACCATGTTTTATTCGGTTACAGACCACTAATAGATATAAAAACACTCTTCTGAAAGTGGAGAGATGTCTCATTTTAAGACCAAAAGATCTCCTCATTTCAAAATAATTTGCCTGTAAATTTGAACACAGATGCAATAAATCATACATAATTGCACTGAATTTTATCATTCGTCATGACAAATCCTTTTCCTCTATTATATCCATTCTGTCACTGAAAGAACTGAAATGCCAGCAGTCAGCTTTCTTTCTATGTCATAAATTTAGAAAGACAAAATGAGGAATCAGCACTCATGCTTGTGCCTACGTAGATTTTACTTTGCCCACAGATATAAAGTCATCTACATTTTTCATATGGTTAATCATTTTAGACTAGCTGGGTTATCCTTTTTCTGTCAAAATGACAGAGAAATAATTTTATATAAAACAAACGTAAACGAAGTTATACCGATCTGTAGCACTAAAAAGTACCGAGAAATAAAGTTGCTACAAACTAGTGAAGAAATACTATGTCTGGAGGACCATCTCCTACTGCAAAAAATCTAATAATAATGAAACATGATACTTTTATATGAAGACTAGTGGCAAGGATCTTTCATACTGTTTTGTTTGTTTTTCCTCCAAAAATGACTTTCTTGATCTCCTCTATCACTAGCAGATGCAAACAAAGTCATTAGAATTAGTGGTTAGTAATCTGTTTTTTACTTTGGCAGTATTTCATACCACATTTGCACAGATTAAGGGATCTTTTATGTCAGATACATGGATGGAAGGAGCTGGGGAGCTCAGCAGAAACTGAGATTTGGAAGGAACATGTGTAAAGTCTCAAACCTTCCAAGATTTGTCCATTTACTGGAAGGGCAGAATTTCTTGAAGATTTAAGGGCAGTAAAACCTTCCTATACTTCCTCTCCTTCTTTGTTCTGACATATCTCCAAAGAGAGAGACTCCACAGCTCCTTCAGGCACTCTGACTCCACAAATCTCCAGATAGTGGGTGACATTTTTGTACCATACATAGCTGCATATGTATGGCACTATACCTAGCTTGCAGAATTTAGACCATCCCTATAATGCTGGCCTTTGTGCCAGGGCCTGGACAGCAAAGGATTGAGACGCTCACTGATGCCCCTTCTCACCGTTCTGTTGAGGCAACATCTGAGAGTCGGTGAAGTAATAATCTGAGAATAGATATGAGGAAATATCTTATTAAATCAATAAATTGGAATGTGATAACACCTCCCCCCCCTCTTGAAAAAACTATTATTTCTAAAAGATTATATTAATAGTTGCCTTATCTTGCCACTATGTATGTATACAGTACAGGAAGGCACTGTGTTCCCTGTGGAATCATATGGAAAATAACATATCTCAGTTTGCAGGTATCATTGCAAGGTGCAGACCCACAATTTCTGGGTTCTCTCTTAACTATAAGAGGGAGGATAGAGCTAAGCCTTGACACCGCTGTGTAGTAATCATCACGCAGCAACCAGCTAATTAAGTTAACCCAAAACAAAACAAGCAGGTCATATATTGCAAAAAATCTTTAGTGAGGAATTTAACCTTGGAATACGCAGGAAGGTAAGTCTGTCTGTCACAATTGCTCTCTAGATCAACATGGCTATATGTTGTCTGATATTTGGACTAAATCTATCCTTAATTATCTCACTGAGGACCTATTACTAACAGAGGGACATTTCAGTGTCCTGGATCTTTGTGGTTATCATACTGCTGATCTTGAGGAAAGAAGATAAAAGGTAAAATAGACTATAGATGTGTACTAATTATATTATAGTAGCATTTATAATAAGGTGATTTTATAACTGTAAAAATAAGTTCTCAATAATACTTTCTTTTACAGAATTCATTATTATAAATATATCTGTCTTCCTGATGAATAAAAGACCTCTTCTTTCTTCTTTTTCCTTCCTTGAGGGCACTGGTTTATTTGAAGCAAAATTCTTAATGGAAATTAAACCCACCCAGTTATGATGGCTATTTGGGTTTATTGTGAGAACTGAACTGGGCTAGTAGCGTATTTAAATCTACTGTTTATATAAAAATCGTGATTTAAGAATGTGGAACTACTAACTACCTGATATTAAAAGTTACTGCACTAACATCAGATTGACAGTTCTTAACACTACAAATGAAGTGAAAAGACAGGAAGAGAAACTAAATGGCAGAAAGGATACCTTACTCAGAAGGCTGACTAGTGTTTTGATTTTTTAAAAAATAAATCTGTTCTACCATTTATGTGCTTATCAGTAACTCATGTTTAATGAAAATGAGATCAAGTGGATCTGACAATAAAAGATCAAAATATTGAGAATTAGAAAGTGCTGGCTGAGAAGCCTGAGTTTCTTTTCTGACAAAGGTACAGCTACAAAAGTTGAAGAATCATTACCAACATTTTTTTTCCAAAACTTTTTGACTATGTGTGTTGGGGGAATGGGAAAGTTGTTTAGTAGATCCTTGTACTACTAAAGCTGTCTGTCAGAAGAATAAACTGTCAGCATAAGTAAAGAGACATAAATGTAACCCATTATAACTTGGGTCATTAACTAGCATTATTTTCAAAGTGGCTTAAACATTTTGTCATTAAATTCCTAACAAAGTTGAATGAAACTGAAGTCAGACAAAGTTAATGAGAATTGTAAGCAGTCATCATCTCAGATCTCAGGTACGACACATTCTGAGCTGCTTATTTATCTGCTAAATACACACAAAACCAAATAAGGATAAGGATCATATATTAATATTGCATTTGCTCGATACTGCTCAACACTGTTCCAGAGGTAATAAGAAAGAAGATTGCCTACTGAGTGAAAAATATACCCTGTCGATAGACTATAACAATGATCTACTTACAATAAAAAATGCTGAGCCATGGAAAACTATTAAAGATTCAACAGAAAATAAAAGCTATCTTTAATTTTATTTGGTTACATTAAGGAAAAATGAAGTTAACATGAACACACCTCTTTACAAGTTAAAGACAATTGAATGAGAAAAATGGTAAATATGTAGCTTTCATGTAAATTAATGGCTGCTCTGACACCCAAAATTGCCATAGTTAAATCAACATAAAAAATTACATTACCCAAAATCCAGCATAAAAATGCACTACACATTAACATATTTTTGTTCATTTAGCTTTTGTCAACAGATCTGAAAAAATCCTCAGTATTTCAGAAAAAAAAGATATGTTTCCATTAAAAAAGAAAACTTAGTACTTACCACAGTGACGTTGAAAGCATAAAGAAGATCAAAGGGCAGTGCAGCAATTAAATCAATGATAAACCAGGTAGTCACATAGTGTATACAAATAGATCTTGCTTCAAATATAACTTGGCCAGACTTGCTGACATATGTTGTTCGGAAATTTAAAATAATATCTGCTTGACAAAGAAAAAAACAGAATCAGGGACAGTCTCCTCTTGATTCCTGGAAATGCCAACCTGCACCCCAACACTTTTGCTATGAATGGCAAAGACCAGATGAAAAAATCTAACATATAAATCAATAAATAGATAAAAAAGATACACAAATTTATTTATTTTTGTAAAATAAGTTTAGCTAGAAGCATGTTTCAAATGTTTGATTTTCACAGATTCCAAAACAGTTTGAAATAGAAAACACATTTTTTAATCCATATCAATTCTTTGCAAACATATTTTTGTGTATGGAAAATGGAGATATGATTACTGTGAATAAAATCTATTAAGATTTCTCTTAAGATACAAAAGTATTAATTATTCAACTTACATGTGTAATTGAAATATTCTATTGGTAGTAACTGGCCAGCACAAAGGACAAACAATAACTTCTTCAAGGATAACTGCTTGTTTAGCAATGGAAAATTGCTGAGCTCATTTGAAAAAAATGTTGCTATGGAGGAGATACAGCAAAAGCAATATGAATTTCTTGGTGGCTTGTGCATTTTGAATGTTCCCATCTCATGCTCAAGGATGAATGTCTTTTAGGATGATGTATATTTTTGACATGTCTTGCCAAAACACGTTAACACTCGAGGAAGAGCTCAGCTCTTGACAATACAGTCTCAATTATTTTCATGTCTTACAAGATGAAGACCATAATCTGTCCTCAAGCTATGCACTCAGTTCCTCCCAATATTAGTGAGAATTACTTATTTAACTTCCAGTGTCAAAGAAGACTGCGGCCACCCATCAAGACTGGTGTTTTAAAACAAAAAATTTATTTTTTAAAAAAGGAAGAATTAAAATCAGGAACAACTACAAGTTACCATATCCTTAAAAATGTATAGATAGATCTCATTTTCACTAATATGAATGCTGAAGAATATATTGATATTAAGTGCTTCCACCTTAAATTCCCAAAACATAATCATTATGGAGGCTTTTGCTTATACAGAACAGACATACTGACATCATTTATACAGCATGGAAGTCTCTCTTTAATAAACCAGAACTTATCAATTAGATTAGTTTTGATTGTCCTTAGGTATTTTTGCTATACACTAATGGCATATTTTTTTCTTTTTTTCCCCCATTTTTTCTCTCTTTCTCATAGTTCTTATTTTCTGCTCTATCAGTTCTGAAGTTGGCTGGCTTTGAAAAGACACTCATCTATGAGGTTGTCACATAATGAGAACAACCAGTGAATAGACTGCAAGCACTGTAAAGGAGAACAAGAGAAATCCCTGAACGGGTTCATCTTCAGTGGGAAAATCAACTTGGCATAAAACAACCTGACGTGTTATAAAAGCTCAATGGAAAAAAAAATGCTTCATTGAGAGAACATGGATTGCCGCTAGTCTAGCTTAAAGCGATTTTTCATATCCAAGGTTTCATTTTAGAATATTTTTGTTACTAAGCATTAAAAGTGAAGTTTTTTTGAGTCTCATTAGGGTAGGAATGTAGGTATTACTTTACAGGATGGAAGGGCTTTAGGCTGGCGTTGTCTAGGTTTGGAAAAGGTAGATCCAGTCTTTGCTAATAACTTCTTTTGTCATGCCTGAGGAACACAGATATTCAAATAGGACAGTCACAAAATCATGTTAAAAATTACTGTTGAAGTATAGAGCTCACACTCATGTTCTTGCAAAGGAGTTTGAAAATGAAAAGACATCCGCCTACTAACTTTAGCTAGTTTTCTGCTCTTTCAAAAGGCTATCAGTCTGCCACTAAAGGTACTTATTACCTAGGTCCGAACTGTAGATCTGTTGCAGTCACTCAATATCTATGACTCCATTTCCATCTTAAGCAAGTAGTATCAGGCTTTATTTAATTTAGCACACTGGTGGAAATGTGTTCCTCAATATTTGCTGTGCTGTCTTGCTTAGACATTATGTTGAAAGCTATGATGTACTGGGGCAAAAACTTTGTAAGTTTCCAGGGCACATGATATGAGAATATTCGCTTAAAGCAATGCCAAACATTGGTAGAATTTTACAGAATTATTAATTTTATAATCTCTTCTAAATATACTTGGATTTGCCTTGGCATATTAATTTCATGAATTTCTATTATGTTGATGATGTTTTGAACTGCAAAATGATCTGAAATTCATAGTTGCAATAAAACTCTAATGTTTTGCTAAATGTACTTAATCTTTTTTCCATCTAATCACCTAAAGATATTTTAAAATTCTACTTCACTAGTATTTTAAAAATATTTGTACTGTTTATCATAGAAGCACTATTATGATAGATCACCTTCTAGAAAATATTAGACTTTTGTTTACACCTCCAAACTGATTAAAAGCACATTGTGAAGGGATGACCCACTGTTTATTTGAAAATGTAGAACAGGCTGCTTTTGAAACCTTGAAATACTTTTCCAACATATATGCTCTGAATACATATTAAGCATGAGTTAATAACATTCAAGTCATTAAGGAAAAAAAAAAAGTTATCCTAGTTTAAGGAAAAGAAATTATCTGTAAAATACATAATGAAATACAGATGAAGTATCTAATTCTCATTCACACCAGAATCCTCCAATGTGTAGTTTTCAAGGATAGAAAAAGGATTTGCTTATTTATACCACATTAGTTTCGAGAGACAACTAAAGCTTTAAAAGGAGACAAATACTTGTTTTAAATTCCCCTAAGTCATTCAGCACATTAACAGCTTATCAATATGCATAGGGAATTTGCTGCTGAAGATTGAAGAGATTACAGGTTTTTCTTTTTTTTTTTTCACAGAGAAAACCCTCTAATACTCCAACCTGAGAGATTACCTCCCCAAGAAGGAAAACACAGTGTGCTAAGATATGTCTTTGCAGAACACCAAATGGACACAATTGCTTCCAGATGTATTGCACGTAAAAAGTACCTGCACTAGTCAACTACTGACCATAGTCTCTGTCTATAATCACAGGCACTTTTCAAAGCATGATCCAACATTAGCTATAATGTTTTATCTTTTGGAGACATCTGTTCCATTTTTGCTTATTGTAGAGTCCCATTATTTGCTTATTATGGAGATGACAAGGCTTTCCATTAATCTATCTGAATGAAATGATATGAATATGATCTTGATGCATACCTGGTATAAGGTGGTTTACTTCATTTAAAAATACTATTAAAATTTCCTGTCACTCAGTAAGTATTTATAGAAGAGTTAATACAAGTCTTATAAGTAAAGCTTACTGTGCACCAGCTTCTTTCTACGGATGAGAATAACCTATCTAAACACAATTAAAATTCTAATACAAGCTTTGGAGATGCCAAACAACTCAATAAGATAAAGCTTTGGAGACGTCAAACTCCACAACACCAACTCTACTCGTTTTCTTAGGACTGAACTTTGGTGAAGTTTTGTTCCAAATGTCCAAAAAGGTGGACATTAAGAATTTTCTAGAGAGAAAGTGCGCAAATTTATGGCTAAAAAAACAGATAGGAGCATCATTTAATCTCTGTGTTGTTAAAGTGTACCTGAAATGATGCTAGCATCCTTGAACTATTACTGGCTTAAAATTTTTCTTTAAGAAATATGTTTGAGTATATTGTAAGTACTCTTTAATAATCAGCTTCAGACTGTGCATGCTTCATACTCAAATCTGTATTTTACATGCTTGTTTCATATGGAACAAGAATTACAATTTTGTTTGTATTTCACTATTTTGTATGTGTGTTCTCACAATATAAGAGTAAAAAATCATTAATAAGCAAACTTATTAAATGTTAAAGACAATAAATTCTTAAGCAAGGAGGAGTTCTCTCCTGGGAAGTTTTTCCATATAGGTTGGAAAAGAAGAGGTATTTTAAATCAAATGCAAGATCTAAAAGTTTTGCCTTGTGCTCAGAGAAGGAGAGCGTGGAAAATAAATAGTGTCTCTGATAGAAGCAATGTCATTAAAAAGTTATCTAAAACTAAAGCAGGAAGCACAGCAAGTAATGGTAGCAGGGGCTGATTTATGATATTCTGTGTCAAAGTATCTAAAATATCTTTTTTTTTTTTTTACATTAAAAACTTGATACAAGAGGGGCTTCTATTTATATTCTTTTTATATTCTTGTCTTCATTAAGAAAAAAGGATGCATTCTTTATTCAAGTTACATAATTCAATTTTAGTGAAAACTAGGCAGCAGAAGGCTGGATTTCACAAAAAAAAAAAATCAATAATTAACATAAAAGCTAGACTATTGAACTGAATGGAATTGAATTGAAGAATGGCCTGCTAAGTCATGTAAAAATTACAAGGTTTCAGTACAGATGTAGCTACCTTATTAACAAACACCTATACATTTTAAGATAGGTGTGTCCCAACTTTTATCTCCTTCCCCACCTATTGCTGAGCAAGTGAGCCTATAAGCTTAACTTAAAGAATGTGTTTCACTCCATAAAACTGCAAGGCCTTTTACTGTTGTCAGGTACACAGCTGAACCAGGTGGCACTCAGTAAAGATGACCAATTTCAATAGGTCTGAAACAATCAATCAATGATGTCACTTACGTGAAAAAAATTCTCTTCCCAAAAGATTTTAGTAAAGATTTGTTCAGTTCCTTTTCCTCTAATTTCCACCCCTAGGTTATCCAGAATCACATTATATTAAGAAAAACTCAGCTGCAAATCAATAGCCATTTCCCATCACAAAGACTTTGAAGACTCTTTGAAGGTCACCTTTGCCAAGAAGCCTGTCATAGTACTCAGGCCTTCTAGCTGAAGTTGAAACTTCTACCCTCCTGTCCCGTCATAGTCAGTCCCCTTTTACATGCATGCTTTCTCCTTGCATCCTCACCCTAGTTCTCTGCTGTGGTACAACAACATCTGATCTCAGCACTTTGACTTTTGGCATCGCTGAGGGCACAGATTTTCATGCTGTGGAACTGTGAAAAAATATTATGATTATAAATAGGTGTATGAAGTCCATTAGATTACTTACAAAAAGAAAGGAATAAACTGATGAGTAAAACTCATAATATTCAAGTAAGGAAAGTAAGAAGTTAACACATTTTACTTAAAGCACAGTATTGTGTTTAGAGATAAAACTTTAAAGCAAATATGACAAATGTATACAAAAAATAGATTTGTCAAGTGCTGTCAATCTTCTCTGTATGTATCTTATTCACTTAGTGGTAGCAGCGCTTCTGGTTCTTCTTGCCTGGGATTGGTAAGAAGCTCATTCTGCAAGTGAGATTGTAGGTAGAACTGAGCTGGAAATGCAAAAGCAGCTGAATAAACAAGGATGTGTGGTCAAACTTTAACCAGAGACCAGCTGAACCTCCTTATCTATAAATATAATTATTTTCCCTGAAGCAACATATTTTTTCTGTTTAAGGTTTTTTTTTTTTTTTAAATAAATCATTCAGGGATTAGGAATATGATCATATGAACAAGTTACAGTAGATAACAATTTAGGATTAGTCAGATGATTCAATAACTGTTCACAGCACACTTTTAGTTTTCAGAAAATGCTAAGTAATTTAACTTGACTTACCTCTCTTTTATGTTGAACTAAACGAAATTCAAAAATTCTGCACTTTTAGAAAAAATAATATACAACTAAGGAGTAACCAGGAGACTCATGGATGCCTGGTTACGTATTAGAATACCGTAATTCAATCCTGCGCTTGAGATCTAGATGACTTAGCTGTGTTAACCCTATCAATTTTCAAAGCAGACAGTTTCCTATGCCTCCTCCTCCTCTTAGATGTTACAGGTGACTCCTCTTATTCTTTTATTTTTTTCATCTTGCTTTATGTAATTTCACATTGATTGTCATTAGCTAGCTATACTTTCCACAGAGTCCAAGCTCTTCGATCTACCTGGTTATTTGAGACAGCCTTATTATATGAATAATGGTATCAGAATCTAACCAGAGAGCTTTTAGGAGAGATTCCAGGAAATTTTATTTGTATATGGCTTGACAAACAACTTATCTGTCCCCATCAAAATTTTTCTTTTTTTTTTTTTTTTCTATTCTATTGAGGCAATAATCCTAAATATTAGTAAATCTGTTTGGTAGAGTTTATTCAAACAGATGTGCCATTTCTCAACTCAGCAAGTTCCACCTTAAAATGACTATCAGAACAATTAGCCTGATGATTTTATTCTAGATGCTGACATGATAAGGGAGATGATTAATATAGGAAAGGAAAATAATGATTATGCTAATATTTTACACCTGACTGTTAGAAGTCTGGGCAGCTATAAAGTCAAATAAAACTTAGAAGAAAAAAACACCAGGATAAATTTTTTTTTGAACGGAGCTTATTTTACTTGCTCAGTTGAACTACATTTCCAAAAATAACAAGGTCTACAACCAGTTGCTTCTGCTGAAAAAAGGACAGATTTTTTTTTTTCCTTTTTAACAAAGTTAAAACAAATTGGCAGCATAGATTGATAACAAATCAATACAAAGTATAGAAAACTTGACTTGAAACTCTAGACACGTTTGGGAAAGAAAGCATTGGTAGGTAAGGTTAAGATAAATTACAGTTTTAGATATACTGAGAACTATAAAAAATCTGTTAAGGAACTTTAGTTTTATTATGCCATTAGAGACCCATTACTAGAGAAAACGTTAATAATGTTGCAGAAAAAGCAGAGATGTTCAATGAATACTTCTTATCTAATTTTGGAATTAGCTGCTAAATTACAATCCAGTGCATCTGAAGCAAGAATCAACAGAGATTCTTGCTAATTACTACTAAATCCTTAACAAGAGCTCAGTTCTGCAGACAGATGACAAATGCAAACTAAGAAATACGTCATTCATAAGTCAAGGAGACAAGAGAGAGTTGTAGATTGTCCTTCGTCTGATGTATTCAAACATGACCAAGGACCATTCAGAAAAAAATACTTCAGACAGCTACAAATTATTGGGATTAACCCTGGATGAAATATAAAATCCTATATTATGTTGAGATCTGTTGACAGGATGGTCAAAATTCTTCTGATCAGAGTCTTTATAATTTGAAAGACCATATAATACCAGCTATAATGGAAATCTTAACTTCAGTGCACTGTCACACATAACAGCAAGAAAAAAAAGGCAAGTCTAATTTTTATACTTGTAGAAATTAAGGAAGGAACAAAGTTTCCCAAGATACAAAGTATAAGACATAGCATCTAAAAAGTAATAATAAAGCCAACAGCACACAACCTGGATGATATTTTTTCAAACAGAAAAATGTGCTCCCTTTCACATCCTAAAGATTTAACGTTACAGGAAACAAACAAGCAAAGACATGAAGCATTTAGGAGTACAATCAAGAAAAGAAAAAGATTTAGTAAAAGAATTTGAGTTTCTTCTTATGCAACAGTATATTCAAAATTATAAACTCCATCTGAAGGTACATTTTCCCCTTCTATTTCTTTGTGGATGTGATCCTCAGTCACATTTTCTCCTAGTCATTAGCATTGCAAAATAATGTGGAAACAACACTGTCTGGCTTGTATGGGCAGTCACAAAGGTCAGGAATAATTTTTTTTCAGAAATATATGACACTTCTATGCATGGAAGCTATTTTTAGAAGATCAGTAGCATTAGTTGGACAACAATTGTTGACATGAATGATAAAAGTATAGTTTAAAGCTACAAATTCTTAAAATCTACAGCACAAGGAGATTACACCGATGTAATCTGAGGGCACTTAGAGAAAAAAATCTTCTGCTAATATCAAATGAGTAAAATTCATAGGCTTTGCTCTGTTAAAATCACTACTGAATATATTAGTTTGTTTTACCAGGCAAATGTCTTCTAAAGAATGGGTTTATTTACTATTGGATATTGAAATGCTTATTGTTGTACTCTGTATTTTGGCATCACCTTTTCAAGTCACTCTCTGTGAGAGTGGGCAGGAGAGATTATGTAATCTCAGTTCTACAGTGTCTGATATTCCACAAAAGAATCATATGTAATCGTTACGAGTAACTCAATAACTTTTTAAGCATTGGAAAGTTTCCCTTTTCTACTTTTTTTTTTTTAGCTCCAACAGTTGTCCACCTTTAAAAAAAAAAAAAAAAAAAAAAAACCTCAGTGCGTGAACATATGAAGTAAATAAAATATATTACACTAACTGGTCTTCAAAGGAAGATAATGGACTTTACAGTCCTGAAATACACACAAAGAACTAAATATATTTCTGAAAATGTGTTATCTTGATTTTTAAAATGAGTTTGTATCTGGGGTTGCAAAACTGCCACAGTTTCTATATGGGTAACTTTCGTAATAGAACTTGTTGAAATATGTCAGAAATTAGCAATTTCAAAGAATGAAGAAATGTCAATCATATGATTTAACTTTTCCCTATATTCAATGTAGAATCATAGAAACATAGAAATCCTTAAGACTGGAAGGGACCTTTAGAGATTATCTAGTCTAATTCCCCTTCACTCGCATGGTCACCTAGAGCAGGTGGCACAGGATTGTGTCCAAGCAGGTTTTAAAGATCTCCAGAGAAGGAGATTCCACAGCCTCTCTGGGGCAGCCTGTTCCAGTGCTCTGTCACCCTCACTGCCATGAAATTTTTCCTTAAGTTCCTGTGGAATTTTTGGTGCTTCAATTTGTGGCTGTTTCCTCTAGTCCTGTCAGTGACTACCACTGAAAAGAGATCCACCCCATTCTCCTCACTCCCTCGTTTGAGGTATTTATGTACACTGACTAGACCCCCCGTTAGCCTTCTGGAAGCAAATGTAGTTGTAAGGCATTTTATGAATACATCTCATTTTACACAAATGTCTAAGACAACAGAGAAAAGATAGAAGAAATAAAGCATTCATCAGGCACTTTTTAGCATGCAGGCAATGTTTTCAGCATTCATTTATCCACTTTTCAATTTTCCTTAATGTTTGGCAGATTCCATGATGGAAAGCTAAAACTAAGTATCATCTCTCAAAAGGCAATTCATATAGTTAGATAAAGTTCAAACAGGAACTATCCATAAATCAAAAAAAAAAAGAAAAAAAAAAAAGGACCACAAGACAAGCTCACAGAAAAGTATGAGTTTTGTTAATTATTAGGCATTTCCTTGGAATGTTTAGATGGTCAACTTAAACATAAGTTAAAATATTTTAAAACTCTACTGTTGTTCTACTTTGTGTTATATGATAAAAAACCTAAATACAAACATTGTCTAATTATAGTAATAACTCAAGTTATTTATATTCTGGGTGACAAGATAATCTTAACTTTTTGTAAAATTTAATGAAAGCAAATGTGATAGAGTGAAAATTGTTTATAAGACTATAACTACAGCATTTCACAATGTATGGACTGATTAGAAGTGAAACATATTATTTGCCAAGGTAAGAAGTTTTTTTTTTACAGTGACATAACAGCTTAGACAAAAAAAGATTATGATCCATTTGTGATTTGCTCTTAAGTTCAAAGAAGCCTGTCACTTTAATGCTACAAGTCTCATGGTGAAATAGGAAGGACGAAAGAAAAAATTCTGACTAACTAGATTCATTTAGGACAGCTGATGAGTGAAATACAGACTAAATTTGGCAGAAGCACAGACGCAGAATATCTTGACCCAGCTATAGGCTGCCTACAGAGCTCTCCCCGGAATAGTAAGGAATTACATATGGTATATACTTCACATTTCAGTCTGTACAGATGAAGTTCCCATCATCTTATATGTGTTTTTGAAAAAGCCTTCATCCTGCTTCATAATAACCATCATTCTGCTTCATAATAACCATGGTTATTTTTCTGTTGTGAAATAGCAAGCCATAGATAAAATCATTAGACTACTGGGGATCTTTTTTCCTCCCACTTGTAGGCAATGGAATACTTTGGGGAAAATTATTTGAACTAACTGGTGTTAGTATGCCTATAAATTTACAGTTATAGTTAGTATCTATTAGTATCTATTTCAAGTTTCTGCTTGAAAGTGTTAGGGTAATGCACAAATAGAAATAGGAAATATAAACTAAAGGCCTCTCATTCTTATCGCTCTTCTTCACACAGTTGTTCCTGGTCATCTTAGGAGATAAAATACCCAGAATACTCTAATTTGATCAAGCAAACAAAGTATTAATATTTATTGTCTGAAACTATATGCATATCTTCTATAAATCATGCTAATCTTTACTTCTGTTCAGGATTTCATTATCCTGTGTAAATAGTTTTGTGTAATATCAAATGCAAGAACTTACCAAAAATCTATCATTTTTTAGGTAATTTTACTTTATTCTTTCAACTGAGGTGCTCAACAATGTTTAAAAAATGTAAAAATATATATCTGAAATGTAGAATGAAGTACAGGAAGAAAAGCTCTGAACTAAACAGCCATACAAGAGTAAAAGCTAAACACTGAAGAAAATATAATCAATAACATCAAAGAAGTGTTTTGGGATAAGTAAAGGCAGTATTGGAACTGTGGGAGAAAAATATTGGTATACTTCAATATATTTTGTGATTAATTAGAACTAGTATTAATTGTGCAAACAAGTCTTTACTGATAGTCTAAACACTTTTATCTGAGCAAATTTAGTCACTATCATAGTTTAGTTTTCATAGGTGATAAGCTAAAACTCTAACCAGAATTACCAAGCAAAATTCACTCTATTAATTAGAGAGATAGGACTGCTATTGACAACTGATACAATAAGAGTTTTGCATTCCCATCAAAAAATATAAAAAAGCAGCACTGAGCAGTGCACTGTCTTGATACAAGTGAATAATATAACATGTATATCAGATCCTCTGTTGTATTCAGAGTCCAATAAACACATACATAACATAAATGAATGAACACAAAATTATCTTTATCTTGAACCTACTGTGTTTTATACACACAAAAAGACTCTCAGGTAGATCAAATGAAATTCTTTCATTTTGCATTTCTTAAAATAAAATGTGGAATATTGCCCAAAAGTCTTAATTGTCAAAAATCACCACCCCAAAAAAACCCCAAATATATCTTACCAATGATAAAAAGAATTTCCACTGCAATGTCACTGACAGTTGTGCTTCGAGTTGTAGACAGCTCATCATGGCCAATAAAGCAAACGTTGTAAGGTACAGTCACAGCAACATAAAACGTTGCCAGTAAAATAAGCCAGTCCCAGCCGGCTTTAAAAGTGCTAAAATGCAACAGTATGAATTTGGATTTTTTTGCATCTGAAACTTTGTATTCTGGAAATGCTGGTTTATCTACAAAAACATTCTGAAAGAGAGAGAAAAAGAACAAATGAGACAAATATATTTGATATTTTCAAATGATTCAATATAGAAAAAAGCAAAGCACACTGAAAAAAAAACAGAACAAATTATATTGCTTTTTAATAGAAAAAATATTATTTCAATTTAACTTATTGAAATAAGTTAATTGACTGAAAAAAAAAACACATTTTAACATGTTCTTGCACTGTATAGTGAAGGCATGAAGTGGTCAATATCTGTCTAACTGGGTTAACCCAAGGCATATCACTCAGGCTCTGTCTTCTGTCCGAGTCAGCACTTTATCCTAGTTTCTGTTTTAGCTTTCTATCTCTAGAAAGTCTTATACGGAATCAAAAGCCAGATGTGATCCTTTTTCACTGTTGTCATGTCTTGATTCTCTTCTCATCACGTCTTGTTAATATACACCTCTACAATAATCATAAAACTGCCAGATGCTAATGCTAGCCAACCTCATAAAATATCAGCATCAGCTGCATTAGAAAACCTTTAGTGCAGGTGGAGCAGAGACCATCAGCAGAAGACTTTCATCACCTTAGTAAAATCTGTTCACTAGAAATGAAAAAAACCCACTATCTTGAAGAAAGAAACAGTATTACTTCAGTAAGAAAATGAAAGCATTTACTTATGCTTTGCAAAGCTGGGACCTCTCATATGGAAAGGTTCCTAAACTGTGACTTGCAGGACTTGAACTGAATTGTTTCAGTTTACACAATATAGAGATTTTCAGCTACAGTCATGCCTTGAGTTTTCTACGGATTTCTCGGGGGCAAATAACAATTATGAAAATTAAATAGTTGGGATAGTAAGATAAACTGAAAGATAAAGTTATATTTTAAGAAACATATAACATGTTTTTCCTGATATAAAATATGTGTGTAAAGTATGGTTAAATGGCACTGTTGATATATGAACTGTTGCAAATACCAAAGTGCATTTCAGTATGCTTTATTTCTCTTTTTTACAATAAAATTTTCATTAGGACTTTTCTCAGGTATCTAGTGACCTTCTACAAAACAATCTTTAAAGGTAATGACACTTAAAAAAAAAAGAAAATAAGGATTAAAAAATCTAGTTAGACCATTCTTTGTTCTCAGAAGTAGTGTAACATATATATAAAAGGAAAATTAGAAAAAAAAAAAAAAGAAAAGGAAGAACTTGTATGATTTAAACCTACATTATTAATTTTTAATTTGTTCTTCTCTCTTCTTTGTAGGTGTCCAGAGATGTGGTAAAGGACAGCTCTACTCCGTCTTCGTGCTGAATCAAAATGTGATCCTGCCCTTCCTCTTCCTTTCCATTTTTCTGTAGAACAGAAGTGAAAGTCCCTTAAACATCAGGAGATGCCAGTTTAACCTTTGAGAGTTGAGCTATCGACATCTTAACATTTAGGAGAAATAAGACTAGATATACAAACTACACACAGCTTTTCTAGGTTTTGTTTAATCCTTTTTAATTTTAAGCAAAACAAAACCCTTCTGAAAGAAAAATAAGAGCCAATTTAATAATTAAATACTTCAATCAACTCAGAAATAATTAATTACAACATATTATTCAAATATTATCTCTAGTATTTGCACTAGGCTTTTGTTATGTCAGAATATGCTAAGGTACAACCTTGATTATTAGTAATAGCCATTTAATATTTTCACGTTTTTAGATCTCTGATTTTCCTACCACATACCAGTCACTTGACATATTCCTTGGTGACCTGAGTTCCATTAAGGGTAAACACCAAACACTATTTTGGAAAGTTCTGTGTTTTTCCCCTCAATTCAGCTGTCTGAAATTTCAAATTTCATTCTCCTTATACAGCAGCAAATTCTATGCAAGTCCAGGGATTCTGATGGAATTACAGTGAATTGATGCCAGAGTATATGAAAGTAGGCATTTTGTAACGTGTCAGTATCAAGAAAAAAAAGGAATTGTGAGAATAAAAGAAAAAGCTGTGTGTCAAACAGGTTTAATTAATGTTAATTCAATGCATACAAATGAGGAGGGAGGAAAAAATACAATTAGCACAACCAGAAGTTGGCAACAAGCAAAATAGGTACATTTTGAAACCTATAGCAGAAAAGCACAAGAGATTTGTTACAAAAAAAAAAAAAAAAATTGCCTTTATTACACACAACTCTTCACAAGCAAATTGTAAGAAACCAAGCTCTCCAAACTTCTCATTCAAGAACACTTCATGTTACTCATGCAACAGACATCGCTCCAGGTAAGTGCTTTGCCACATTAGTTATAAAGAGATGAAAAACTCCCTCCTCTTAACCTCCAAAATAATCCAAACTGTTCTGCAAAACCGAAGAGATGAGCTGGGGAAGGCAGAGAAGAAACCTCCACTCTTAGTGCTGCAGCTTCCTCATCTCCACCTTGGGTACTTGCAGGTGGGCTAGAAAGCTACAGCACACATCTAAGTGCCAGCTACAAGGAGAGATGATGCACACTAGGGCTGACAATTGAGAAAAACCTCAGGTGAATGACTTCCCCAACTCCTTTTTTATCTTTTTTTTTAAGCTTTCATCTTTAAAACTCTGATTTAGAGCATCCAAAACACAAGCTTAATATAAAAAGCCTTTTTACATTCTGAGGTTGGGTAAACTGTTTATTTGCTTCTGTAGACCAAAGCAGACTTTAGTCTTTACCTTTATTGGGTCTCCATTGTCGGCAGTTATAGTAGCCTACCTTTGTCATTTTCGTTTAAAATCCTCTTTAAAACTCCTTACAGACCTCTCTTTTTCTTTGAGGTACCATGTTGGATAAGATAACTCAATCCATGGTGCTCCCTCCCCACGCAGTCAATAAAATGTGCTCCACAGCTGCTCCAAGGCAGGGCCAGGGACGTTAAATGCATCCTCCCAGCTCCTGGTAGACAAAGTTTCCAAGGCTCTTCAGCCAAAGGTTTCATCCTCACAACATCTCATGTTTATCACCTCCCCAGGTCCTATAAAGCACAGGGTAATCCATCACAGTATGTTTTGTTCCTAACATCTCCTAACTGATTTGCTTCTCTCTCACCCACTGAGCACTGAGCTGAAAGCTGTCCGCAACTCTGGCATCTCTATCTGGAACAACAATAAACGCATTAGAGCCAGTCAATGTCAACATATTCAGTTAAAAAGGTTTCTTTTTTTTCCGCTCCACAGCATCTTTGTATTTATTGACATTGAATTTTCACTAAGAATTTCTTATTTGGTCATTCATTTGGGGTTTTCTCTGACTATATGCACTTGATCCAGCTATTCTGTTTATCCTGAATTATTTTGAAATAATTCATATCTGAATTTCTTTTGAACTTCCAGGTGAATAAAAACTGGTCCAGTCAATATGATGAGGAGAACAAAACAGCTGTGTTCTAAAACTTAGCCATATTTTTTTCAGTTCTGCATAGCTTGACTTTGAGATTTGTGACTTAGTCAGAAGAGACTCCTTAGATGCATCCATAATGAACGCTATTTTTTTTTTGTGGTGGATAAAAAAACATTTTGTGGTGGATAAGAAAAAGAATGTCGAACTGATTACTTAATATTAAGGAGATATAATTCTGTTCCTGCATCTCAAATCTTGTAAAGTACTCAAGGCTAAATTAAGAACTGTTTCTCCTTTAGTTACTTATTAATTGCTCCTAAAAGCAGCAACATGAGATATCTGAAACTGTATTTCCTTCTGCATTTGTCATTTCTGCCCCTTCTTTAAATAAGAATAAAAAACCTTACAACATTTTTCAGTTTTAAGTGCCGGTGGTGGCCTGATAATATTCTGGTTTAGGTGGATCCTTTCTTTCTTACGTAGGCATGACATTCCATCCACAAAGAAATCTGTATACATTAACCTACACAGATTGAACGGCTTGATATGGTCCTTAGAATTATACTCACTGCATCTTTTCATAGTAGGTTAGTAGGTGACTGCCTTCACATGCCAATTCCACTTTGTTTGCAAAGGATTAATGCTACTCCTATGTTAATATTAGGAACTAGTCAACCACCAGAGATAGCTCAGAAGGGCTAAAAAGGGACAATGTGGAATTCATTAAAAATACTTAAAAAAAAAATGACAACAAATTTATATTGGAATATTCAGTCTTGAAAACATACAAGTGCATATGTGGATAAGATGCCATCAGACAACTGTGTTACTGGGGCTTTGTGTCAATACCTTGCAACATAAAACAGTAAATGAAGTTTGTGAAGGCCCCTTTTTTCCGGGATTCCCAGGGCCTTTAGGCAAAGAGGCAATCCTAATCCTTACTGAACTACTACTACTTTGTTCACCAGCTGTATCTTTGATACATGAAGGAATGCTTCAGTTATTACATACCAGACTTATTTATCTCTCTTTCCAAAGCTGATCTTAGGAAAAAAAAAAGACAATATAGTAAATTCACCCAGGAACAGAAAGGCACTTTAAATGCAGCTGTTTTATTTTCACCCTGTGCTTAAAATCAAAATTATTTCTCATCTCACATCTCTGTGCGATTCTGTGATCTCTCCAGTTATTGCGACAGATTTTGAACTTCTCTTTGCTGGCATATGTATCCATCCCTCCCTCTGTTATGATAACTCCCTTTGAAATAGTTATTAAAAAAGATAAAGATGCCTTGCAATTTAGCTTCTTGATAATGAAAGTAGGAACTGGATTTTCTCTCTTGCTTCCTTTCTCTGCTGTTCATATATATGTATATATATATATGTATATATATATGACAGTAGCTACAGCACTGCAATTATCACATGTGACAACCTCAAAAGTCTTTTCCAAGAAAGCAAAAGCTTTCCCAAACCTCATATTTCTTTACAAAAGAGCTGAAAAATAATTACAGCTTTGTTAGGGAAGGTTACTTTAATAAAGTACGATCAGACCACAAACACCTTAAGTCATGGTTTTGAATATTCTTTTTTAGCTGATGAAAAACAATACATTTTTTACTCATCAGCTAAGAGTTAAAAAGTACCTCATTCTTCCAGTAATACCCTTTAGGTGGTAACAAATGAAAAATGACACAAGTTACCCCTGAGGCAAAGTGGATCTCAGTGGAGGAGACACAGCATGTGGCCAGAGGAATCTTTCCCTGGGACTCTACTATGTGCAACTCAGCACCACCCTGCTCCAATTCCCATGGCTGTCTATGGGCACATGTAAGAGCTTACCTGAGAGGTAATTTCAACACCACACACACAGCCACCATAACCTTCTCAGGCAGGGCACTAGAGCTGCCTGCATTCAGTAGCTCTGACCTGAATTTTGTGCTCTGACATGAGCTGAGCACAAAATGCAGCTTTTCAAACAGAAAAGTTGCACATTATTGACAGAACATCTCAGCCTTGGTAGAATTTTTCATTTTTCACAGCAATAGTTTGTGTTCCTCCAAAAGAATCATTATCACTTTAGAATATGTGTTAATTAAAACCAATATCTTGATTTTCCTCTTCTGGCATGGAACATTTAAACGCCCAACATACTTTGATATGGCATCATCTCCCAGTCTCATGGATCATTACCACAAGACTTTTCTTATGCAAGTGCATATGAGCATGAAAGAGAAGATTAATATCTAGCATTTCATTCATATTATAGATGAAAATCCCAGAGATTTATTTGTTTTTAACCTAAGCAATCATATCAGGAGGATTTAAATGGATAGTAGCAGGCTAGACATAGGTTTCTGAATTGTCTCCCAGATTTCAGCAAATAAAATAAATTCCTAAAAACCTGCAATAAGAAAAAGAAAAAAAAGAGAGAACTTACACTAGACCAAAAATATGTGTACACGAGACCTAGTTTTCTGTGGGAAATGTAATTAAATAAAGTGTTCAGTAGTGTATCAAAAGGAATAAACAGAGGATTACTTAGATTATAAGTTCATATACTGCAAAGCATCTGTAGAGCTATGCAGGAGCAGGTGAAACTCAAATGTGACTAAATACAAACAGTGTTTATTTTTAATACACTTGCATTTAATTAAAATATGTAACACTTTCCTGGGATTGGGGTAAAACAAATAATATTTTTCTGCATTAACATAGTGCCCATAAAATTAGAGAATGAAGAAAAATAGTTTCTCCTATTTAACCCAGGAGACAACATACTGGCAATATTTCCATGGGATAGAGATGGAGGAAATAAAACAGCCTGAAAGCCTAGCCCTAAAAACACATAAGCATTTGGGTGACTTTATTGACATAAAGCAGTTCTACCTAAAACAATGTGACTAAGCTAACACAGGGGTTTAAAAGTTGCAGATCGGGAATTCTAAGCAGTATTTTTTCTTTTTTTTTTTTTTCATTTCTTGGAGTACAAAAGCCATTGAGAAGATAGGCATACATATGGTGTAGCTCTATGGGTTACACCATAACTGGTCCCATAATTGCTCTTTAACCTCTACACAACCTAATCACATTAGCTCCAAGTTCGTTCCAGCTTATATTCCAGCTCCAACTACTTGATTGCCACTGCTGTTCTGTTTGTTTGGTAGATAGTACTTTTCCACTAGATAGTACTTTTTCGTGTTTACCATGATTCATGCACACTGACTGGCCTCTTCAAAAAGCATAAATATGACCACCTCAAGTTATGCCCTGTCAGCATGATTACAACTAGCAAAGGCAGTATAGATTTAGCTATTTGTAGCTATTTGCAAGGAAGAGCTCGTCAGGGAAGCAACAAACTAAATAAAGCAGGTCCAGCTTCACACAGTCCATCATATAATGCCTGTTAACTTTCATTTAACAGGCCTGTTTATAATGCCTGTTCACTTTCATTTAACAGGGGGAGGGAAGCTTTTATGTACCCTTCTCATCTTTCCAAAGTTTTTTTAGTGTACAAATGTTCTGAGCCTGAGGTAGCTCCTACATGCCCATGCTTCAGATAGCACTTGTGCAACTACACTACTGTTTCAGATCACATCAAGCCTATAAAGGTGATGATTTCTACAAATGTAGTTGCTTAATTCACACTTAGAGTTACTCTAGAATACAGATTAAGAGGATAATATTTAGGTTTCTGTTTTTCAACGCATAATGCAGCCAGCTCGTGAATTCACACATGAATTCCAATGCAGCAGTGGAAAGCATTGCAAGAAGCAGAGCCCTTCAGAAACCTCTCTCTGTAACATCAGAGTTACGTGCTTGAGCCTCAGTCTTGTTACAGGTTTAAGATTTTTTTAATTCCTGACTATCTAGGCTACAGAATTAGAGGCAGTGGGTCCCATGCACTGGCTTCATCACTGCTGTATCCCTGGTGGAAGATGTCTTTCCTTGATTATGTTAGCCTGATTAGTCTAGGCCCAGGCAGAAGATGAATAACAAAGGTAAAAGCACTGATATTTTTCCTGTAAAGGGGAGCTGCCTACACAACTGATGCCTAGAGAAAGAACAGCAGAGGTAATACAATAACTTTAAAGCTGCAGTAGCACCTGCTATCCTGTGGAGAAGCCTATTTAAAACCGTGAATGAATAATACATGAAGTCCATTAATGAACAAGGGCTTTAGAGTGTGGAAAATTTTGTTTGCCATTTCCAAGGCATTGTGAATTTGTATTCGGTTAACATTTTACTCATAGGACTGGATAAGTTAACAGAGCAGTTAAGGCCATTATTATTATTTATTTAATTTTATAAAAAGTAAAAGCCAGTCATGAGCTGAAACAGAAGGGGATGCAGCTCACAGCTTGGAAAATGTCTCACAGAAAGAACATGCTCCTAAATGCATGAGCTAAAGTGAGCAGTTGAGCAAAAAGAAGCAGAAGAACACAAATAAACTTTTTTGCAAAGAAGCTGAAGGGTAAGAAAGAATTGGAGAGGCTCATGGTACTGCAGTATGACAGTTCTTCTGTAATGCTAGGTTCAATAAATCATGTATTAAAGAATTTCTCAATTGCTTATTAACTTTACAGCCTATTTATAAATGACTTCCTGTAAAAAGGGCAATGAAGATTTCCCTCGTATTTTAACAGAACTGTTGACCTTCTGTTGACCTGTGCAAAACTTCACCATTTGCATCTGTGAAATATAGAAAACTGTACCAGAAAGTATGGTCTCTGCATAAACACTTATGAATAGCCCACATGCCACAAAATAAATGCAATTATGGCTAAAGAATAAACAGTGTTACTTGATCATAGCCACTATCATTAACTCAAAACAACACATCTTAGCCAATCCTCAAACACAGAAAAAAAATCTATTTCAAAAGACACAGTGGAGTAAAGTGATACAGAAGTATTCTGAATGAAGACAGAATACTTCCCAAAGAGATTGTTTGGAAGACTGCTATGAGTTTTTCCAGGGTTTTTATGACCTTTGTCTAACTTTCAGATCTTATTCTCCAGGGGACAGCACCCTGGTAGATATCAATAAGGAGAAAATTGACAGAAGCCTGTTTTGGTTTAAATGACAGGACAAAAGCACCACCATTGAGATTGCACTGTGGGAGCTCTGTTTGTTGCAGGAAGCATTCCTTCTGCCAGCAGCAGCTGAACATTTACATGTACTTAATAGACATGCCTGCTGAAAAGATGAAACATAGACTATTATTTTTACAGGGACTGATTTCTTTATTTTTTAACATTAAATCAAGGTGTATAATTTTGGTCATTCCATTCTAAAATTATGCCTTCAGAGAAAATTAATCTTATACAGCTAATACGAAGTTATTATGGGTAAAGCAATGCACAATAGTATATGTTACTACTAGTGTTACATGGACCAGAAATGCCTATACACAGCAATGTGCATGTGAGAAAAGAAATCCTTAATCCCTTCAACCTGTGTGTAAACATACACACACACACACATACATACACATATTATGTATGTACACACACACACACACACACAAAGAACAACCTCCTTCCCTCACCTCCCTCTTCTCCCCCTTCTCTCGCTCTCCCCTCTCCCCTCGAGCACTTGATCTTCAATATTTTCAAAGATCCTATTTCTATGCATTCTCAAGTCTGGCCTTACAGCCAGGTTAGTGAGTGAGCTTGTAAGTCACTGAGAAACTTTTCGTTGATTTCAACATGTGTAAATGTTTACCATTGTATTCATATTCAGTAATATTTGCACAAATTAATTAAAGTTGTACAAGCAAGATGATTATGGATTACAATCTTGCTCACATAATAAGTGAAAACAGGAATATTAACTCTTGTATCGTTTCTATCTAATATAAACACATATTTCATCTGATAAAGATTTCTCTTAATTACTTGTGAATTGCAAATAGGCATGAGCAGGTACTTTCAGAAAAACATTTTGTGGTCGTTGCAACTTGTCCAGCCTTAAAATAGGGAGGGCAGTAGTAGTAGTTAAAAACATAAAAGATAAGACAGTTAAAAGGTCAAAAAAAAAAACCTACTACAACTGTTCTTATATTTTATAAAGTCATTGAAATGTCCTCAAACTCTCTTTGACTATTTTCTGAGAACTAAGAGTTTCAGAATGTGAAAGTCAAAGGTCAAAAAATAAAATTGTTTTACAACCTTAATTATACAAGATAATATGGTAAGCTCCCAATTGTGATTTTTTTTTTTTTTTTGTCTCAGCTAGACAAAACTGACTTATAGTAGATCTCATCTGCAGAGACTTTATAGGACCTTGGAGTTGTTCTGAAGAACAACTGCATAAACTACATTCACTGTAGCCATAATTACAACTGAATTTTGGAAATACTTTAAGCTGCCTTATTTGTGGAAAGGTTTCTGAACATTAAAACATGTGTTCAAAATGCATTTTAGTCCTAGTAGTCTCTTAATTGCTAAAAATATAAGATTCAACATTTTACCTAGGCACATGAGAGTCTCTACATACATTTCTTCCTTTTCAAAATTTTCTCACAAAAATAAAGCATTTATGTAGGGTTTTTTTTATGTAGTAAAGCTATCTCTTATCAGCTCCCTCCCACACTCCAAGCCCTTCAAAGCCAAGTCAATACAAAAAGCACCACTGCATTACAGCAGCTCTGAAGGGGATTTGCAACTGGCAATGCATATACTAAACATTCCCACACAATTTCTTCCAGACTGTCTTGCATAGTTCATCTAATTAGCTTAGTAGGGAAAGTCCATAGTTGTTTTCTATTAATCTTGTCATCAGTCATGCAAACCAACTGAAAAGCAACAAAAGTGAAAAATAAAACAAATCAATCAACAACAAAAAAACCCACCACTTTATAACTTGCTTCCAAAAGAAAATTTGGATGTGACTGTGTCAGATCATCAAGGAAATTATGAATTATTTGGTTGCTAATACTAGTATTCGCTCATCCTTCCATAATATCCCAGTATACAGGCTGCCTCCTTCACACTTGATCAGTGTCTAACTCTGAGTTTACTTTTCTTATTTTCTCCTTCAAAGAAAGGACCACAAAGGACCACAAAGGACCTTTGCTGCTTATTTCCAGAATACATGCTGTACCCCTCTAAGAACTCCTGGAATAGGACTGCCACTTGCATTTAGCACTTGATAAAAAGCTAACACAAGGGTTATAAAAACTGTTGTTTCTCAAAAGGTTCAAGGCTCAAATACAGCTTGCACAGAGAAGGTGGAAAGGGGAGAGGGAAAGCATGTATGTGCTCACATGTGCAGAAACAGGGAGTATAAAGACATATATATTTTTCCCATAGGCATTTGCACTGTCATGCACTAGCCAGGAGGAAAACAGTTTTTCTTCAGTGAGGACAAAGGAAATGCAATCTCCTTCCTTCCTAATTTGATGGTCATTGAGGATCAAAGTCATCATAGAGAAGATGTAATCGAGTCATTGGAGAATGAAGTTTAGCACAGTATACTGCTCCTTTCAGCAAAGGAAAAGTTGTGGTCAGATTGTATTTCTACCCATCCCCTGCATTGACTGAACTGCAAGGTTTCCATGCATCCTAAAACAACCGTGCTTTAGATATTAGACATCTAGATTACTGTAAGTACTTTTCCCAATATCATGCAGCCTGACAGTCATAAAGAGCTTTAAAAACTAGGGTTTTCAAATTTTTTGAATATTCACTGACGTTGCTTGAGCAGTTAGGAAGGGATGAGACAAACATTAATCAAAATAAATCAATCTGGATATCGCAGACTTTTTTTTTTTTTTTTTTTTTTTTTTTTTTTTTTTTTTTTTTTTTTTAAGAAACAGAGCTCTCCCCTGCCACCTAACAGAAATTTTCACATAAAAAATGTATTGCAAAATGGTTGGCATATGGCATTTCTCCTTTGGCACACACACACACACACACACACACACAAAAATCCATCAAAACAAATGTTGTGCAACCAAATTAAATCTGTTTTCTTAGAAATTCGTACAGGCCTAATAGAATGTCAGAAAATTACAGTTAGTCAGTTAACCCATAATAATGCTGCTTAGTTTCACTCATGGTAAGGAAGGATAGAGCTTTAATTCATATTTATTTCTGATAAAAATATATATCTTTGACATCAAACTGGCCAACTTAGTGAGGAGAGCTTTAAAACAGGAACAATAGAGGAAGGAGAAGATGAACAACAACTAAGAAGACAGTAGACCAGGTTGTCAAGTAAATGATGCAAGGTGATGTAGGCAAGAGAAGCCTTATATTCAACACAACAGAGCAGAAAGGAGTCCATGTCAAATGTAGCACACAAATACTGAAATGATGGAATTTCTCTGGTGTTTTTTGGGAAAACTGTCTCCTTATAAGCCGTCCCCCCGAAGTGCCTGCACACTACTGCATGCATTGTGGGGAACAAACAGCAAGAGACAGAGGTCTGCAGACAGCTACAGGACCACAAACTTATTTGTATCAGAGTTGGGGGGATCAATTCAGGTGACTGAAGTGCTGCAGTGGATGGATACAAGCTCTTTAGCAGGAGTTGCACTGAATGCTCCTGACTCAAACATTTAAAAGAAGCATGCGAAAGGTCAAAGTAGGGACAGGTGACCCAGGAGGAACACAGAGATACTGTCCAAGTAAACTGTCCAAGGAACAGTGTCAGAAAAAGTAAAGTTCACTTAGAGCTTAATCTGGAAAAGGATGTGAAAAGCAAGAAGGACTACTATAGGTATATCAACAACCAAAGAAAGATTACAGAAATTGTGAACTCATTCCTGAATGACAGGGGACCTGGTGACAGAGGATGCTAAAAAAGACCAAAAGTACTACATTCTTTCTTCACCTTGGTATTGACAGGTAAGATGAATCTTAGGCCCTTATGGCCTTTGTGGGAATTCAGGGAGCAAGGAAGACTTACCTCAGTAGATTAGGGAACATTTAAAAAGATCGAACACACCAAACCGCGGGACCTGAAGGAATGCACTCATGAGCACTGAGGGAGCTAGCTAATGTCATTGTGAGACCACTCTCAATTACCTTTGAAAGGTCATGTTGATGGGGGAGGTTCCTGAGAACTTGAACAAAACAAATGTCACTCGTTTTCAAGAGGGATGGAAAGAATCTGAGGGAAATACAGACTTGATAACATCACCTTGACCCCTAATTGAAGGTGATAGAGAAAATCTCTTGAAGGTCATTAACAAATACATTAAGGACAAGAAGGTGATTGGGAATAGTCAGCAGAGATTTACAAAGGGTAAATTGTGCCTGACCTATCTGTCAGTCTTCAACAACTCAGTGACTAGCTCAGTGGATGAAGGGAATGGCAGTGATGTTCTTTATCTTGACTTTAGTAAAGATTTTGACACTGTCTTCCATAACATTCTCATTGACAAACTGACAAAGTATAAATTAGATAAGGAGGAACTGAAGTGGACTCAAAACTGACTGAATGGCTGGGCTCAAATGGTTGTGATTAGCCGTGTAAAGTCCAGCCAGTCACTAATAGTCTACCTCAGGGGTTAATCCAGAGAGTAATACTATCTAAACTCTCCATTAATGACTTGAATGATGGAAAAAGAGTACATCCTTGGCAAGTTTACAGGTGATACAAAACTGGGAGGATCCTAGGATTTTTTTTTTTTTTCAGACAAAATGCTAATCATTTTCTGAATGAAACACTGACTAATAGATTATCAATGAATGCTACAAGAATCTCTTTGGAATGAGTCAAATTTAGCAGGGGAATATTGGCACTGATTACAGCTATAGCATTCTACGTCTATAATAATGAAGCTAGTATGGATTTGCATACAGATTAGAGATCTGAAGAGGGCACAGAAAAATTTCTTAATTTCCTACCTATATCATTGCAATCTTGTTTCCTCAAAAGCAATGGAACTCTTAAACCAATTTACCAAAATATACCTCATCTTAGCTTAGAATAGTAAAATAGATCTCCCAAAAAACTGCACGTGTTCTTTTCCTATACAAAAATCTCAGGATATGATGTCTGTTATCACCATTGGCTGATCAGAATGAAACTTATACAGAAGAGAAGCAAAAAAAAAAGACCTTTTAAATTTGTATTTAAAATGAGGCATTCAGAAGAAAAGGTCACAGACGGTGTTTGACATTTGCGCTGGGTAAAGTGAAATAGTGAAGAAGAAGAAAAAAAAAAAAAGGACTTTTGCAAGGCACATTGGCACAAAGGAGCAACAGGCCTTGTATGAACAGATGATATGACAGATAAGGAAAGTTCTGCAGAAAAGCAAAGAGAGTATCAGACTCCTGAGGACTACGAAAGTAAAGAGATAATCTACAAGAAAAGAGAGACCAAAAAACCAAGAGATAAAACTCAGGAATCTGTCATTGGGAAAGTGTGGGGGAACAAGGTTTTACAGAAAAGCAATATAGGTGTCAAGGGTAGGAAAGAAGTGAAGAAGAAAGATGTCTGATAAAGATTTTTGGAGGTGAGTGTTTAGTGCACTAATAAACAAGGGGTCCAGGGCAGACTTTGGAAAAAAAAAGGAACATGAAAATCATCTTAGATAATCTTTTCATGGGCAGAAGAGTTTAACACTGAACAAGTTTCCCTTTCCCATATGTATATATAATATTAGCACAAGAGATATGCCAAAAAGGCAACAGAGATGTACCTAATGGCAACTGTCTTATAGCAAGAGCTGGCCTTTCAGTTCACCTGAAAAGACAAATTCAATAATATTTGACCAAGCAAAAATATATTTTAAGCCCAAACTGCTTCATTCTGCAAATGAAGCACACACTACATACATAGTGGTAGATACAGTTAAAGAGGAATGAACTACTGCTTGGGTTCAGTATTTTGCAATTTCATTTACTGAATCGATTTCATAGATTGCATGGGTTAATATATTGTCATGGTCAGCATATTACCATTAAATTTATTTTTATACAGCCACATATATTTACATAAAATATTTGAATTGCTTGTCATGTGTGGGTAGAAGGTTGGATATTCTTTTTTATCCCACCATATTATATTAATCAGTGTATTCAGCAAAGTCCTACACTAAATTCTACTTTCTGTTACCACAGGAAGTTACCCCCATAAGCAAGTTATCTCCATGGAATAAGAGGATTACCATGGTTTTACATGAGTATAGCAGGAAGGAACAACAGAGTATCGAGGTTGTGCTCTAAAGAGTGTATTGTGCAAGACAGCAAAATGTCAATACCCAAAGCCTACAGCAGTTCTTAAAGTCCAGAACCTACATTGTAGAGCGGAGTACTGAATCAGCATTTGCTGATGTAAATGTAGCTTTGTGTAAGTGCATTTCTCTGTCAGTGCAAGAGTGGGATCTAGGAGGAGTATTAATCTTTAAATGTGCAACAGCAGACATGAGCTAAAATCTGCTTAGATGTACAGTTTAACATGAACTCATACAATAAGTAGAGATGACTGAATTCCATTTTAAGATAAACATCAGGCTATGAAATGTTTAATTGATAAGCAATAGCAAAAGCATTTTACATAGCATTTACAAGCAATCAGTCACATACCTATTTCAAATGATCACTGGTATACTAAATGAGATTTCTGTTAGCGTATTTTGAAAATTTGTATCCCTCACAGGAGGTAAACCATTAGCCTTTACAATACAGATATTCAGACACTCGCTCTTCTACATGGCCTCACACATCATGTTTTAACACACTATCTTCCTAAAGGAAGAGGAAGGTCTAGGGTTGTTTTATTTATATGTATCTTAAGTAAAAATCAAATAAAAATATAAAAAGGATTCTGCTTTGATTACTAGAAGTTAGATGCGAGAGTAATCTTGGTGGTATTTCAAAGGCTTTAATTTTTCAGCTCAGAAATTCTTGAATATGTTCTCTGCAAAAAGTGAGGAATGCACAAAAATATGTCCATTATTTAAGGCTTGTAATGAAAACTAAGGTGAAACTATTTGTCAAACTGCACAGAAGAGGCAGACATTGTTAAAATAAATCCTGATTTAAGAAAATTCACTGCAAGAGGAAGAATAGTATTTTCTGTTTTCAAATACTAAAATGTTTTTAAAGAATACTGCATTATAATTGTCTCTGGAACTGAGATATAACTATTTTTATGGAAAAGGTTACCAGTTTACTAATTGCAAAATCAACAAAAGTGGCATTCAAATTCAGCTTTTTTTGGATAAAAGGTTGGATCTTCTTTCCTATGTCACTTTACTATATAAATCAGTGCATTTAATGCTAAAAATTTTTCATTACTAACTGACCCCCTACCTCAGAAATTTACAAGAAGAAAAGCTTACAGCTATATTTACATTGTTTCAGTGATATACAGGGATCAATGACTATCACAGAAGTGAAAAATTTAGCCAAATCTAAAGAGCAATATCACAATTGAAAATGGAACAATAATGAAACTTCACAGGAATTCTGAAAATTATTACTTCCCTCCACAGAAAATCTTCTCTATAGACATTTCCTCTAACATAAAAAAAAAATGTGAAACTACTTTCTTCTTCTCTTGTTTGAATGGACTTTTAAAAGATCTAAATCTGGAGTAAGTTCACTGCCTTTCATAGACTACAGTGGTCAATACTGACCACACATCATCTATTTCCTCCTCCAACCTCATTGCTTTGTTGTAGAGGAAAGTAGCAAAACTTGATTGCACTATGCAATTGAAATTGATTTGTGGCAGCTGTGCATTATTAGAGTGGCACAAATTATCTTTTCCCAAAATTTATAAGCATATCCTTGCATAGTTCCCTTTCAGAAGCAAATAAATGTGAGAACACATTTCTTATACTACTGAATATTATTAAAGACAGACTAAGCATTAGTATTTCAGATATTGAAATTAAAATCAGATCATGAGAACAATTGCATTTTTCAATTGGAAGAAATATATTCTGAAGTATATATATGTGTATACCTATATATGTATACCTGCCAAGAAAACACATGAGAATGTGCATTCATTCACCTCTCACAGATGTTGAAATTGGCTTCACATAAGGATGTTTAAAGAGGTCTAACTTTCCTATAATTTACCTTAGAAAATATAGAAAGTAAATAAATTACAGTTTAATTTTGAGGATAAAATGCTTGGATAGTTTATTCCTCACTGGCAGACTGTAGAGCAATTCTAAATAAAAAGATAGAAATATGATTTTCAGGAAAGAGCTAGCCTTCCATGCCATTTCATCTTTAATTTCAGAATAGTTAAATTTTTCCTATATGAATTTACTCTTTGGAAAGGTAGAGATTCCCTGTGCTCAACAGTGTATATTGAAGAGAGCTCATGTGACTGTCCAACAATTTTCTTATCAATGTGGGTTGCAAATTGCACAAACCTTCCTTTTTGTCTTCTGCAGCAATCTTCACTTTTGTGTCTGTTATATCTTTGAAAGAGGCCAGAAAGAGTACTACATCTCCTTTTTCATTCTTTATAGGAACAATATCCAATAGGCACCAGAATGAAGACCCTGTAAGGATAAAGAATTAATTCAATTCAGACAGTTGTCTTTTAGCAGTGAGGGGAGAGAGGGACAGAGAAAGAGAGGGACAGAGAAAGGGAGGTGGAGGAGGAAGGCGGGGGAGAGAGAAAGAGAAAGAGAGAAAGAGAGAGGAAAAAACCTATTAAAGCTACAACTAACGTAATTCTAACAAAAAATCTTATTTAGGAGGTTAGTAGTCAGAAAATCACAGATGTTCAGCTCATGTAAATCTCTTCGCATCATTGGTTGAAGCTCAGTAATACTGCTGTCTCTGAAAGCAAGGCATTAATTTAAATGCAAAATTTATCTACAGGGATCATTAATAGTGTTTAATGAAGCTGCTTACTCCTCTGAAATCATGCTTTCCTTTGAACTCTCAGCTGATGATACCTCCTATTTTACTGGAATAGCCTCCATGATGTTAACTTGACATCCGAAGCTTCCTTAGCTATAGAATCGTTTTACCTTAGTCATCTCACTAGGTACTCATTAAAATCCCTTGACAAAAGACCTGGTAGGTGGAGCATTGTTCCACTGATTCAAAGGTATTTAAACTAATCAGATATCATACTTAGAGCCGAAATTGTAAATTCTCAAATCAAAGTAACTTAATCTAGAGACGAATTAATTCTTTGCATCTTAAACATGGTAAGAGTTATTATAACTTATGCCATCTATATAATTAATATCAACCATCTTCCTTATTATGCACAATGGATGCTTTGCTAAGATATAATTTAGTCAACAATGTTTTCGTCAATACTCATATCAACCTTTCCCTGACCATGCCCGCTATTTATTTATATTTATTTTATTATTTATACTGTTTAAAGTAAATTCTTCTTGTTATTTCTGATTGTGCCACATTTTCTACTTGCAAAGAAGTTGTTCAATTACACAGCTGTTATTCATATGCTTACCATTAATTCAACCACTCAGAATAGAAGCTAATTTCTGCCTAGCTCCTGGCAAATACTTCAAATGCGTGGGGAGTTTGACAGAGAACTCAGTAAACACCCTGGAGTGGGATATTTAGAGTACCTTAGAGAAAGCAGAGGGAGCCCAGTGAATGGCTGGAAAGACAACTG